>JAOALB010000241.1:0-33024 GCA_025331125.1 Mycogone perniciosa
GGGGTTGATGATGGACTATGTTATTAATCGCAAAACGCTGGGGGGTATGTATGGTATGTAGTGGCGCGATTCAATCAAGTGAAGACAAAGACAAAGGCAAAGGCAAAGGCAAAGGCAACAGGCGATATCGAAGAGACGACAGCAGTGGCATCAATCAATTGAAGAAATACCGACGATGGCAGACGCTTTAAACTTACGCAGACCCATAGCTGGAAGCACCGGATAAGCAGCCCGGGAGGGAGGACGGAGTGCGAGTAGGCAGACAGACAGATCTCTGCTGATAAAATGACACCCGAATACCTATCACACCTATCGCGAGAACGGTAACGTCACCACAATTGGGGCAGACAGAGCCCAGGCCCTAGTCGGAAAAGCCTAAAGAGAGACCGTGGCAGCGGTGCTTTCAGTGAGTGGCTCAGGAGGTTGCACGTAGGCAATCTGCAAATTCTAGACCAGATCAGTAATAGGCATTGGCCGGGCTGTGGGCAAAATGGTGGTGATGTGAGGAAGAGTGAGATTTGCTCCCAGACTTCCTTGGGAGGCCTCTCAATTGTATGTAGTACGGAGTACCTACGTAGTGGAAGAGCTACTACTTAGTGCTGGCCCTCCGTACCGAGCGCTAGGGTCGCTACAGGGGATCCCATGTTCACCATGTGTTTGAGCTGGGGCCGAAACGGGCCAAGCTGGTACCCGACGAGTAGGTAGGGGTAGCACCAGGGCAACACAAGGGCTTTTGAGACACTGATGGAAGACGTGCAGCTCAGCACTGTTGATCGGAGTCGCTTTCTCTCCTTCTCTGTCTCTCTTTCGCCTCTGAAACACAGCTGATCAGCTGGCCAGTAGCAATAATGGTTCCTATTATATGATGCACGTTTCTGCAGGCATTGTAACATCCCCTTGCCTTGCTTGCCTAGCTTCAGCCCAGCCAAACAGCCGTGAGACACACACTGCATACATACCTTAGTAGGTACGGAGTACATAGTAATAGTGAAAAAGCTTGGTGGGGAAACACAAAGCTACTTCGTACTACGTCATGCATCGCCGAACGCAGCAGCGCACACCTCTTCTTTCTTTATTCCACATGCCAATCATCGCAACACCGCCTTATTCACGGGTATGTACGAAGTACATGCTAATAATTATCAACCGATCTCCTATCTAAAAAAAAAAAGCCCCAAGTCGAGCCTCATCACCGACTTGACCGTCGTTCTTGGCACTCTCCTCTGGCGAAAACCGTCGGTGGGCTGTTAATCCGCCTAATAACGCCTGACCTGCTAGCCTGGGCGCGTCGTGTGATGTCTGTCTGTCTGTCTGTCTGTCTGTCTGTCTGTCTCTCCACTCGATAGTACTACTACCACCTAGATAGGAGGCGGCCCCAGCTTGCTTCGCCTCCCTCAACTGCTCCCAGGAGCCAGGCTGGAATTAAGCTTAAATCTTTCTTAAACCGGAACTATGTACCCCGGTTTTTTTCGGGTTTTTTTGCGATTTTTGATAGCCCCAGAGGCACAGCCAACCCACCAACTCGTTTGGTTTGTGATGCTTTCATGAACCTGCACAGTGCTCTGTGCCCACAGACGTACGAAGTACCCACAAGTACTTCGTATACACAGACAGGAACGCTCTTCTCTGGATTAGGCGTAGTTCATTTCCACCCACATCCGATCTTATCGATAAGAGCTTCCGCTTGGCATCTCGGCAGACAGGGGAGCTCTTCAAATCACGATTCAAATTAACATCATTGGCCAGCCAAACTGAACTCGGAGAATTTTCAATTTCAATCCCTTCCAATTCAATGCGCAACTCGCATGCATTGCTGCGTTAATAATAGAAGGACTAGTCGTCGCCTGAAACATTGCATCATCATCATAACTGCCGTCAGCCCTATGTACTACTACCACTGCCACCGGCCGATACCACCAAGTCGTACTCCGTACCAGCCGCCCAGTGTCTCTTCTCATATTCCTCCATGAGCTGCGACACAATTGTTAGCCTCTTGTTCGTTGATCCGTCTTGGCAGGCTACGCTTCGCCACGAATTTGGAATCGCCAACTTACCAGCAGAATAAGCCAAAAACCACGTCAGCGACGCTCCGCCATCGAGCCACTGCGGATTGAACGTGCGCGAGCTAAAGAAATCCCAAGCCTTCTTGGGGTCAACAGACGCATAGCTGGCATATATGATCCCCTTCCACGCGTTACCAATGTCATCTATCCGCCCGTCACTGAAGAAGGCGTTCCACTCCTCCCGGACAAATTCGTTGTCCCGCACAAACGGCGTCGGCGGAAGGATCGGAATCATGTGGATGCCTTGAATCGCCTCAATGTTCGGGTCGAAATATGTCGTATGGTCCACTTTGTTCTCAAACAGAATGCCTGCCACTTTGTTGCCAATAAACTGCTTCGGCTGTATCTTGTTGTCGTCCTTGTACAGATAGTAGTTCTGTAAACTGCGTGCGATGATGGCTAGTTGCAAGTTGCCCCTATTCCTGGTGTAAGCCAACGCCCAACTCCCCCGAAGCATCCGCATCGCAACTTACCTCGCCTCCATGTTAGCATCGCCGCTGACCATACCCCACATCTTGATGGCATACGCGTGCATCATGTCCTCCGAGCTTGACTCTTGGTTCTTCCCCAACTGTCAGCAAGATCCAAGCCTCATCACCTGTCAGAGTCCATCTACTTGCCTTGCCATCCATAGCGGCATAGAGACCGTGAGCCCAGCTGTGGCCGTGGTACCAGTCAAAATTGCGCCACATTGGGAACAACTCGTCTTTGGCACTGGGGTTGGCCACATCTCGCACTAGAGAGTTGACATAATCCCGGTTGCCCTCGTTTTTTAAAAAAGAAGGATCAATATATGCGAGAGTAGCTGCCGAAAAAATATGGTAGCCTAAGTGGAAGTGGTGATCGTTATAGTATGTGTTTCCGAAATCAGCACCGGCGTTTCCCGTGACATAACTTGCGGAGGATACAATCCCACCCCAAGCAGCTGATACTGGTTAGTATTGGTCACCAGCGTCCACATGAAGCGCTTTGACTCACTCTCATGAACAAGGGGAAACTTTTGCTTGTTGGACGCAAATATGCCAAACGCTGCTTTTAGTTGCCCAAGCCCGGTCTCTGCCAGTGCCTTGTCCCCAAGCATCTCCTTGACAACGTACATGATTGTAGCAAACTTGGCTAGAGCCTACGAAAAAAAGTCAGTACGGATGGCAAAGTTGATCAAATGAAGGACATACCTTTCCGCTGAAGTACATGGAATCGAGGTTACTCTGAGCAATCATGTTTTGCGCCACCTCCTTTGCGGCGGCTGCTCGGATGGTACTCTTCGCGTGATCCGACAACTGCTCAAGACTTCCCTTCTTGGGATCCCAGGGAGCAAACGACATATTGACAGGCATCGAGGGCTCAACCATGGTCCAATGGGATCCTTTGACCATGGTGACCAGACCTTTAGTAGTCGACTGCAGCTCCATCTTCTGCACACACTTCTTCGTAGCATCATTGAAAGAGTCGATGTGGTGAGGGAGTGCATAGATGTAAAGACTTCCAGTTTCGTGCCCGTTTTTCTCAAAGTTGAACGAGTACGTTCCCTCACATCCAGAAACTGAACCAGTCAATGTGAGAGTCACAGGGAAGATTCCGGCACCATCGTCGAGAAGTGCCTCAGATCCTGGGGTTCCTGGGTCTTTACAGATTTGAATGACGCCATAAAAGGGCTTCGTTGACTCGGCCCGGCCATTGTTGATCACTTTGAGATCTAACGGATCTCCTTTGGTCCTCCAAGCGTAGACACGCCATGTCGATCCGTCCTCCAAGTTGAACGTATACTTGGCCGTGTTGGGCTTGGGGTCCCGTGTTACCCGAGTCATAGTCTTGAAGTATACACCGGACTGGATGAGGGGAGTTGCGCCGTTAAACTGAGATGTGATGTATGCCATTCCTTGTACGAGTGGGAAGGAAATGGCCGGGGGTGAGGTGCTGTTGTGGCTGAGGTGAACTCTTGCTGAGAAGGCTGTCATGCTGTCAATGGTGAGAGCTGTCTCCTGTCCAAGCTCTTTCGCCGATATGACCATGGATTGGATTCCGACAGGGTTGATGTAATAGGAGGAGGCTCCATTAAACCTCTCCTTTCCAAAAACCCGTTGGCTCGCCTCTACATGAGAGCACGCCATGCCCCAGCTGGCGGTAGCACCCTTCCCCCCCGCCCATGCTATCGAGTAGGGGAATGTGAAGGTTGGACACCGCTGGTCTTCTAGGAAGAAGTTGGAGTAGAATTTGTTGGTCTGGAGCGGCGTCTGTTGCTGGATTCCCTTGCGTGGTACCGGGTGGTCATTTCGGACTGGGATTTGCGAAGGCGGGGCCTTTGTGTCGATAGGATCGGCGAAGATGTCCTTTGATACCATTGTGGCCTTTGGGTAAACAGTTGTGGTTGTAGTGGTGACTGGAAGGGTCGCAGTGGCAGTTAAATGTGGCAGTCTGGGAGGTCTTGGTGGGATGTTGTATTTTGACCAGGCTGTTGCGTTCGTATCCGATAGGTTTGAGCAGCAGGTTGGGGAAATTTGAACCTTTTTGCTAGAAGCTGTACTCGTACTGACGCTGACGGTCTCGGAGAAATTGCCCTTATGACAACGTGACGTTGTAGTCTTGAGGGTGGTTGATTCAATGCTGATCGAATGGTTTGCAAAACTAGTTGGGTTGATGACAAGTCTGTCTGCGGTCGAGGTCGAAGTCAAGGTCGAGGTCTCGTTAGCTGGAAAGTATGGTTGAGCCCCAAAAGGACGCTCGGGTCTGATGGCACTTTTTGGAGACGCAGAACGGCCTTGGCCTATATCCAACCCGGCTCGAGCGACAGTTCCTTGAATAAAAGTTAGCCAGGAAAGCCATGATATGATATGATAAAGGGACATGATAGCGAGGTGTTGTGCATTGCCAAAGATACACTAAACATTTGAAAATCTTCTAAATCTTCAACAAAGATTACAACGCCTACTAAAGTGTAGGATGCTCGGCAATGCGTGAGAAGAACGATGTGAGAATTCCAATGTGTTGAGGAGGCTGGCTGGCCTTGATATGATATGTTTGGTGGGAAATGATTCACAGCCATGCACCGAATAGGAGTCAAGAATGCAGAGCCGTTGCGAGGAGACAATCTGTTTGTGCTTTGCACGCACCTTTGTAAAATGTCTCTAAATTGGAATGCTGTGGGTAGCGAATCCAGACATGCGAAGAGGCAGCACGCAACAAAAAAGGATAAAAGTACTGCTAGGAGTCAGAATAAGGTGTGTTTTAGGAAATGTTGTTGTTTGTTGAAGTAAGTGAACACAAGGCGTGACGTGAAGGTTGACAGATAGGCAGATGATGAAGGGGAACACCCGGGATATTTATCTTGTGTGCGGAGGGAGACACTTGATCGGCGGTTTTGCCAACTCTGCTAATCCTGGAAAGAAGACCCGAACAAGGAATGGAAAGTTTCCTCTCAGCTCACACTGTCTTTGTTGGCAGCCACTCACATGCGGCAGTTCGACTCTAGCCACGGGCACCTGGAGGAGAAAGCTCCTTCGTCTCTGCGCGTGATGAAGGCCGTCTTGCAGATCGTTGAAACAAGCCCAATCTGGCAATCGCGTCGGCGTCACCCGTCTGCCGGAGTGTTCAGGAGGCTGGCCCGTGTGTGGGTCACGGGCACCGTATCTTCGGCCCTCAATGTACTCCTTGACTCCGGAAGTCGATTATCTGCCGAGGTACCTGTTCGTCTGTCGCGCGGAGTTACTGCTGAAGCCAGCTTAAACTCAAAACTGGAGCGTGGACTAAAGTGTCTGTGTGGCGGAGTTGGTCCCGCTCTTCAACCAACATGCGACTTGGCATATCGAAGAAAAGGCGCATTGGAGAATACATAACCTCATATGTCGGAAGACATTCCTAGTGTTTATACGTAATTCTATTCGTGTTCATCTCTTCAGCAAAGGCGGAATCTCTATTAAAGCGGCGGCGTAGACAGCCAGGCCGTCATTTCTCGAACATCACGCACAAGGCACATTGCCCTTCGCTCCCTTTCCCCCATTTGGTGCCCGTCGTTAAAAATAGTCGTGTCAACGCGTTTTCCGAATTAAAGTTATAGGCCAAGTGCACTATATTTCCCCGTTGCCGCGCCGTCCCGAATGATCTTTTGCATGTTATCGGACATCCCGCTGTCGCGCGACTTACTGCTTTTTGCAGCCTTCTCCGACATCTTTGCTTGCTGTTGCGCCATTCCATCTTTGGCAATTGCCTTCACCAACCGTTTATTCTTTCGCTCGGCTTCAGCTTCAGACCGTTCAGCTTCCTTGCGGCACCGACGGATATCTCGTTCCCGAAGCACCCACGGTACTTCGAGGACATCGTGGCGGAACCTCGCTCTCTTTTCCCAAAGCGCTAATTCTTGCGCTGTAGTTTTTAGAAGGACCATTTTCTCGATGTTCATTTGCCGCTCGTCTCTGAACGTGGATATCCCCCCCTTGATGTCCACAACGGTGCCAACATCGATGCCTGGGCATGGTCCTGGATTTGGCGGAGCTTTCAGGTCCGACACAGTCTCAACCTGTTCCCCGAGAGTCTTCAGCTCATCCTCTGCCCTCGTAACTGGGAGTTTGATCAAAGCCTGGATAGTTTGCCCGCTACTGTCGTCCACGGTGTAAAAGCGTCGGCCGGCGTTCTCGTCGATGGCAACAACTACCCCGACAATGCGTACCCATTTTATCGGGAGGTTCCTATAAAAATAAAAGTTTTCTCCTAATCTTAAGTTAATTGAATTTCCGAGGCATCGTCACTCGCATGTACCTACCCTCAAAGCCGGCATGCCGATCGAGAGCGTGAATCTCGGTAGCCCGCAACAGACACCAGGTATTCACAGTTGGCGAGAGATGGAAGCAATATCGAGGGTAGATTGTGACCTTTGGTGCGTCGCTCATGGCATGGCTGTTTCAATGATTTCGTACACCAGGGAATCACGCGCACGTATCCATGGTGGCGCGACAAGGTGTCGATTGTGCTTCGCGGTCATCATTCGGTACGTGATGATGAAAAGTCCAGGAAATGAAGATGCGTGCCTGATTATTAGAGGTCCAGGTCCGCGTTTTGGGTGTCGCGGGGTGACACAACCCCGCCAAATTCACTAGAGGCCGCCTGAACTATCCCAAGAGCACCTGCACCTTTTCATTGATAATGTTTAAATAATTGAATGATTTGAACAACATCTAAAGTTCGGAGTTATTCATTCCCACAGTAAATTTGACGCCTTTGTCCCATTCGCCGGTCCCATAGCCGCCGTGATACCATTTGCTCCCTCAACTCCGCGCCACAAAATATCTACTGAATTCATCGGCGAGACCTCTTGGGCCGGCCGCTAGACTTTACGCTCTCATCAGAGGTCTTTGACTTCTTCAACTTGGCTGCGGCAGCCTGAAATGCCTCCTCCGATGGCTCCTCCTCAATCTCCCGTTTCTTCCCCTTCTTCCCTTTGTTGCTACTAGCGCCGTACTTTTCTGCAATGCGATCCAGGAAGCCCTCGGATCTCTCTTTCTGCCTCCCCAGGATCAGAGCTGCCAGGTCATTCTCGGAACTGCCTTTGCCCTTCTTTCCCTTGGATTTGCTTCCAAAGAGCTTGTCGTGTACACCGATTTCTTTGGCATAGTCCTCGGCCTCCTTGGCTTCTGCCTTGGCAGCCTTGACGCGGGCTGCGCGCTTTTGCTTAGTTTCTTTCTTGTATGCAGAGAATTTCGGAACATCTCCCGTCTCAATAGCTTCGTCGATAATATTTCGAAACCTCACATCATCCTCTACAACGTCGCTCAGCATGACTCGCTCGTAGACCTGGTCCATGTCTCCTTTGCATTCTTCATAGGCAATGAGAAGATCATCCTTCTCTTCATCAGAATTCTTGTACTGCTCGGCGAATTTCCTGATTGCTTCTTCGGATATGGAGTCTTTGAACTGCTCACGATAGTAATCACTCCAGTTGAAGCCCTTAGAGTCGACAATCGACTCGGCCGTTGATCCAGTTGTATCATATCGTCTTCTTCGGGCAGGGTCTGATAATATAGCATAGGCGAAAGCGATGGATTGGAAAATCGTATGTGCCTTTTCCTTTTCCGACTCTAGCACTTTGTCTGCAGCAACAATTGTCAGTGATATCATCTTCAACTGCAAGTTTATTGCACGCAACCCACCCGGGTGATTCTTCAATGCGGCCTTGCGATATGCGCTCTTGACTTGGTCAGCCGTTGCCGTTCGCTCCAGACCCAGGACCTCGTAGGGGTCTATTGTCGGTGGATCGCTATCAACAGCATCTTCATAATCCGACATCTTGAAGCCTCGACGTTACTTTTTCTCAACTGTGTGCGTGCGTGTGTGTAGCATGAAGCCTAGAGAGAAGGGTAGCCTGACACTTCTTTGAATTGGTCACGCGTTGAAGCGCGTCAAGAAGCCGTTTAGGTCAATGGGTCGGCTCGCGGAGCTCACCAACTGCCGATCTGTCGGAAGCCTGGCCCGAGCTCACCAGACACTCATCAGACAACCTGATTACCTGTAGATTTCTAATACTACTACAACCACAATTTCTCCATCACAAAATAAAAAACAATGGCTTCTTCAACAAGCGATAATCACAAGACCGCAATGCAACATGCATTGTCATTAGCAAAAAAGTCTCCCCCAAAGCCGACTAATTTCCGTGTCGGCGCTATTCTTGTGAGGCTCAATGACGGCCACATCACGGCAGAAGGATACACTCTGGAGCTGGAAGGAAACACACACGCTGAAGAATGCTGCTTGTTAAAGCTCGCAGACCAGCACGTTACATCTGAAGAAGGATTGGCGAGCATTATCACAACTCCACACGCCCTCTACACCACAATGGAACCCTGTTTCAAACGTCTCAGTGGCAAGCTACCTTGCGTTGAGCGAGTTCTCCGCCAGAAGTCCTGGATCAAGAAAGTCTATGTGGGCGTTCGTGAGCCAGAAACCTTCGTGGGAGAGAACACAGGCCGCAAGTTGCTCGAGGATGCAGGTGTGGAGGTTCACCACGTCCCAG
Source organism: Mycogone perniciosa (assembly GCA_025331125.1). Lineage (NCBI taxonomy): Eukaryota > Fungi > Ascomycota > Sordariomycetes > Hypocreales > Hypocreaceae > Mycogone > Mycogone perniciosa. Next base: position 9,067 of record JAOALB010000241.1, read on the forward strand.
GCTTCGAAGACGAGATCCTTGAGGTTGCAACGGCTGGTCACAACAAGGATTGATGTATTCAGAAGAACCGGTCAGGCGGAGGACTCTGCTACCACGTTTATTTATTTCCGTGGACAGCTGATGTCCAGTTTGTGATCTACGACTGCTCTCAAATTGGGAAGTCAATGCTACTCAAGAGCAGTTTGCGCTTTGCCACCACAGCACAGCGCCGGAATGCACGGATGACGACACGCCTAAAACGGTGCGGAGACAGGAGCGGAGAATAAAACGCGGGGTTGTGGTGAGGCGACCACATTGGTTGGACACTTGTGGCTGCTGGCTGGAGAAGTGTTGGCCATCAGCTCCAGCAGCTGCATATTTCCTGTGGAGCACTTCGTACCGAATGCCAATTGAAATCCTCGTTTCCAAGATATTGACGAAATGGCACCATGATGTTGCAGAAACAGACTTGGCACCTCGCATCAGCAGTTCGCAGGATTCATCTCGAGACCTGACTGGGCATTGGAACACACCTCAAGAAGCCTAAGCGCCAGATACAGGCTTAGATCCATGCAATCTGCATACTACTATCGTCGTGTCGGCTTGCAGCCGATCCCGTGGCGTCCATTGATGAGGAGAAAGCATTGCATTGCATTTACCCCTTGTTGCGCGTGACGTTGTCCACAGAAACCTGCCACCAAGGCCATTGCCCAGCTCTTTTTGCACAACACAAATGGCTCCCATCCCCCAAATAGCATCGACTTCTCCAAAATCTCCAAACTATGTCAATGAGTCCCACTTTAAGAGCACCCAATGTTCTGTAGTTCACCTTCCCGTTCTTCAAACTTCGCATCAATTCCCAATCTGATGCTGACCATCAAACATGTTTGAAGAGAGTATTGTGTCGTTTGAACTGGTGGATGGGTTCAACATCGTTGGTGCTGAGATCTTTGTCGACAAGAATGACTTTCCAGGTGTTCACATCGCAGCCAACAACCTCTCCAAGGACTTCACTAAAGTTACAGGACAAGGCTGCAACCCTATTGTGACCACTCGGCCATTGGGTCGTCCAGTCAAATCATGTATCATCATTGGGTCTCTCACCCAATCCCCGACGATCCAGCACCTGAGAAACCAGGGGAAGATTGATCCTGGTCGGATTGAGGGGAAATGGGAGTCGTGGATGACAACTTGTGTGCAAAATGCCTTTGATGGCTATGATGATGCTCTGGTCATTGTTGGCAGTGACAAGAGAGGTACCATTTTCGGTATCTATTCCCTCTCGGAGCAGATTGGTGTCTCCCCGTGAGTAAAGCTACGTCCGCATAGGAACTGAAGCTCTAACCAGCCACAGGTGGCATTGGTGGGCAGACGTGCCTCCTAAAAAGAAGAAACAAATATCTGCCTTGCCTGTAACAACATTCAATGGCGAGCCCAGTGTCAAATACCGGGGTATTTTTATTAATGATGAATCCCCAGGAATGGATAGCTGGGTACACGAGAAATTCGGCCCCACGTTTGATGCAAACCTGTATCAATACATCTTTGAACTTCTTCTGCGACTCAAAGCCAATTTCATGTGGCCTGCCATGTGGAGGGGCTATCCTTTTCCCGGACGATCCTTCTTCGTAGACGATCCGAAAAACCAGGAGCTCGCAGATACATATGGCATCGTGATGGGCACGTCTCACCACGAGCCGATGCAGAGAGCCATGAACGAGTGGTCCACAACGCAGCCTCGAGGCACATGGAATTGGGACTCAAACAAGGCGAAAGTTGCCCAGTATTTTGAAGAAGGTGCCGAAAGAGCTAGACCCTACGAGTCTTACTTCACCATGGGGATGAGAGGCGAGGGTGACAGCCCCATATCTACGGGGGATCCGGTAAAGACAGTAACGGAAGTGCTCGCCACTCAAAGGAGCATCATCAAGAAAAATTACGGGCAAGAGGATGGGGTTTTGCGTAAGATAACACTAATAAATGGTCCTATTTGGGTATCATCCGAATGCTGACGATAACTCAGAGCTCATGGCCCTGTACAATGAGGTCCAAGGCTACTATGAAAAGGGTCTAAAGATTCCCGACGACGTCACTCTTCTCTTTGGAGACGACAATTTTGGCACCCTTCGTCGCCTTCCCACAGCAGAGGAGAACAAGCGATCCGGCGGCTCAGGTGTGAGTGGCGAAGACTTCGCAATACTTGCCAACACAAGCTGACAGTTAGCTTGACCAGTTTTACTATCATTTCCAGTACACAGGCTATCCGCGATGCTACCGATGGATGAATAGCAACACCTTGGTAGGTAGTATTTATGGACAATGTGAATAGCGAATCTAACAGCACTTCAAAGGGCAAAGCATTACATCAGCTGCAATTGGCTCACTACAGGGGTGCTAATCGGATCTGGGTCATTAATGTGGGCGACCTCAAGCCTGTTGAGGTTCCTATGAGCTTTGCATTTGACTTGGCCTGGAATATCAATTCCATCACTGCCACCACCATACCTCAATACTTTAGACATCTCGCCACACGGGAGTTTGGAGAAGAGTATGCGGACCGCATCGCCCAATCTTGGTATGACTTCAATAAGCTTGTTGCTCTGCGCAAGCAAGACCATATTGACCTTGATACCTTCGTGATTCAAAAGTACCATGAAGCAGATAACGTTGTGGCACGGTGGGGGAAGCTGCTGGAGGAGACTCAGGCAATTTACACGCACATTGATGAGGAGCATAAATCGGCTTTCTTCCAACTTGTACTCCACCCAGTCAAAGCTTCTTTCATCTTCACGGAGCTGCGAGTGACTCAGTTCAAGAACCAACTATTTGCAAAGCAGCGACGAAACACGACAAATGTCCTCTTGAAGAAATGCATCAGCCTTCTCGACGCTGACCATGACCTATTTGAGGAGTACAATTCGATATCAGATGGCAAATGGGACTTAATGCTTCGTCAACCTCACTATGGCTATGGCCCAACCGGGGCCCAACCGTCGCGGAACATGATTGACGGACTTTGCTATGTGCAAACCAGGGAGGACTCGAACCCGAGCATTGGCCACATGGGCGTTGCTGTTGAAGGTATCGAAGGCATCAATCCAGGCCACATCAACGAAGACTCGGATAGGACTCACCCTTCGCGATTTTGGCTGGAGGCTGGTGTCACATTGCCATTTATCACGCCATATGGAGATCAAAGTCGGTACTTTGAGATCTTTCACCGCGGCACCAAGGAGTTCTCGTGGGAAGCAAAGCCTCAATACACGTGGATCAAACTCTCTCAGTACCAAGGACACTTGGCCCCTAGGGACGATGATACTCGAGTCATTGTAACTATTGATTGGGAATCTGTGCCGAGTAATTTCGATTCCAAGGTCTATATCGAGATCGTTGGCACTCGGGACGGCTACGAATTGGTTCATATGACCGTCAGAAACAACCGAGTACCCACAGACTTTGAGGGATTCGTCGAAGAAAGTGGTCACCTTGCTATCGATACAGGCAACTGGGTTACAGCACCATACATACACCTTCCAGCCCTTGGTCGGCCTATTTCTGGTTCGGTCACACTTACTTTCGACACAGACTTCAGCAAACCAGACAATATCCCGTTCCTGCGCTACCCCATTTATGTCTTTTCAGAGCACGACAACACTAATCTTGAGCTCCAGTTCAACATGACTCTTGAGACTGAGCGCACAAGTAGAATGCAATATGACATCCGTGTTGACAGTGGAGCCATCAAGACATATCGCCTGACTGAGGATGAGGCCAACGATAGGGACTATCCCAGGAACTGGGCCGGAGCGGTGATGGACTGCGTGTGGAAGAAGGGGCATAATATCGGCAAGGTAGCGAGGGGGGGTCACACGATTGAAGTGAGACTCAGAAGTAGGAACATGTGTTTGGAGAAGCTGATTCTGGACCTGGGTGATTTGCGATATACGTACCTGGGACCGCCACAGAGCGATTTTGTGAAGAGGGGACAAACCCAGGGTGCTGACTGCATTGAGCGGGATGATATTTTGGAGATTGATCTTGGATTTTGAAGTAGGAATAGCGTTAATTTCGGAATACTATTCGGTCTCCTTATAGCCCTGCTGCATCAATCCATAGGCGTCCCGGCTGCTCCGTACGCACGCACGCACGCTCTCCGAGCCATAAGTCATGACATCCCCATTCGGAACGGGAACGGAGCTGGTTTCATTGCAGACGCCTCCGACGAGCAATTTGTCGTTCGAGTTCAAATTATGTTTATGGTTCCGCGTCCTGCAGTCATGCCCGGCTCATACACAACTGACGATCAACGTCTGAACCTTCCAGCTGATTCGTTCGGTTTTCATGTGGAGCACCAAAGCCTATGAGAATATAATGACAAATCCCATTCTTGTATTATTGTATTTACTTCATAGATACACGAGCCGGGTGGCGTAAGACGTTGCCCTGAGCATCGACCCTGTTGACCAGGTTGCGGGCACATTTTTTCTTTCAAAAATAGGTACGGAGTAATATTAGACTCAGTGAATACGAAATGACCTACCAAGCCGTCGATACCTACAACTAGGTTGGAATTAGGAAACTGCGAGTACTGCCTAGTTAGTGGGATCTACTCAGCTCGTGGGGGTGAAATATATGTGGAGCTTATTTCTTTTTTTTTTTTTTTAAAAAAAAGAAAAGATAGATCCACTAAAAAGATTATAGTGTCGATACTATCACAAGTAGTCAAGCAGCCTAGGGTTATGTTGTTGTAAAATAATACTAGTAACAAATAAAGGCATATAGGTAACCAAGGAACTGGGAACGCGCCAAGTCGGCAAACAGCTGCAAGGGCTTGGATTCAAATACCGTGCAATGTACGGAGTACGGAGTACGAGTAATAGTAGTAGTAGTATTCTACGAAGTACTCTGTAGTTATTAATTAGTAGGGAAACATGCTGATATAAGAGGCAAGAGATATTGGAATTTAATAGGGTTGGAATTAAGGTGCCTACGATTCGTAAATGCGTGTATCTAATAACAAGGTCAGAGAGCTAGGGCTGCTAACCTGTTGCTAGAGTTAGGGACGATGAATGTCCGCTGAGGAGAAATGGATATATAGAAATGGATATCCATGGCTCTACTAAGTATAAACGATATGAAGTCGCCTATATTACTGAGAAATAGAGCTCCGGGGATGAGCTAGTTCTCATCGTGGCGATCGATGTAGCCTTCCGCATTAACAACAATGCCCATGACAGGAAAACCCTTAACTAAATATCCCTCATCTTCATATATAAGCTAACTAATAATGGTATGCTGGAGCTAGCTTTGATATGCAAACCCTGCACGTCTTTCGTTGTGCTTTTTACCCTTCCATTACTTAAACTAGTGCTCCCGAGTATGCCATACAAGTAGTCTGCGAGTTCGGTCCGACGGTATGCTGTTCCCCACCGACTCGTTCCTCGCCAACGAAGATATTTCTAGTGGATACCGGGCGGCAGTATGGAAACAAGAGTTTCTGAAAAAGCCGACAAGGGCTCAGTAACAATAACGAGGGGGGCCAGTCGCTCTTACAGAACAGAAAAGTCTTGTCAGACTCCCTGCTTTAGTTTACAGAGCACTCACCAAAGGCAAATCTTACCTGGAATCGGTTTAGCGCATAGGCTACGGAGACATGTATACATACATATATACTCCGTATATGTAAGTACTATGCAGCCCTCAGGCATCTCCATCCTCCCGATCGACCAAAGTTAGTGTACATATGAGGAAATGAAACCATCAAGGTCCCATTTCGTGACAAGGGTAAATTTCAGGAAACCGTATCTATTATAGGAATAGTTGAAAGCAATAAAGATTCGAACACATGATAGAGTAACAGAACATAGCATGATGGGCCGTCCAGCAGAACCGGGCGACAATTATGCACATCAAAAGATGGGTCAAAGAAAAGATCGCCGAAGTGAAAGAACAAGACTGGCTCGGCAGAATTCCGGACTACTATGAACGTTGGGGACTCGGGGCCCCAAGGTCCCCCCCTCAGAGCCGAAACTCCCACGCCCCGTCCTGCACAGGTTGCTGGCGGAAAGGTCAGGACATGGCGACTTTCGAGAATACCACGAGCGTTTCGGACACGACGCGAGACCCGTCTGCAGATGTGGCGAACCCATATGGCCCCCTAACTGAATCAGATTGACACCTCACAATTGACCCTCTTTCATTTGTAAATTGAAACTTAACAAACGGTGGCCTTGAGCTGTCTGGCTCCTAGCGTCCTATTGCACAGATAGTAACAAGCTCACTTAGTGGACGCAAATAATAAAACAAACAAACAAACAAACGTTGTCTAGACACCCACCCGTTGATGTGGACCTTCGGTAATCAATTGCTACATGGAATAGGCATAAAAGACAACGCCTTTTTTTTAGCTAGTTACTGAAGGCGAAAATCCGTAGATCATAGCTTTGATACAGTCGTACCTTGACCGGGCGCTGATTATGGATCTCTTCAACAACTTACCCATCAAAGCGGAGCAGACATCCACGAAAGCCGGAAGTCCTGTTCGAATGTGGACTGTCCTAGCATTTTGCCTCTACGATCTCGATACTTGGCTCATTGAAACCCCCCTATTTTCTCACTTCTTGTCGTTAGTTTCAGAATACTACATGTATAGGCCCAATAACATATATTTAATAGACCTAAATGTCACGTTCGACGAATCGCTCTTCCGCCTTCTCCATCCCTTTCTATGATACAGCAAAAATAAGACACACTATCAGCTGCATTTATCAAGGTGTACACTTTCCATTAAAAATATCTCGTACCCTTTACCATTACAACAGACGCACCTTTGACTGTAATTAGCCACAACTGGCTATCAAGACGTAAGTCCATCACCAGTCTTCATTTTTCTTTCTAGCCCTAATAAATTCCCAGACCGAGCTACCTTTGACTGTCCCTTGATAATGAAGACCTTTAATTTGCTTCTTACGTATGCCGTGGCAGGCTCTCTTGCGACAGATTCTATAAAAGTCCAATACTACACGGATGGGAGCTGCAAGCAATACCTTACTGAAATGCATCCTCCAAACAGCGGTGCTTGGGGGGAAAAATGTTGGGGTTACGAGTACAACGGTTGCAATAGTGCTAATATCGCCGATTGCCATGCTTCGATAGGATGCAAATGCCACTTCTATACGGAGTCGGGGTGCAAGGGCGAAAGGAAGGAGGCGGTATGGGCACAGCCATCCAATAACTGTGCATCTCACTGGGGCGGGGGGTTTAAATCTATGAGCTGCGTGTATTATTAGAGCGTTATTGTAACCGTCTAGACTCCACCATAGTCTACAGTAAAAGTTAAGCCCAACTATCTGTCTCGAGCATAGTTTATGGTGAAGTTTTGAACCATCTGTTGAATAGTTTAATCCATAATGGTTGAGGACATGTTAGCCTTGCATAAAGCAGGGGCTATGAGTGCGAGCTACTTATAAACGAGAAAAAATAGGAGTATAAAGAAAAAGTCACTAATAATACAAAATTGATGGAGAAGGACTAAGGTCATCTCACAGATGATGGTAAGGCAGTTCCCCACACTGATGCAGTACTGAAGATACAGCAATTAATACCTATTATGGATCAACAACTTAGGGTGATTTCTAATACTACCACCACCACTACTACTACTAATGGTACTCTACAGTACTCAATTTATTAAAATGAATGTACATCCCACCAGGACCAAAAAGTATAACGAATCAGTACATACTTATTTCACTATTACCAGCTTTTACCCAGCATACCTGAACAGTCCCCTTGCCGTGGAATGCATGCGTAGCGAAGTATAGCAACTTAATCAAGTCAAGATTAATGTAATTATGATAATGCTAAAGAACCGCTAACTGGCAGATTTCCTCGTCTCTATAAGACAATCATAACCCACTTTCCGCTGTTAACGCCTGGGTGATCCAGCTGAGTAATTGTTCTCCTATACGAGTAGTAGTGCATCAACTCTATGTCGTCAATGAGATATGGTAGTAGGTCGATTTTGCACCCCTCACGGCTGGCGGGCTGATTGGTCAAAATGCGACCTATTTATATAATGACTTAAAGGTGGCGCAATTCCTCTTTAATCTTGAATACTACGAAGGGTAAAAGATGAAACTTAGTCAGAAACGAAGAAGAGGGCAACTAGTGTTTATTAATCCCTGAATTAACATACCCAAGACTAGTTTCCCTCAAACCGTCGCCTTTCAGCCCCATTTATTGTTCTCATTTTCTGTCTTGGCAGGTTCGTTTGCAATGATCACAGAGCTCCAGTTGAACCTCTCTAATCGTTGTCCACCCAAGATTTTTGCATTGTGGTTGGACAGAGCTGTTCAACACAAGCTCCGGCGGGCCATTGACAAACCACCAATCGCAATAATCCCAGCCTGGCAGGCTCGCGTTGACACGGATAATGTGGCCCATTCCTTCGCATATGCTGCCTCTGTCTATGCAGGAGGGTTTCGTGCAGGGACAAATCGTGTACGTCCGTCGACGAGTGCACATGTTTAGGATGGTGATTTCGAAGTCGTGAAGTGGATGGAGATTAGTGTAAGAGTTGAGTGTTTTTGGACCATGAGCTGAGATGGAGGACAGTGCTGTGGTTTTAATACCGATGGCATTGCAGTAAATAGAGTGTATCCCCCTATGTGTGGTGACACTGTTGAACACAGCCTACTAGTGATGTTGCACAACATCACCATGTGTGTTGATTCGATATTAATATTCACTGACCGTGAAGGTTAGTCGATCAAAGGTCATGAATAAATACTGGCTTTTTCGTACAATGACCAACATGATATTTAAAACTCCATGGCTATGGTTACTTACAATAGGCTCTATGGAGCACTCCTTTAAGAATTGGAATGTATCATTATTCACACCTCTTACGACTAGAGCCTCAGTGTACGAAGTACTTCGTATGTTATGAATTGTTACAAAGTGGGTGGCTATTCACACCCTACTCTTGAAGGCAGCTTTGTTGAAGAAAAAACTGTAAAAACGAAAGAGAGGCAAAAAATAAAGATTTCCGGCGCCGGGAGTCGAACCCGGATCGCTGCGGTCCTTTCATTGATGAAAGCGCAGTATGCTAGCCACTACACCACGTCGGATGTTTTCTTGTATGTTGGGGCCCCTCCACTAACGGTATAGGTGCGGTATTCGAAATTCAGCTTCAATTTCGTGTTTGCCAAAGGCTAGTTCTACAGGCACCGAAAAATGCATCTCCGTTTGCGCGTAGTGCCTCGACAAAGGGATCGAACAGACTTGAATTGAGTGGGGAAAATATATGACACCTACTAGATTGGCGAGGAAAGATAAATCGGGGGATAATTCGAGAGGTAGGTGGAATGGCCTACAGAGAGAACATAGGTAGATAGTTTGCCAACCTTCCCTGGCTGCCCGAAACCTCCAGTTGACTCACATGCCGAACATACTGTTTAACCTTCCAGAGCATATAGTACATTGGTTGTTACTCCCAGAACTCCATTCACTCTCAAATATTCTTTCTCCCATCCCGGGGCCAGCTGCTAGCATTGGCTATGACCACGAGTGATCAGCGAGGCAAGTCAACTGCTTGAACCGCTTCACTAATGCTCCACCGGGGATACAGAGACTTATGAAACCAACACTGCGTTGTTAGTGGAAGCTGGAAAGCACGGATTGGTGAATAGGCAAACAACTATGCGGGTGAATCAGGCGGCATAAAAAAGCGAAGGCTGTCTGATGCGGGCGGACGGGGATGAAACTTGAAAGATTGCCGATGACGCAATGCTCAAATATGAGAACAGACACCGCTCAGTGGCGCAAGCGGGGGCTGATGCGGGCAGAACCGTTGAGCAGGTGTCACACTTACATACGACACTGTAAAAGAGCAAAGGGACGGCCAATCAAGACTGGGCTTTTGTTTCTTCGAATGATTTGATCAATGCGATGCGGGGGGTGGGCAAACGCGTCGTAAGAGGGCGTGAAAAGCAGCCACTGGCATTTCAATGCCCAGTACGGAGTACGGAGTATATGTGCGTCATATATAGTAGTGGACGTGGCCGTTATCAAGGCCCAATACGAAGTACAGTATTGCCTCTTCCCCTCCCTCCTGGCCTTTTAATTAGGCGCTTTGCTTTCAACAATCATGTTGATATAAAAGGGGTCGTTTCTTCTACCAAAACCATTTACCTACGTTTTGTTTCCCCAATATCCAGAGGTAGTACTACCACCAGGTACTACTACTCGTACCAGTCATAGTAGTGCCCATATCATCGGTATCGGTACTCTTCCGTACCCACTCCAACTTCCCCACAGCCTTAGCAAATCGCTCCTCCCCACAAGCGGCTTGGTTTCCCTAGCTGCCCAAACAATACCCATTCGGGTCCAACTTCATTTTCAACATCCATCCTCTCACAACCGCTCCTGCGGCATCCGTCGCTCGGGTTCCAGATTGGAACTCGCAGAGGTAGTTCTACCTGCTCATCTAATCCTCTCTTTCATTCATCTCCACCTCTCAACCACGCATCTCAACATCATCCATTCGCTGCGTTGATAGCTCTACCAAATCGTCAGCTCTCGCTTCTCTATTACTTATTTGCTCCCATATATTTTTTTCATTGACTAAACCCCTTGTCGAACTCTTATGGCAGACAGAGGTGGAGGTCGAGGCCGTGGTGGCGGCGGCGGCGGTGGCGGCAGAGGAGCCCCCCGTGGAGATCGTGGAGATCGGGGTGGTCGCGGTAGGGGAGGAGGAGACCGTGGTGATTATGGAGGCCGCGGAAGAGGAGGAGACCGTGGTGATTATGGAGGCCGTGGCAGAGGAGGGGGAGACCGTGGCGACTACCGTGGCAGAGGATCAGACCGCGGAGGCGGTCGTGGTGATCGTGGTTCCTTTCGGGGCAGCTTCAGTGGCAGCCGAGGAGACGGGTTTGATCGTGGCCGGGGCGGTCCGAGAGGCGGACGGGGCGGTGGTCGTGGAGGAAGACGTGATGAGTCGCCTGGGAAGTCCATGGCCTTCAGGTAAGATGAGCCAGGCAGGGTGATCATCCGTTTGTGTCTAACCAACCTTGCAGCATCGGTGGCTCAGTCCCTAGCCCTGACGCGACAATTACCCAACTCGAAGATCAGATAGTGGCACGCCAGTCATCATCGCTCACATCCCAGATGGCCGGCCTAAGTATCAAGGGCCAAGCTAAACCTGCTGCTCGTTTGAGTGACCAATTTCCTGCCCGGCCGGCTTTTGGGTCAAAAGGCGCACCAGTCGTCCTTTGGGCAAATTACTTCAAAGTCGAGGTCAAGCCCAATGTCTTCTACAAGTATACCATGGACATTGTCGAGATCCTATCACAAGGCGAGGCACCGAAGGAGTCCGGAGAGGGCCGCAAGGGTGGCTCTAAGCGTGGTGGGAGGGGAGGTGGAAGGGGAGGCAAAGATGAAGGTGCTCAGGCACAGCCACAACCCAGAGAAGTCAAGGGCAAAAAGCTGCTTCTTGTCATCAAAGAAGCTCTTGCACGACTGTTGGCTGAGGACAAGACCCTTGTTGCAGCCACCGAGTTCAAGAGTCAGCTTATCACCTTGAAGAAAGTCAACCTATCTAAAAACCCACTGCGAATCCAGCTGTCACGAGACGGGAGCGATATCACGGACAATTTCGATGTCACTTTTCATGGTCCGAATGAGGCCCAAGTCGGCGACTTGAAAAAATATTTGACTACTATGACTGATGGGCAGGATGACACGATTTTCCCTCGCTACCCAGACGTCATTGGTGCCCTAGATGTGATTTTCGGGCTTGGGGCACGACGGAAGGTTGATGAAATCTCTAGCATCGGATCCTCCCGTTACTTTCCATTTGGGGATGACAAGGTCCTCAAGGAGCTCACGCACAACTGGCATGCTCTGGCAGCCGCTCGTGGTTATTTCCAATCTACTCGAATCGGTACTGGCAGGCTTCTTCTCAATGTCAACGTTACTCACGGCGTTTTCAAAATTTCAGGTCGCCTAAAAGAGATCTTTGACAACCTGGGTATCAGAGCGGTGCCCAAGAACGATTATCACGGCATGAAGAAGCTCAAGGCGTTTGCCAAGTTCATGCCCAAGACTCGTGTTTGGGCTACATTCACAACTGCCGATGGCAAGCAACTTAGGAAATCGAAAGCTATGAATGGCCTCGCCACAGCGTCAGAGATAAGCCGCCGGGCTTCTAACCCCAACCAGCCCAAATTCGGTCGAGATTGGGAGTTTGCGGGGCCAAAGAATGTCGACTTTTGGCTGACTTCCGACGGAAGTGGCCGCTACATCTCGGTTTTCGACTACTACAGGCAGAGTGAGTATTTCTTCAAGCTTGCCTTCCTCTTAGGTTGTCTAAACTAATGTGAGAACAGAGTATAACTGCACGCTCAACGATTACCCACTGGTTAATCTTGGTACTGCGGATAAGCCTTCATATTTCCCTGCAGAATTTATCGAAATTCAACCCGGGCAGTCGGTCAAGGCTAAGTTGACGACGGACGAGACAACAGCAATGTTGGAGTTTGCATGTCGATCACCGTATTCTAACGCCTTTTCAATCAGCACGGCTGGTCGACAAGTGCTTGGTCTTGACGAAGAAAATCTCGGCAATTTTGGCGTCTCGGTTGACAAGCACCTCGTGTCGGTCCCAGGACGTGTCCTTAGCGCACCCATCGTTAGCTATATCAGCACAGATGGCAAGCAGAGGCCCGTCGATGTGACACCTCAGAATGGCTCATGGAATATGAGGTCGGTCAGAGTGGTCAAAGCCGGCAAAATGATTCAACGTTGGACTTGGGTCAATATCTTGATTCGTGGAACTGAGTACCAGGTGGACGGTGGCGTTGTCGAGGAATTTGGAAAATTCTTAAGCAGCAACATGGGCATTGCCATCAGCAGAACTCCTATGCGTCCCCCAAGGGAGTCAATAACCGGTAACGAGGTCGGGGGTACCTCACTCGAGGACTTTTTTACCTGGTCACAGAAGAACGATGTACAGCTCATCGTCGTCATCCTCTCAGATAAGGATTCCAGCGGTATCTATACCAAGATCAAGACATTGGGCGACTGTACATTCGGGATTCACACCAGCTGTGTAGTCGCAAGGCAATTCAGCAAAGCAGCTCCGGCTTATTTTGCAAATGTTGGGCTCAAGGTGAACCTCAAAGGTGGCGGTGTCAATCACAAACTCAGGGACGATTCTGGCATCCTGAAGGGTGGCAAGACCATGATAGCGGGCTATGATGTCACCCACCCAACAAACATGTCCACGAAGAAGGGAAATGAACCCCCCAGCTTGGTCGGCCTCGTCGCCAGCGTTGATAGGGACCTGGGCCAGTGGCCAGCGCTTTCATGGGAACAGACCTCCAGACAAGAGATGCTAGGCGATCGTCTTACCGAAGCATTCATGTCCCGACTGGATCTGTGGCAGCGGAGAAATAGAGGTTATCCTGAAAACATCGTCATCTTCCGAGATGGTGTCTCCGAGGGTCAGTTTGCACAGGTCCTTGAGAAGGAACTGCCCTCCCTCCGAGAGGCCTGCCGCAGAAAGTGCCCACCCCAGTTCCAGCCGAAACTCACCATTTTGGTCTCAGTAAAGCGACATCAAGCTCGGTTTTATCCTACCGCCGCTGAGGGGATGTCCAAATCCGGGAACATCAAGAATGGCACAGTTGTCGACCGGGGTGTCACACAAGTTAGGTATTGGGACTTTTTCTTGACTGCCCACGATGCACTCCAGGGCACCGCGCGACCCGCCCATTATACCGTGTTGCTGGATGAAATCTTCCGCTCGCGTTTTGGAAAGGACGCGGCGAATGAACTTGAGAGGCTAACGCACGAGCTGTGCTACCTATATGGTCGAGCGACCAAGGCCGTTAGCATTTGCCCACCAGCGTACTATGCGGACATTGTTTGCGAGCGAGCTCGCGCCCACAGACCAGAGTGGTTTGATGTCAGCGAGACGGAAAGCGTGAGTACGGCAGCACCGTCTACGTCAGGCATCCCGGGAGGGAGGCAGGTCCATGCGGCGTTGAGGGACTCTATGTATTACATTTGATGGCATGAATGGCTTCAGCATCGTCATGGTGTGAATCCTCATATGCTTTCTTTAAATAGCGGTTTGGCTAGGTCAGCACCGGATGGCGACGGTTCGATTGTAATCAGCGTTTAGCGATATGTCGCATTACCTTATCAGGAGACGATTTTGAGAAGAATATGATTTCGATTATCGTCATTTTCGTATTGCACTACAGTGAATCATTGTATTTTTGTAGCAGTTTCCCTTTAAATACAAAATAATGGATATATATCACGCCATGCCTTCATTAACATATATTGGACGCAGCAGGTTGATGACTAGATCTTCGCCTTTTCCTTGGCGTTATCGCTCTTGGGTCGAGCCAAATGCCTTCTCAGTTCATCACTTATGGTCACCTTTTCAGCTGCCGGCTTCTTCTCCCACTCCTCAAACTCCTTCTCCTCAGCCCACCACCGGACCAGTTCACTCTTAGCCCATTCAGCTGCCGCCTGTGCGCAGAAGCGCGGGTTCTCCAGAGGGATCAAGTGACCGTTATCCGGGCCCGTGACGGCTTTTACGCAACCCTTGGCTACGCCGCCGCTGCCACCGACGCCAGTGCCCGTGAGCTGGAGTTTCTCATGGCGGGATTCTGGGGGGCAGACGTCGCTCTTGCCACCGAAGATGTAGAGCACTCCTGGACGGACAAGGGGGAGGTGGGTGACGGTGTTGTGGCCTTCTGGGCGGTAGGCGGAGACGAGATTGGAGTTGACGTCTGAATCGGGGCCGAGATCGAGATCCGGGACAAGGTCCGGGCGGACCAAGTGTTTCCCTGAGGGGTCGTAGGCAGGCCACGCGGGACGGACGAAGGTGAAGACTTCTTGATGCTTTGTGGTGGTGAGTTGAACCGGGCCATTGGGGTCGGATGCGTCGACGTCGCGGAGGCCGAATTGGATCCAACGGTCGAGGGTGCGAGGGTCCCAGGATTGGTAGAAGCGGTTCTTGTGGAAGGCTTGGGCGGCGGCTTGACGAGACGGCCAGACGTCGCGACGGTTGATAGACAGCGAGGCAGGGCCGCTGTAGATGTTGGGTTTGTCGGAGACGGCGCGGGCGATGACAGGGTCGAGGAGGACCATGCCGGAGAAGAGGCGTGGGTGCATGAGGGAGACGTTTGTGAGAACGTTGCCGCCGAAGGAGTGGCCCATGGCGAAGATGGGACGGGGCATGCGGACGGTGTTGATGAGGTGGATGATATCACGGGCATAGTCGAGCCAGCCGGCTGAGGATCGCACGTCAGGTTAGCTGGTTCATTCGTATTCTGATATAAAGAGGAGCGAGACGAACGGTCATTGCCGAGCTTGTCCTCGTTAAGGACACCACTGTGGCCTTGGTGAGCAGCGTCGGCGATCCAGATGGAGCGGATGCGTATGCCTAGTTTGTCTGCCTCTTCAACAAAGTCCTGATATAAAGGCTCATACAGTTCCTGTGTTATCAGTTGTGTTAGCCATTCGATTCAAGAAATTGTGGGCGTATGAATGAGATGACCGACCTTGGGGAATCCATTGGCGTGAGTACCGATGATGGAGAGGTCGCCCTTGCGAGGCTCGTCTTTGTTACGCCGTGGAATATATTGTTTTACGTGCAGTAAGAGGGGCTCGTCTTGTGAGTGTGCAGTTGCGTGAGGGTACTCTCGTATATGCGAGGCCTCGATGATGTGCTCCTTGATGTCGAATACTGCGGATGAGGATGTTGAAGCCATTGCTGTGCGGTGGTGAGATGATACAATCCAGAGATGTGTGTGGATATATGTATGTTTCCGTCAAACAAGTAGCATTCAAATCAATCAATCATGCGGTTTCAGAATGAGTCGAGATCAAACTCATAGATGGGTTGAGAGAAGACACGGAGGATAAGAGATGGAGTGAGATAACCTTGTGGGTCCATATATATAACTACCTTTAAGTTGCCGAGGCTATCGCCGCCAAACGTGCGTCTGGAATGGGACTGGGCCAACTGACCAACGGGTTTCGGCATGGAGGCACCAACAAATGGGCTCAGGGGCACCGAAAGGAACCCGGAATTTAGTGGGCCTTTGCCGCAAGGTACGGACTGGCTGAGGGAGTAGTATTGGAGTGCTCTGTACTTTTGACTGATTGAATTCATATGACAAAGTCATACAACAATATATAGAATACAAATCCTGTTCCTTAATTATATCGCATTCATCTATCATATTTCATGTCTCCATTTACTATTTGGTTTGTTTGTCTGGAGTACTTCGTAGTCTACCAACAACCCTGACAGCCACCAACATAAATAGGTCTGCTGACTCATCAACTTTAGCCAGTTACCACACTCTTAACGTCGGCCATATGATGGATAGGTACTTCACAACTTCAGAGCACTCAACTCAGTGAGAATGCCAACATCTCGCGTCATTCTCTTCACTGGTGCACCGCCAGCTTCCTCTCTAGACCCTGAATCATGCACTCTGAATTGCTTCAGCGAGCCCTTTCACAAAATCCTAGGTTTCGACGGCGAAGCTCCATCAGAGCTCCCACAGCCCGCACACGCCATATGGCGGTCTCTGTCACTCACGCGACAACCCCTTCACACGGGCTTCAGCCAAAGCCATCACGTTTACGATGACACTTTTCTTGGGCATGGTGAATTCTTTGCCTCGGCAGACTTCGCTTCCAAAGGCGAGGTCCAGCCTCTTGATGCTGACGACGGTGGCGAGGCTATCCTCACGCAATTCTGCGAACAATCCCTTGCTGCACACAACAACTCCGCGCCTCCGAGTCAGATAGTAGACAGCTTTGACCTAGACACCACCGAGGAGACATCCTTTATGACGACTTCAACCGCTGAAAATGCGCTTCCTCCGCCTGTCCCACTGCATTTGTCAGACTTGGAGGACATTCCCCCAGCGGCTCGCATTCTAGCCCTCAGCCCGCAGACAGTAACCCTGAACCTCATCGTCGCCGTCATCTCCATCGCGCAGCCCCGAACGGTTACCACTCGATGGGGCCAGACCCTGTCTCTGGTTGAGGTGCTCGCCGGTGATGAGACAAAGTCCGGGTTTGCAGTGACGTTCTGGCTTTCCAGTGACCAGGCTATCGCAAGTCAAGTGAGAAATCTGAGACGGCAGGACGTCGTCTTGATGGAGAATGTGGCGTTGCACGTCTTCCGAGGCAAAGTATATGGACAGAGCCTGCGCAAAAACCTCACCAAGGTCAGTCTGTTGTGGCGGCGAGACGGCGGTGGGTATTATTCCGCCAAAGATCTCACAAGACGGGCTGCGGCGAAACATCCCCAGCAGGAAAAGACGAGACAAGTCAAGGACTGGGTTGTTCGATTTGTTGGGCGAGATCCAAGCACCAAGGCAACGAACAAAGCTCCTCGAAAGTCATGGGATAGGCCACCCGACGACACACAGTGACCTGAAAGGAAACGTTGTTTATTAATCACTAGGATTTTTTTCTTTAATTACAAAGGTTACTTGGGATATTAAAAAATCCCTGCAGTTGTATCAAGCCTGTGGGTATTGTTGCAATGCAAAATACACATCTTGAGAGGAGATGACAGCCCCAATCCTCTTTACCAACAAACGCCAAGCAACGGAAATTAGATGCAGACCACTTATACATGCACGGGAGTCATTTGTGTCTTCTGGCCAGGACGGCCCTTCTTCACTGACTTCCACTCAAGACCCAAGCAGGACACAAGCGCACATGCAGCACACGCCACCGAAATATAGTAGGTGTTGCGCAATCCAGTCATGTACGCCTCCAGGACTGCAGGAGCAGCATCGGAGCGTCCAATTTGAGCGAGCACTCTGTGGATCTCGGACGCGCCGCTGTGGATGAAGATTTGGGGATCAATACCAAGGTTTTTGGCTTTGATCTGATCAATGAGGCCGTTCTGGAAAAGAGTCTGGGCAACGGCAACGAAAATGGCACCTCCCAAACTCTGGAAGAACTGGATGCAGGCAGTGCCGACGGGAACCCAGTCCTGTGGCAGGACAGTCTGCACGACAAGAACACCGATCTGGAAGCCAGCACCGATGCCCAAGCCCGCGAGGACCTGGTAACCGAACCATACTCGAAGAGGACTGTCGACGGCGAAGGTGGTGATCATGCCGGAGCCGACGGTGAAGAGGATCATGCAAGGGATAACAATAGCGCTGTAGTATCCGATGACGGTAATGAGGCCGCCGGTGGCGATGGAGACGACGACCGTGGCAAGAAGCAGCGGTAAGATCTTGATGCCAGCCTGGACAGCGCTGACACCCTGGATGGCCTGGAAATAGAGAGCTGTTTGCTGGTCAGTCATCATATGGGACCGCAGATGATGATCAAGGATAGGGGTCAACTTACAAAGATAATACACCAGAGGGAAGAAAGCGGCGCCAAAGAAGAAGACAAAAAGCATGGCGCAAAGCACATTGCGGTCCTTGAACAACCTAGGGGGCAACGTTCCAGCATCTCCCTTCCAGACCTGGATACCAATAAAGAGGGCGATCATGAGGCCGAACCCAACAAAGAGGCCAATGACCTTGGAGTCATTCCAGGGGTACTCGGCGCCTCCCCACTGCAGGGCCAGGATGAGACACACAATGGCGGGGATGAAGATGACGGTGCCGGTAATGTCGAGCTGGCGCAGGCGGGCCAGGACTGGCTGGCCAATTGTGTCGGCGCTGTTGCGGTTGACCTTGAGTACGAGGAAGACGATGATCATGGCTAGGCCGCCGATGGGCAGGTTGATGTAGAAGCACCAGCGCCAGCTAACGTTCTCGGTGAAGGCGCCGCCGAGCAAGGGGCCGGCGACGGAGGCGATACCCCACATGCCGCCGATGAGGCCGAAGACCATGGGACGTTTGTTAAGGGTCACTTGGAGAGTTGTCAGTATGCTGGACGTTTTATGGTTGGGGGCATATGCGTACTCGACAGGGAGATGATGACGATGGAGCCAGAGAAAAGACCGGCTGTTCCAATCTAGAGGCAATATGTCAGTCTCGCTAGGTCTTTGCGTTGGTTTTGGCATGGGAACGCACTCCTGCAATGGCTCGGCCGACGATGAAGGCGGTTGATGATGGCGCAACGGCACAGACTAAGCTGCCAATCTCAAAGACGAAAATGGCCGCGAGGTAGGCATATTTGACGTTGAAGAGCTTGTAGACGGTGCCGTACATGGGTTGCAAAGCCGTGGATGTGAGCAAGTAAGACGAGCCATACCAGCCCTGGGAGACAAAGTCAGCCAAACAAAACATGCCATTGATTTAAACCCCGTTGGTTGTGAATCCAAATACTCACAATATCATTCACGCTGTTGAACTGAGCCGTAATAGTCCCCAGCGCAGGGGCAATAATGGTCTGATCCAGCGCAACCAAAAACACAGCCATGCATAGAGCGAAAATAATGAGCGCCAACTTTAGCCCAGAAGGGTACTCTGTCGTATCTTCAGCGGCGGCAACAGGAGCGTCATTGTTAGCAGTATTCTTCTCGTCCACTGGGGTCTCGATTTCTCGCTTCTCGTCAATGTCGGCAGAGTTGGCCATGGCGGATCCGACTTCAGTCTTGTCGGAAGAGAGGCGCTGCTCATCAGATGTCGAGACAGCCATAGCTGCTGCAACGATTATTCGATTCCGCTGGTAATGAGAAAGAAGAAGAAGGAAAAATCCGTCGCTTTCTCTTTTCCAATGCGAGGTCCTTTTTTTTTGGGGGGGGGGGTTCCTTGTTTTTTGCTTTTATACCAGTTGCGACGGGTTCAGCTGAAACATAGGGCCCAGCCAATAATTTTTGCTCGAGTTGCGGTCGTTCAGGGAGGCTTTCGGCTCACCAGGATTAGGATGGGGTTGTCCGATGAAGACCGAAGGACTGTAGTAGTATAGATGAATGGGGAAAACAAGAAGATTCACGATCAAGTCCAGCAGCCGGTTTATTAGTAGTGGTAGCGGTAGTGGTAGTGGTAGTAGATGACTATTTGGTATCCAAGTAATACTCTGTAATTCTCATTGACAAGCCCACCCTTTCGGCAGTCGGCCTTGAAGCGCATAAAATCAAAACGCGAGCCCGCATTGCGGCGATAAGATAATAAACGTCGGCACTTCAGGCCTTGCGAGTCGCGCTCTCGCATAAGGAATTCGACGAGGAAGGAGTAACTAACGATCCGTTACGTGGAGCTGATCGTAGTGCGGACAAGGGTGTTGACCGATGTCCGAAGTGTGGGGCTTGATTTTCCGGCAGAATTTAGAAGTCTGATTATCGAAATGGTGATTCCTAAAGATACATAAGATGCCCAACAGACCCCCTCCTGTATTTTCTATAAATCATGATGGCTGTTCTCCGTCATTCATCACCTTGCAGGACGAGCAGGGATTTTGTATATGCAACTTTTCGCCATCTTCCCTCTCACAGACCTCAGCCGGAGACATTGTCAAACAAACATCACGCATTAGCCTCTATAACGCCACCCGAGATACGACCCGGGTAGGCGAGAGACAGCAAAGCTTCGCGCAGTGCTTAATAATTATAAAGTTCAAAAAGTCTGCTCCTATAAAAAGCGTTGATTGGCCCGTTGGAAGTTCTCGAATATTCATCCCCTCGTCCATCAATCGGTCTTAGGCCGCGCACATTAGTGCCTAATAGGCAATACTCGGGAATCTCGGGTGACTCACCGCAAATCTAACCGTCTTGGGCTGATGATCTAGAAACCGCCGAAAAAGTCCGAATACATGAGCATATGATGAAACTGTAAAGTAGGATTCGGAAATTAGCTTCGTATAGGGATCGAGATCCTTGACTCGCTGAGCAGGTAGGTAGGTTGTAGATACTTCGTAGTATTTACAGAAAGATTTTTGACTATGGTATGAAGTAGTGGTAATTAATATGCCGTCAAGTCGCCCGTGTTTCACCATCTGCCTTTGACTCGTTCGCCACGTGTATACGAAGTATCTATATGAACGCTAAATCCAGTCTCACGCAAAACCACAGACAGCCTCAACACCATCTATATCCATCCAGCTAGTTCATCGTAGAAATTACATCATGACTCTCCCCTACTCTTCCGATTCGACCTCGCTGCTCTCTCCCGTCTCCGTCTCTGACTCTGCCTCTGCCTCTGCCCCTCCAGACGCCTCTGGCGCCGGCGGCACCCATATCAGCAACCCCTCCTTATCAATCTTCATCCCCTCAGTCGGGATGATTCTCAACACCTTCTGGAAGTACTTATCCCTCACCACCAGCCCAGGACGCATATACACTCCCCGTACAGCAGGCATTATTCGATACGTCTTTGCCCGCCGCGACATAGGCAGCAGGTGCATCGTTGTCTGCTTCGCTCCCGAAAAGGCAAACATGTCGCTCGGCTCCATCGCCAGCCCAAACGTCAAGAAGTGATTCGACGGATTCTCAATCATGATATCAAGCTGCACGAGCCCAGACCTCTCCGGCGGACTGTGCTGCACCAACGCCAGCACTCTAGGTTCCGTCCCCAGCACCAAATATTGCCCAACGATCATCGTCGTAGTGTTGACAGCGCCGTTCTTTTCAGCCCCTCCGTGGCGCCGCCGCCAGCGGATCACGAACGCCAGGTCGATGGCGACTGGCTGCCTGTCGTCCAAGCTGGACTTCTGAACCACTAGGTCAAATTGCGCTTCATGCATCGTCTTCGGGGACACAATGATTCCGTCTTCCGACAACTCGGGCTTGTTCACAACATTGCACCGTCCGCCACCTGTGACCGCCGTGATGTTCATGTTCATGCCTACCACATCCAGGTCCTCAACAGCGAACGACGCATAGTGACAGACCAAGCACCACTGCTGAGCCAGTCCTCTAGCCTGCGATATGGTGCTTCCGCCCTCGGCCACATCTTGCAGGCTGTCATAGTCAAATAGACTCGGCCAGGGGTCAGGGTGAAGCCGCGGCACCAGATCGTAGTTGGCCTCAAATGCGTTGACTAGGTTCAACAGGATCGGCAGAGTCTGTACTATTGGCGTTGCGGCGTCCGACTCCAGATGATACAAGGCTCGAATCTGCACCTCGTAAGTAGTTGGGCCTGGTGCAGGGTCGATGTGAAGCAGTAAATCAAACGATGAGGAGCTGTTAATACGACCGATATTAATCCCCATGACACGGGACTCTTCTGCGGCGGCCTCTGCATCCCGCTTCTGCTCACCAGCCTCCACATGGAAATGAGGGACTGGATTCCCTGCGATGTGAACATCCAACTTGACATTCGCCGAGTCGTCCTCTTCATTGAGCAACACAATTGGCAAAACCATCGGCTCATTTGCGTAGTACTGTTCCAGTGGACCCACGAGCTTGACCTTCATTTTAGGTGGTCGTGGTTGTATATGTAGAATGTGTCCGTCGGGCCTGGACAGATGCGGTTTGGCCGACCCCTGAACGAACCACCCCATGACCTTGTCTGTCAATCGAAACTTCAACTCGTAATCCAATTTGAAGGCCTCGTTCCGATATGAAAGCACAGCAGACGATGCCTTCGCCTGTCCTGACTCGCGGAGCGGTACGCTCAGTTCGAAAACGCGTCTCTGTCCTGGCCTCAGTGTGAGATCACATTTGCCCCTCAACTGTGGTTCTTCTTCTTCTTCTTCTTCCTTCTCTTCCTCTTCATCAGAATCACCTTCTTCCTCATCATCATCCTCGCCTTTTGAGAGGTCTTCCGTTAGTGATACTGTGCACACGGATGTGATGTCGTCCAAAGAGCTTGTTGAAGAGGCTGTGGAATCGTGTTCAAGTATGATTGGTTTGAGACTTCCTTCGAACTGCACCCGGATCGAGGACAGGGTTATGGGAACTGCGCCCTGCAGCGCATCAGACTTTAGGGACAGCTGCGCCATGCATGATTCACCTGCTCTGCTCTCCTTGTGGCGGAAAACGAAAGAAGCTGAGACGAATGATGAGACCGTATCATCAGATATGCTGACCGACGGCTTGGACTCTGATTTGACACCGTCCAGGGATCTTGCGAGGTCGTAATGCCAATGTGGTCGTCGAGTGAACCCTAAAAAACCCATTGTTAATGGAGATCATTTCCACATCATCTTTATACGTACGTTTATCCATCAACTCCCAGTCAACAGCCACCACAACGCCCCCTCGTCCAGTCTCTGCGGCTGCGCGTCTCATCAACCATAGAATTTCTTCGGAGACATCCAGCCACCATTCGGATCGGAAGGATATGTCCTCATATAACGGTCGCAACACAGCCACCACCTCCTTCCAAGATTCAAGCGTCGCCATCTCCCTCGCACACTCCAGGGATATTTCAGCAGCGATTCGATGCTGTTTTCGGGCATGAAACTGGCTCCGCGCGTTGACAAGACAGTCAATGATTAACTGCGCATGGTTGACTCCGTCACCATGGAGAGGATACTCTTTGTAGGGTGGAGGGCACATGTATGTATCATATGTGTAAGCCTTGCTGGCAACCAGCGACGCAGGCGAAGCGTCTGGTGCTCCCCTATCTTCCTCGGGCATCATGCGCGCCAATGTTCTCCGAGCCGCAAGGTGCCGCGCCGCCATCCGGTACCAGTACCCCGTATGGTGCAACAGTTCCCAAGGCTGTAAGCGCTCGCCCAGGACAGCCTTCTCTGGTTGGAGGAAAAGATCCATTGTTGAAGGGACCAAGCCAGGAATTTCAATCTTTTCCATCAGATTAGCCATTACCATTGCCCACCGCGCCTCCCAGGCTTGCCATCCGTAGTTGTTTGTCCCTCGCCCTCGGCGGTCTACGAAGTCACCAATTCGATCGCGATGGGCCTGCCATCTCCTAACTGCCAAGCTCGTTTGCTCCATCCAGAGGTGCAACCGGAGACAACGTATGGAGATGATGTCTGCCAAGAGCCGTGCCTCGTTCCAGCGAGGACTCCAGCTAGGAATGATGTCAAGAACATCCTGGCCTAACAATATCTCGTATG
>JAOALB010000031.1:0-404649 GCA_025331125.1 Mycogone perniciosa
ATTCATCCCTGACCTCTCTGTCAACATAAACCCACGAACCTCGGTTTATCCCTTGAGAATCAACCCGGATCGTCACAGATACCACCCCCTCCCCTTCAAGAACGCCGAAGTCACTATTATACCTAAGCCTAGTAAGCCCGACTATACGACCTATAAAGCCTTTAAGCTTATCTTACTGCTATCCTGCGTAGGAAAAGGCCTTGAGAGGCTATTTGCTAAAAGGGTATCCCTTTTAGCACTCGAATATAAAATCTTCCCGAAGCAGTACTTTAAGGCCCTCCCTAAAAGAGCAGCTATAGACCTAGTCGCCTGCTTAATTTATAATATCGAAGTTGCCTTAAGCAGAAGGGAAGTCGCAACTTTACTTACCCTTGATATCTCTAAGGCCTTTAATATCGTTATAAAAAACAGACTAGTCTTATAGCTTAAGCAATAAAGCTAGCCTATCCAGTTTATAAGATAGGCAGAGTCCTTTATAAGTAATAGAACCGCTTTTATCTGTAAAAGGGATAGGACTAACCTACTAGACCTCGCCCTTAAATACAGTACCTTACAGGGGTCCCCTATCTCCCCTATTATATTAATGCTGTACTTTAGCCTAATCCTCCAGCTTAGGGACTAACGATCCCGCTTCGGGTACGCCGATAATATCGCTATACTAATTATAAGGGGGTCCACTTAAAAAATAGCTACCCTCGCATAGTAGGCGCTTAACGAGACGCTGGAATAGGGAGCAGAGAACGCAGTATCCTTTAACTACACTAAAGCTAAACTGCTGCACTTCTACCATATAAAAGGCCAAACGCACAAAAAAGGCATTACAATAAAGGGAAAACTAGTCTAACCCAAAGAGGATATCTAGTAGCTGGGGGTCTACCTTAACTTAAAGCTCTCCTTTAAAAAGCATATAGAGACGCTCGCGGGCAAAGCATATAAAGTCTTTAACTTCTTTAGGTCACTTAATAAAACTTAAAAGGGCTTACCTCCTGAGGCTGTAGTATAAGCCGCGAAGGCCTGTATCCTCCCCGTTGCCTTATATAGGACAGAGGCGTAGTGGCTAAGGCATAAACGACAGTTACAAACAGACCTTAATAAGCAGGTAAACACGGGAGTGTCTGGCCTAATAGATAAAATAGATAAAGCCTTTAAGGCTGCGGCAAAGGCAGTCCTCCTAGTCTAGAAGACTATAAGTATTCCTGTCCTATACAGGGAGTTAGGGGTCCCCCCGGCCAGCGTCGCTTTAGCCTAGGCCCGACTTAGGTGCGCGGCAAGATTTGCGGGACTGGATCGGGACTACCCGATTAGTTAACGCATCGACAAGAAACTCCCTCCCCGGCTGCTATA
Source organism: Mycogone perniciosa (assembly GCA_025331125.1). Classification (NCBI taxonomy): domain Eukaryota; kingdom Fungi; phylum Ascomycota; class Sordariomycetes; order Hypocreales; family Hypocreaceae; genus Mycogone; species Mycogone perniciosa. The sequence goes on from JAOALB010000031.1 coordinate 1,345, forward strand.
AACCAGGCTTCAGCGCACCGCCGCCTTGGTTGGCAGGACCGTTAAACCTACACTCTTCGCTAAAAAGTCCCTATACATTCTCCCCGGTCCCGACCTAAAAGGCATAGGCAAACTAACTGCAGCAAGGAAATACCTAGAGATAGTCGAGTCTCTCCCCCCCCACTTAATCCTAGCCTACTTTAATAGGTCTTAAATCGGAGGGAATACGGGCTGGGGAGCGGTCGCTTACTACAGAGCAAAAGCAACCACAGACACCGGACGCCTCAACAACGCAGAGGTCTACAACGCGGAGGCACAGGCCGCCTTAAAGGCCATAAAGCTAGTGGCTAGACGCGTAAAGGAAGACTGCACAATTCAAACAGCCTACCTCTTCCTAGATAACTTGTCGGTGGTTAATGGGCTGCTTAGTAAGCCCCCCCCTTCTATGCAAGGAGCATATATACACTTTCAGAAACTAGTATAGAGCATCTCGCCCTGCAGGACCTTCGTCGCGTAGGTTCTAGGATATGAGGATATTATAGGCAATAAATAAGCCGACCGTTTAGCTAAACGAGGCGCGGCCCTCCCCGCCGCGCTATAGAACTGGGCTACGATTACATATATTAGAAGATAGATTAAGGAAGAAGTCGCGGAGGTAAAGGAACGAGACTAGCTCGGCAAGACCCCAGGGGGCTATAAACGATAAGGGCTCGGGGCCCCAGCTTCCCCCCCGGAACTCAAACTCCCACGCCCCATCCTCTATAGGCTCCTGGCAGAAAGATCGGGATATAGGGACTTCCAAGAATACCATGAACGCTTCAGGCACAACAAAGAGTCTGTCTGCAAGTGCGGCGAACTAAAGAGATAAGGCCACTTCGCGGAATGCAGAATAGTTAGGCCCTTCCTCCCAAATACCCCCCTAAGAGAGACCCCCCTCTCTTACCTACTCGGACCTACAGGAAGCAAGGCCTTCCAGAAACTAGTGGAGGAAGCAGACCTTTATAGCCCTCCCCTGGCAGAAATAGATTGACACTACCCAGATTAACCCTTTTTCCTTTATAAATTGAAACTCAGCGAACAGCGGTGCAAGCCGCTGGCTCCTGACGTCCTATTGCCCATAAGGGATTTGTGTAACCAGCTTACTTAGTGGACGTAAATAATAAAACAAACAAACAAACAATCCGTAGTAGTACCAGGAAAGGGAGGGAGTGAAACGGTATACTGGGGCAAGTGAGTCAAAAGCTGACTGTGTTTGTGACGAAGGCAAGTGGAATAAAATAGAATGCGGGGGTTTTAATGGGAACCACTATGGAGGACTATAGAGTACTATGTGATGAAAGTGATCAAGCTGCAGCTCCTGATATACGAGTAGTTCCGACTTTCCACAGAACTTGCATAGGAGAACGAACATATATCCATTGCCGATGTGCACTATCACTGTCATCCTCTTCTGTAGCTAAATTATCCCCAGCCACAACAGCTTTACTTCCAGGGCCGGAATGTGGGAAATCCAACACAGATCTTCAACAGAAAATACCTTTTCTACATGTACCCTCCAGAGAGTATGGCCATCCCAATCGCAGTGGTAGGGCTGGGCTGCAGAGGACCGGGGGCCACCAATGTTGGCAAATTCCGCAAGATGTTAGAGGAGGGCCGGGAAGCTAGAATAAAATCTCACAAAGGGAAATGGAATCATGATGCTTTCTATCACCCGGATTCGGCTAGAAAAGGAACGGTATGTATCAGAGCGACAAAACCGAGAATCTTGAGAGTATGTATGCACTAACTTAAGCCCACGTACTCAGAACAATGTCATAGCAGGTCATTATTTTAGCGAGGATCTCTCCCGCTTTGACGCGTCGTTCTTCCGCATGACGGAAGCTGAAGCTCTGGTAAGACATCCAAACAAGAGGCGGGACAGGAACTTGAAGCATTAGCTTTCGTTAACAAGTACAGGCACTTGATCCTCAGCAGCGACTTCTCTTAGAAACATGCTATGAGGCTCTGGAAAATGGTGAGGAAATTCCTTCACGAAGTCGGGTGAACAATTGGGCTGATGATTTGCTATCAATATTAGGGGGCATTCCTCTGGACAAGATTGCCGGCAGCGATACCTCAGTGTTCGTTGGGACCTTCGGAGCGGATTACACAGAGCTCTTGCAAAAGGACCCTGGCTCCATGCCCACCTATCAAGCCACTAATAGTGGTTGTTCTCGTGCCATCATCTCCAATAGACTGTCACATTTCTTCGATTTCCGTGGAATCAGCGTCACGGTTGACACTGCTTGCTCAGGGGGGTTAGTAGCCTTCCATCTCGCGTGCCAATCGATACGCTCAGGAGAGTCGAGGCAAGCTATATGTGGCGGATCGAGTGTTATCTTGCATCCGGATCATTTCATTTCTCTCAGTGCAATGAGGTAGGTAGATGAATCCTCTTCACAGTGATTTATTGGTCTCCACCAGCCACTGATACCTCAACTAGATTCCTATCCCCAGACGGGCGTTGCTACACCTTTGATGAGAGGGCCAATGGTTACGCAAGGGGAGAAGGCGTAGGCTGTGTTTTCCTCAAACGTCTCGACGATGCCATTGCCAATGGAGACCCCATTCGAGCCATTGTGCGCATGACTGGCTCAAACCAGGATGGTAGGACGCCTGGGATCAGCTTCCCCAGCAAGGAGGCAGAGATGGCTCTAATTCAGTCGGTATACAGGAGCGCAGGCCTAGATCCAGGGGAGACTAGCTACGTCGAAGCTCATGGTACTGGCACCCAGGCAGGCGATGTGATTGAGACTTCGTCAATGGTAGAAATAATTGCTTCTCGTCGTTCCACAAAAGAACCACTTATTGTTGGTTCTGTGAAAACAAACACCGGTCATTTAGGGGCAGCCAGCGGCATCGCTGCATTGATCAAGTCTGTCTTGATGCTGGAAAACAAGGTCATTTTCCCCAACCGCAATTTTGTGAAGGCGAACAGCAAGATCCCCCTCGAGGAGTGGAACCTGAAGGTAAGATGGTTATTTTAGGCTCAGGAATTAGTACTAACTGACATGTGTGCTTAAACATAGATTCCACTTACGATGCAATCATGGAAAACCCACGGCCCTCACCGTCTGTCGATCAATAGCTTTGGGTATGGCGGCACAAACGCACATGCCATTCTCGAGAATGCTAATGACTACTTGGTTGAAAATGGTCGATGCTTGAGGATGGACATCAACTCGGATAACATGGTCACCATTCCTTATTTTCATGACGCGACCGCTCAACAGAACTGTGATGCTTCCAGGGGCGACAATGGAGCTCTAGCCAATGACTCTAGTAACCAAAACAAGATATCCTACACTACCAGTCATTGGCGAATCTTCACTACCAACTTCGTGTGGAGGCGGCATATCACTCTCGCCATATGACGATGGTTGAGGAAGATTACCAAGCCTCGATAGCGAGTATCCAGACGCGTCAAGGCAATGGTGTGGAGTTTTTCTCCTCTGTTACCGGGAGCAAACTGAGACCTGATGAATTAGGACCGAAGTATTGGACAGCGAACATGCTTGGCCGCGTCCAGTTCGCGGCGTCTTTCAGTCGGCTTTGTCACGACAGTGACGTTGACATTGTTGTCGAGCTTGGTCCTCATTCTGCTCTAGCCGGTCCGACTAAACAGATCTTGAACTGTGATTCCCAACTGAAAGAGCGCAGTATTACATACCTGAGTACACTGCAACGCAACAAAGACGGTTTGCAGGCTGTCGTGGCCCTCGCGGCGAACTTGGCATTGAAGTCGGTCCCTGTTGATATTTCAGCCGTCAATAAGTCGACTGGCTGTGAGAAAGTTCTTGTTGACCTATCGCCGTATTCCTGGAACAAGTCGAAGTCTTATTGGGCTGAAAGTCGGCTCTCTAAGGAATATAGGGGTCGTCTCTACGGGCGGCACGACCTCCTAGGGCGACCAGAACTTAATTTCACATTGTTTGACTCGAGATGGAGGAACTTAATTCGAAGCTCCAAGATACCTTGGGTTAAGGATCATCGAATTCAGTCCAATGTCGTTTATCCGGCTGCAGGATACATTGCCATGGCAATTGAGGCTGCTCGCCAAGTCATCGTAGCCAATGGTATAGGGGCTACTGGATTCAGACTTCGAGACATTTCCATCGGCAAAGCACTTATATTACCCGACCAGTCCGAAGAAGTCGAGACTCTGTTCTCCATGAGGCCTGTCAGCGATAGCCCCCGTGTCTCCTCAGATGTTTGGCGAGAGCTTTTTATACACTCTGTAACTGAGGACGGCCAATGGACCGAACACTGCAGGGGTATGATAAGCGTCGAAAGACCCCGTAACTGTGGTGAGAATGGTGATATTGGGCCTTCGGCTGCACAACAGAGACCTGTTGCTCCAAACATGGCCGCCATCCGGCAAGCTTGTACGACACATATCGACATTAACAAGTTTTACCAGTCCCTTCGTGGGATTGGTCTAGATTATGGCCCAACATTTGCTAACTTGACATCGGCACGTACCACAACAGGGCAGTGTATCGCAACTGTTGCCCTCCCTGATGTCACCTCAGTCATGCCACGTGGTTTCCAGTATCCGTTTGTACTGCATCAGACTTTCCTAGATAGCGTCTTCCACACCATGTTCGTGGCGATGAGTGTGAAATAGGATGTTCCTCAAGATCCTTTTGTTCCTGTATTCATCGAAAGTCTCTACGTATCTGCTGCAATTCCTACACAGCCTGATTATCGTCTGGAGGTTTATAACTGCACTGAGAAGAAAGATTCCCGCCAAATTCGCGCCATGATGAGCATTATTGATCCATCACGCACATCAGAAGTTGTCATCGATGTGAACGGAGTTTGGTGTACCAAACTTGCCAAAGATATGGGGAATCACACCCAGCAAGATGTCCAGAGCATTGCTTACAACTTTCAATGGGACATTGACCCTGCAGTTATAACCACCAAGTACGGAACGAGGACGTCTAATTCAGTGTTCGATGACGAGATGACGCGCAAGAATGGCTCATTATCGGGCGAATGCGCAGTAGCTGGTCATTCAAAAAGTCCTGAAGAGGCCCTTCTGCACTACCTAGGGGATGATTTCGCTACTTTATTGTCAGGAAGTCAAACTCTTCAGTCAGCACTGGAGAAATCCGATCTCATGGACATGTTTTTCGAGAGCAGCCCGCAAATGCTTACAAGATATGAGCAAATATCTCACCACTTTGGTCTCCTAAGCCACAAAAACCCGCACATCAAGGTATTGGAGCTCGGAGCTGGTGCAGGATCGGCCACGCAACGGATACTTGAAAAAATCGGTGGTATAGCCAACTCTGTACCACGCTTCGCGAAATGGGATATTGTTAATACAGGCAGAAACTCTTTCAACAAATTGAGGGACAGATTGAGCACATGGAAAGAATTGATTGATGTGAAAGACCTTAGCCTCGAAAGTCCACTTTCGGAGCAAGGCTTTGAACTTCAGACTTATGATGTTGTTCTCGGGGTGTATCTCTCACTACAGAGCTCATCTATGAATGTCGTCTTTGAAGAATTGAGCAGGTTATTGAAGCCTGGGGGCTCTCTCATCCTCCTCGAACCGTCGGCCAACAATCCTATTACCGCCATCACGTTTGATGCCAGCACATCTGGTTGGCCTTTCTGTTCACAGGAAGAACGGGAAAATATTCTCGTGGAAAGCGGATTCACCAATTCCATTATCATCGACAATAAATCTGATTTCGAACACCAAAACTTGTTGCTAGCCGTGAGGAAGTCGCTCAAACGCCTCACAGTGCCCTTCGAAATACTGCTTATCGTCCCTGGAAATGAGAACGAAGATCTACCACTACTTGAACTCATCATGCAACTTCGTGAACTTGGCATGGAAGTCGGAGTCTCGACGTTGGAGAAAGCAGACCCTACAAACAAGATTTGTGTTATTCTCAAGGAGCTGACCTGTCCTTCCTTCCATGATTCTAAGAATGAGCAATTCACAGCCACTCAAAACATTTTGCTGCGTGCCAAGGGAGTTCTTTGGGTCACCCGTGAGGCATTGTCACAAATTCCCATCTCCAATGTAGTGACTGGAATGGCGAGGGCTGTCAGATCTGAGACGAGTGGCCTGACAATTGTCACCCTTGATGTTGACAGAGAAACACCTGGACCCGAAATCGTGGATGCCATCACTCGCTTGGTGACATGGTGCTTTTTGACACAACATGATGACATCAATCTTTTTGACGCCGAGTAAAAGCTAAAGAATGGCTCCTTGATGATCCCTCGACTGGTGCCTGACTTGGAATTCGGGCGACATGTCGCTTCCGCAACTGGCAACTCTGGCCCGGATGACGCACCATTCTGGCAGCCTGGTCGTCCTCTGCGGATTGAAATCGGCACTCCTGGAATTTTGGACAGTATTCACTTTACTGATGATGAAGAGATGATCAAGGAGCTTCCCAAAAACTGTGTCGAAATCGATGTGCGTGCTGTTGGGCTTAACAATGAGGATTTCATGATGGCGGTGGGTCAGACTCCTACTGAGGCCCTCGGTGCAGAATGCAGCGGCGTTATCAGTGCCATTGGGACCCAGGTCAGGGGCTTCTCTATTGGAGATCGCGTTGCTTGCGTTCACCTCGGGACTTTTTGCAATTATGTGCGACCAGACGCAAGTCTCGTGCAGAAGTTGCCGGATAATATGTCTTTGGAAGTCGGCGCATCTCTGCCGGTTTCTTTTAGCACAGCCTTTTATTCCATCTTTCGAGTTGCCAACGTCAAAGCTGGAGAAACTGTCCTGATACATGCAGCTTCTGGAGGACTGGGCCAAGCCTTGATTCAGCTCTGTCAGGTTGTGGGTGCCAATGTGTTGGTTACAGTCGGGTCTTTGAAGAAGAAAAACCTCCTTGTTGAAGCCTTCGGAATCCCAGAGGAACACATATTCTCGAGCAGAGATTGGACTTTCGCCGAAGCCGTTATGAAACTTACAAACAACCATGGCGTGGACGTAATTTTCAACTCGCTCATAGGAGAGAGTTTACGACTGACGTGGACCTGTATTGCACCGTTCGGCCGGTTCGTTGAACTAGGAAAACGAAATGTTCTCGATAATACACGTCTAGAGATGGCCAAGTTTGCCAAGAATGTCACCTTTGCTGCAGTCGATCTAGCTGCCTTGATCAAATTACGACCGGAGGTTGTCAAGGTTGTATGGGACGACGCCATGAAGCTCCTTCGTCAGGGAGTTGTGAAGGCACCACAACCAATTACCGAATATCCAATCGCAGAAGTGAAGACTGCTTTCCAGCTCATGCGCTGTGGTCAACATATGGTGAAGTTGATGGTAGTTCCCCGGCGAAATGAAGTGGTCAAGGTAAGACAATAGAGTACTGCGATAATTCGAAGAATCGGGATTCTAATTTAATTCACAGGTGATGCCGTCGACCATGAAAGAAGACTTGTTCAAGTCAGACGCCACATATCTCTTGGCTGGAGGCCTTGGAGGCCTTGACCGTGCTATTGCCATGTGGATGGTTCAGAACGGTGCGAAATATGTCGCCTTGTGTAGTCGGAGTGGCGACTCGAGACCAGAGGCCAAAGAGACTGTCAGCGTCCTACAGAGAGCCGGTGCTTCAGTAGGGGTATATGCTTGCGATATCGCCGACGAATCCCAGGTCAGACAAGTTGCTCAAGACGTTCTCAAAAAGATGCCACCAGTACGGGGAATCATTCAAGGCGCGATGGTGCTACGAGTATGTTTGTTTCGGGTCCGAGATAAAATTGATGCGTGAATTGACTTTCTATACAGGATACGATGTTCGAGAATCTGACGGTTGATGACTTCACAGCTGTGATACGACCCAAAGTCCAGGGTACCCTCAATCTACACACATCGTTTCCCAAGGACCTCGATTTCTTCATCATGCTTTCGTCCATTGGCAGCATCATAGGCAACGCAAGCCAGTCCGCCTATGCTGGCGCAAATTCGTTCATGGATTCATTCGCGGCCTACCGAAATAACAAAGGCCTACCAGCAACGAGCATAAATCTAGGAGTTGTGTTGGATATCGGCTTTGTAGCAGAAGATGCCGACTTGAGAGACGCAATGACGCGACAAGGCTTTCAGGGAATCCCACAAGGAGAGCTGATGACTTATTTCCGCCTCTCAGTCGAACATCCGCATCGTAGCAGCGACAAAAGTCAAATAGTTACAGGCCTAGGCTCGTGGAACGCCAAGTCATCACTAGGAAACTTCTCTGTCCCGCTGTTCTCCCACTTCCGCCGTATGGCGCAACATATCACCGGCAGTACTGTTGATGGAGTAGGAAGGCCATCTTCAACTGTCCGAGCAGCACTGAGAAACGCAAAGGATCTTACCGAGGCGACATCCATCGTTTGTGCAGCGCTAGTTGGAAAAATTGCGTCCCTTGGCATGGTCACCGAGGAGGCCATAAGTTTATCCCAGCCAATGAGTGAGTACGGCGTCGATTCTATGATTGCTGTTGAAATGAGGAACTGGATTTTCCGTGAGATGGATTGCACTGTTGCAATCCTGGAGTTAACGGCAAATCAGTCCATTCAGAAGTTCGCTTCAAAAACTGCAGGACAGACGCGCTTGGTGGATGTTTCGACTCAGAGCACTGTATCCATAGTATGAGTTATTCTTTTGGTAAACTCCATACTTGGAAATAGAATATATCAGATGCTCTATGACTATAAGAGGCTCGGTGGATATAAATTAGGCGTTATTTGTTGCGAATAATGCAACACCTGTTTCCAGGTAAAGCTTTTTGAAGATGAGCATGTAACATATATCGGAAGCCTGATCGTAGCAAGGAGTTGCGAAGAACGGGAGAATGAGCCATGAAGCTAAGACGTAGCAGTGCAATACGGCTATGATAGCAGGTAGGTAATATATGGACTGTACCCTCCTCCAACAAGCTGTGTAGTTGCGATCATTGTAATAGTAATGACGGTGGAAGGATAAATATAACATTCATTTATGGCCAAATTTAGTACGCTACTATGATCTGTCATTGCCAGTATTGGAATGCACAGAGGTGAGTATGGAAGAAGCCTCGAAGACAGGTTTATATGACTTGCAAAAACGGCATATGATGAAGATGGAAACAATAAAACATCCATCATATTACTCTCTGTATTCAAATTGAGATCTCGTCCTGCAGATATGTGCCCGATTACTGTGCTGCGCGCAACCTATAGCAAAAACAAGCATCAGTGGGTTCTTAACAACGGCCCCAAACACGACCCTGTTTCCACATCCCTTCCTCTCTCATTGAGTACAGTTGCCATCGCGATTAGCTTCTTTCCAGGTTCATGGTTCTGTTCCTCTTGAGCAAACACAACCTGCTCGTCGTGGTGTCCACACCATTGGCAACAATGCAGCTTTCCTAGACTAATCTTTCCTGGTGTCCTTCAGGTGCTGGGATATTTCACCAGTGAGTAGGAAGTCGGGGTATTTCATTCCTGCATCGACGCCCATCATGATAGCTCCTTGTCTTCGCCAGGCGCCACCATCGACCACCAGGATCTGCCCGTTGACATATGACCCGGCATCGCTGAGAAGATATATAGTCGCATTTCCAATATCCCTGACAGTCCCCAACCTGCCCAAAGGTATGTCCTTTGCAAACTCTTCGCTCTCTATATCCTTTGAGCTTGCTAGGCGAGCCATGCCCTCAGTATTGGCAATGTGTCCTGGTGCAATCACGTTGCTTTTTACACCACGTGGTCCATACTCGAGTGTAACAGATGCCATAATCGAGTCTGCAGCAGCTTTGGCGGCTGATATATGTGCTTGCATTGGCATTCCAGTATAGTGCAGTGTGGTTGAAACGTAGATTATGCGAGGTGTGGAGCTGCGGAGAAGGTGTGGCATAGTGGCCTTGATGGTGTTGAAGGTACCAAGAGTGACGATGTCCATGACTGCCTTGAAGGCATTTGGACTCATGCGCTCAAGTGGAACGATAAAGTTGCCTGCTGCCCCGGCTCTGTAAGGTAAAAGTTGAGCACATGGATTCCCATACCTTGTTCGCTAGATTACCCACTCACATAACAAAGTCAATGCCTCCTAGCTCCTCTACACATCGATCAGCTGCAGCCTGGAGAATATCGAACTATGTTTGTGGCATTAGTGCATTGCCGATATAAATACCATGAAGACTAAGTCCCGGATATACATACCTTGCGTACATCACATCCACTAATTCCGATAACTTACGCACCAGGCCGGACAGTCGCAATATCTTTGGCAGCTTCTTCCGTTTTCTCGACGTTTCGGCCGACAATGCAGGCATTGGCTCCCAGTCTCACAAGAGCCCTAGTCTGCATGCTACAAATGTTTCCAGCACCTCCCGTCACGAAGGCAATACGGTCCTCTATTGTGAGGTTCGTTCATGTTAGCCACGCAATCTACGGAGCCAGGTATTGATCGTTGCAATCGGTGAGGATGGACAAGACTAACTGAATATGTCATCCCTCCACACAGGGCTCATGTACTCAGACTCGGGGATCGACATTGCCGTTGATGTTTCTCAAGTCAAACTAAACAAATTCTTGGGTCTATGGGACACTAGAAAGAATGCTGCAAGGGTGCTGAGAAACAACGAGTGGCAGGTTGCATTGTGTCAGTCAAATTGGATTGACGCCGGCCAGAATAAATATCAAATAATGGGATTGAAGAAGGTCTGTTGGGCAGATGGTAGGGGATTCTTACTGGTTAACAATCTACTTGAACGGCGGTTGCGACGAATTTCAAGCGCTCCGTTTCCTAGATTTTAGAAAGATGTGGCTTTCGGTATGTTTGTGATGGTCATTTGAAAGGCCTGATCGGCAGTCATATGCTCTCATTCTGACATAAGTCTAGGGACCTGATGTTTCACATGCCGTTACTGTACCATTACCGAGCGCAACTTACCCTACTTTATCTTACGAATTATGTACTTAGACTGTTAGACATTCTGTACGTCGTAAGTACGGAGTCGTACTCCGTACTCGTAGTCGTAATACAATGTGGAGCATTCAGCTCATGACGTGGCAAGCTGCTCATAAAATCTATCCCTTGGATGTTTCATCCCCCGCCTAACATAGATGTGTGAAAGTTCCAGTAGTTGGTGATCAGTAGTAAGACCCAAGTTCAAGGGTGTCACTATTACACCTCGGCGTTTCTGGTTGTTTAGCATTGGGTAAAGTGCCTATGAAGTCGTTTTCTTTCTCAGTCCTATTTCTGTCTCTCTCAATCCATCTATTGCCATTTGCAGAAAGCTGATAAGCATGGCGCTTCTAGAATCTATATCGGCTTGTTCCTCTCTATGATGGATGCCTCAATAGTCGCACCTAGTTTACACACTATCTCAATTGATTTCGGGATTTTTGGGTCAGTTAATTGGGTTGCACTGGCCTATACTTTGGCTGAGTGCAGCTGCGCTGGCGTCTTCAGTCGAATATCCGATGTTATTGGCAGATGTAATGCATTTATTGCAGCCAAGACTTTATTTTCTGTATTCTCTTTGGCATGTGGCTTTTCCCAGAATTTGGGTCAACTAGTTGCTTTTCGTGCCCGTCAAGGAGTTGGGGGCGCAGGTAAGGCATGCTCCCTCGAATCAAGACATTGAGTTCTTTTGAAACGCTGACTACAATGATACAGGTCGCTATTCTTTGACCATGATTATTATGCCAGAGTTTTGCCCTGAACAACTTCTGGAATATATGGCTGGCCTTGCCGGAGTCATCATTGTGGGTGCGTGTATGGTAGGCCCCATTCTTGGGGGCTTACTTACCCAATATGCATCTTGGAGATGGGTATTCTGGATTAAGTATGTATACTTGAATAATGTATAAGACCAACTCAGCTAACGAAAAAAGTGGTCCAATTTGTGTTACATCCATGGCATGGTCCCTATACCTTTGGCCGAAGACAGACAAGATCTTGTCCCCAATCACACAGTCATAGAAATCCTTCGACTATCCTGGGTCCATCCTTCTTGCTGCTGCCGCTACCCTCGTTGTGTTTTCATTTCAGAACGTGGGAATGTCTACAGTTGGCTTCTGGAACAGCACTGTTTTCATTGCTCCTCTTGTTGTTGGCTCAATCTGCTGGGTGGCGCTATTTATTTGGGCATATGTCGTTGAAACTCGGGCCCAACGCCGTGTGATGCCAATATTACCACTCTCTCTATTTCGAAACCGATTCTATGCGTCAGGAGTCCTGGCAATCCTATTCTCGGGGTTTCCACTCTTTCTGCTTATATTCTTGGTTCCCTTGAGAGCCCAGCTTGTGAGCGGCGAGAGCACGATCACTGCAGCCATCACCCTGTTGTCCATGCTCGGGGCCGGTGCTCTTGCCTGTATTCTGGCTGCCGGAATCAGCGCGAAAAAGAACTGCTTTTTGAGACCATGTTTTCTGGAGCATGTATCTCGGTTCTTGGATGTGCTCTCCTCACAACTCTGTCTAATTCAGGGGATTATAAGAAGCTACTTGGATATCTCGTCGTGGCGGGCCTTGGAACGGGGCTCTCAATCGCTGCGACCACCTGCACGGTGCCGTTCGAAATCCCCCCTCGAGACTATGGAATGACCATTGACTTCTATCATTTTTAAATGCCGACAACTAATTTCTCGCAGCATCTGCACAGGGAATCATGGCACAGGCTAGAATGCTTGGGGGCAGCCTTGGTATCGCCACGTCTACTGTTTTTCTGCACAAGGAGGTCACTAAGTTAGTTGTTGGACCCATCCCCCCAGAATTACTGGCCATGCTGGGAGACGCAGAGGCAAAGCTCCCGACTCATATACAGAATCTTGTACAGCAAGCATGCGCAGGCTTTCCGGAACTGCATGATTGTCTCTGCTGCTTTGTCAGGCATGGCCGTTTTATTGACGCTTATTGGCTCCCGACGTAACCACCCGGACATTAAGCAGCAACTTGACTCTATACGATCAGACACATGAGATAAGGTCCATGGAGATAAGCAGTAATGGACGCAAGTTGCGGGTATTGAGTAATAGGAATAGTGCATGTACATATTCTATTGCTTTAGCCTCTGGGAAGGATGCTTTACTATTCCTAGAGTTCTTTTCGAAAAGCAAAGGATCATCCATGTCTGATTAATATTTCTGGAATCAATCGTCCCGCCTAGATGGTAGGCTTCAACACGAAATTCAAGAGCCTATTCAGCGCCAACATGGCTGTTAGACCCTCTGCTAGTGATTTATTATTGCAATTATAAAAAAGGATCGCAATTGCTCCGCTAGATCATATCAAGGCACTTGAGCATGCTGCCCTACCTGAGAGTCAATGTATGGTGTTTTTTAATGTAGTATACACTTTTCTGTTCAGGATATTTGTTACTACTGTGCTGGAATCATTGGTACATTTGACCATTAGCACTGTAGGTTTGTAATTCTATAGGCCTTGACTGTTGGAGCATCCCATCTAACCAGAAAGTGATCAATCATAATAACCCTGGAGATTCGAACAACCAAAAAAGTGTCTCTGAAGCCACGGGAGATGGTGGTGCTGAATCCTGGCAGACTCCATAGTCAGTATCAGCAAGCCAGATAGCCAATCAGCACCGGTCTTCGTGGCGCAGTTGGTTAGCGCGTCAGTCTCATATTCCAATATGATCCAAACATCAGTTCGGGCCATCTGAAGGTCGTGAGTTCGAGCCTCACCGAGGACATTCATTTTTGCCCTTGAAGCAGATTTTCAATGAAGATCATACCCACACTCACTATTCATTCCCTGGGCGTTAATAAATATTTTTTCTCCTCCTTTATTCTCGTTTAATATCTTTTTTTTTTCGAACGATGAGATCACGTATCAGTGAGGCGCTGTTCAGTGGCTGAGTAAGGAAAGTACTGTATTGCATTGAATGACACGCACGCGTTCCTAACCCTTACCCTTGGCAAAACACATTGCCTCATTCATCATCTTCATCTTGACCTCATCTCAGCTTTGATCCCTCCAAACGGCTCTATATTCCATAGTTCTCTTCATGTCGGCACCCTCAGAATTTCCCCCGTCGTTCGTCGAGCCGTGGAAACGCCTTTTGCAAGCTCATCAACATGAACGATCAGGCGATTTCCCCAACTATCATGATGCCAACAGCATCGACTCGCTCATAACAACCAGCATTCCGCGATCTTTGTACGTCGGCACTGGATACTCGATCTTTACGAGAGCCCTTCTGCCCGCCATAGCATGTGCTCAGCGCTCCGTGCATTTCGTCACCTGCTTTTGGGCTCCATGTCCATCTCTTGATGCCTTGCCGGAGACTTTGCTGCATCTCGCTACATCGCGCTCACAGCCTGGTGAGCCATTGCCTACGCTGCATATGAGCATTGGGTTTTCGTCTAGAGGACTGTTTCAGAAGCTGTTTCACACGTCTTCTCCGGATGGCTATGTCTATCCGCCGTCGCAGTGGGCAGCGCTGGGATTGCCTGATAAGGAGACGATGAGAAAGGGAGGCATCGAACTCACGGTCAAGAGCCTGTTCTTTACGCCTTTCAGTGTTATGCACCCGAAATATGTAATCGTTGATGAGACTAAGGCGTGGGTCCCTAGTTGTAATGTCAGCTGGCAACGCTGGTTCGAGGGATGTGTGGAATTGGATGGTGAAGCTGTCAGCAGGTTACTCGCTTTCCATGCCAGAGTCTGGGGCGCCAAGATCAATATTGTGTTGAACAATGGCATTGAGCTTGAAAGGAGGGAGAGGGCAGCCGTTGAGCCACAAGATGGGGATGCACAGGATGAAACGTCCAGCTCATCGCCACTTAATGGGGACGATGATAATCGATCAGTAACACAATCAGTGCAGTTTTCCGCGACGGCACCGACAGCAACAATTTTTCTTCCATCGCCACATCATCGAAATCCTCGATTCAGCTTCTTCCCTCCCTTCTTTTCGCAGAGCAATGCACCAATGACACCGCTGAATGCCGCGCTTCTCACACTCTTTGCCAATGCGCGAAGTGATATCCATATTGTGACTCCCAATGTCACCTCCTGGCCTGTCTTGAACGCGCTTTTGGATGCACTCACTCGCGGGGTCAATGTGCAGATTCGGACGAGTAAGAACATGATGATGATTGAGCAGCTGGTCACGGCTGGAACGACGACGTCATGGTGTATCAGGCGCTTCATTAAGAAGTACCAGACCTTGAAGAAAGTCCAGTCGCGCCCATCTGATCTAGAAGCTCAGCCAGTTTCGCCGGGAAGATTGGAGATATTCTACTATAAGTCGCTTGGGGACAGGGCACACGAGGAGGACGAGCCTGTATTCAGCCACTTCAAAATGACCATGGTGGATGGCCAATACTTGGTGCTGGGGTCGGGGAATATGGACCGAGCTAGTTGGTGGACGAGCCAAGAGGTTGGCTTGCTGTTCTATATGCCGGGATTTAACGAGCGACGGCTTTGGGAAAGCGTCTTGGAGAGGAGAGCAGAAGTGGTGTTTCGATCAACCGACGATTCATACTAAGTGCTAGATACGCGAGTTTAGTTGAGTCGTGGATTCATAAACAACTTTATAGATTAATATTCTGCAGACTCCAGCGTCCTTCTACGCCTTCTCCAAGGCCTTCACCTTCTCAAACACACTCACAAACTCCAACGGATCCCTCGCACCACTCAAATGAAACCGATCCTGGATCATATAATTCGGCACGCCACTCACACCACTCGCCCTCGCCCTGGCCGCCTCCTCATCAACCTCCGCGCCTCCGTCATCGCTCTCCACAATACCCCTCTGAAACTCCTCCCCCGGAATGCCCGCGCCCGTTGCCACGCTCCTCAGCACCTCGTAGTCCGCAATATCGGCCTCATTCTCAAAATACGCCGCAAACAGCCCATCAATCGTCTTCAGCTCGGTCTCATTCCCGTATTTCCTCGCCAGATGCACCAGCCGATGCGAGTCCCGCGTGTTACCAATTCGTCCACCGAACTTGAACACTATGCCGATGTTTTCGCCCACCTCGCGCAGACGCTCATGTATCAGTGCCGTGCGCTGGGCGCCGAACTTCTCGCGGGTAAAGGCCTCCTTTTCGACACTGCCTGAAGGGCCGCGAGGCCATTGGGGTTGCAGTTGGTAGGGAAAGTAGCTAACGGTGAAGGTATCGGTGGACGACGGATGGCGCTGCTGCCAGAGTTGCTGAGCGAGGAGGAGTTGCTTGCGGCCAACATAGCACCAGGGGCAGATGGTGTCGGAGACGACACTGATGCGGAAGTTTGTCATGTTGAGGGACTTGTTTACTGTGAGGTGTACTCCGTATAGACAAGGGATTGAGTTACAGCAGTTTACGTATTTACGGATGGTCTGAGAGATTGATGTTACATGAGACGGACTGGGCGAAAAATTCGGCATGCAAGTGGAATTGCCGCCATAGATTGGTAAAGCTTACATATCTAAACGGAGTGATGACTTAATCAATTCACAATACTACTAGTACTGGATATCCTGATCTGCGCGGAGTGCGGAGGAATACATGTGTAGTATTTATAATCAAAACATCAAAGCCGGCAAACAAAATGGCGCATCCGAAGGACTCCATCGAAGCTCCGGGTCCCCGGTCCGTGAGTTTGTGGGGGGCTCGGGGAGGAGCCGCACATATGCTCCGATTATCCGTATATGCCCACGGATACGAAGCACGGAGACCTTCGTACCTCGAAGTATATACACGAATTCAAGTCTACTGTTGAATGCAAATAAAAAGGGGGATGAACTCCATCCCGCGGTTGATGATGCAATAGTATTACCCCGAATCCCGTTCATTTGAGCGGCAGCAGCGCACAAAAGCGGACTTTTCAGACGTTCAAAGGTCCGCTCCCGAGGTCACCGAAATTGTTGCCTAAGCTGTGGTAGGAATTGAAAGTTCCGACATCTGCGTGTCCGACTCAAGTGTCAAAACATGGATATGGTTAAAATATTGAAACTCGGCATTATTAATATCGCACGGTATTGCTCATATTCAACGGTAGGCACGTTGAGTATGTTCCGCCAAGCTCTTCAAGTAAACAGGGATCGGTTAACTAACTACGAAGTAGTAATAACGTTAATAGCCTAATCCTAATCCTAGTAACAGAGACATAAGACTTCAACTGACAGCCGATCGTGTGGAGCCCAACTCCACAGTCGATAGGTAGTAGTATACTTAATTATTGGTATTGCAGTAAAGTGTTGCATTGAGGTAGCCAAGTTTAGACTAGGTGGCAAGTATCCTTGCGTCGGAGTAGTATTATTGACATAGAACTTGAAGAAATGCTTGTCGCCATTTCCCGAATCACTTTATCTGATGAGGCTCGTGATGTCACCATATAACAACCAACAACCGGGGGCATCGACTCGTAGTATAAGAAGGGGGGATTTCCCAGTACCATAATGATTTTGGTATTCGAAGGTCCTCAGTTCATACAAAGACATACTCAACCCATCATCGCTTCACTAACCCCCCTGAGAACCAACAGAACCAGTATTACAACCCAAAATGGCACCAACTAGATTCGAGAGCGAGAAGGTTGACCCTGCACCGCTCGGTCAGCCCCTCAGCTTCGAATTCAGCGGCAAGACAGTCAAGAACCGCTTCCTCAAGGCTGCAATGTCTGAGAAGCTGTCCAGCTGGGACACCGACGACCTGACCAAGCGCGGTGTCCCATCCAAGGAAATCATCAACATGTACCGAAGATGGGGCCAGGGCGGCTTTGGAGCCATCCTCACTGGAAACACCATGATCGAGTACGACCAGCTCGAAGCCCCCGGCAATCTCATCATTCCTGCCGGAGCTCCCTTTTCCGGTGAACGCTTCGAGGCCTTCAAGCAGCTCGCTACTGCGGCCAAGGCCCACGGCAGTCTCCTCTATGCGCAGATAAGCCACCCCGGTCGGCAGGTAGCTGCTGATATCCAGCCCAACCCTATCTCTGCCAGTGATGTAGTCGTGCAGAAGGGTACCTTTGGCATGGAGTTCAGGAAGCCAAGGCCTATGGACAAGGGGGACTTTGATCGTGTGATCAGTGAGTTTGCACACGCAGCTGAGTACTGTCATAAGGCCGGATTTGATGGCGTTGAGTTGCACGGCGCACAGTAGGTCGAATTCTTCTTCTATTGCGCAGAAATGATGCTCACAAGGTCTACAGTGGTTACCTCTTGGCTCAATTCCTTGCGCCTCAAACCAACCTGCGAACGGACAAGTACGGAGGCTCTCTTCTCAATCGCGCGAGGATCATCTTAGAAATCGCAGACGCCATCAAGGCCCGCGTGGCGGACAAGTCCTTCAGTATCGGCATCAAGCTCAACAGCGTCGAGTTCCAAGAGGGCGGCTTCTCCTCCGAGGACTGCAGGGATCTCTGCGTGAAGCTCGAGGAGCACGGCTTCGACTGGGTCGAGCTCTCCGGAGGCACATACGAGGAACTCGGTTTTTCGCATAGAAAGGAGTCGACC
The DNA here is from genome assembly GCA_025331125.1 of Mycogone perniciosa. Classification (NCBI taxonomy): domain Eukaryota; kingdom Fungi; phylum Ascomycota; class Sordariomycetes; order Hypocreales; family Hypocreaceae; genus Mycogone; species Mycogone perniciosa. The sequence goes on from JAOALB010000031.1 coordinate 19,776, forward strand.
AGCCTGCGTGAGGCTTTCTTCCTCGAATTCGCTGAGATGATCATCCCGGAGCTCAAGAAGACAAAGTTGTATATCACTGGTGGGCTGCGCACTGCATGGGGCATGGTCAAGGCGTTGGAGACGGTAGATGGAATTGGTCTTGGGAGACCGGTTGCCAATGAGTTTGACCTGCCGCAGAAGATCTTAGATGGCAAGGTTAATGGCGCCATCAAATCTCTTTTTGGTGAGAATGACTTTGGAATGGGCATTACTTCCTCACAACTACAGTACGTTGTCGCGGCTCTCCTAGTTTTCTGAAAGAAAATAAGATGTTCACTTACTGACAAAACGCAATATCAGGATGCGCATCGTTGGCCACGATCAGGAGCCTCTTGATCTCAGCAGCGAGGCTCACAACACCGTCATGTTTCAAGCTGTGGGCAAGTGGGCCGAGCGCAGGGAGCAAGACAAGAACTATGTCGAGCCGCCTAGCATTGAGGACTTCAAACTGGAGCCTTATGGTACTGCATATGTTGTGGCTTGAAGAATGTGTCTCGAACTGGCCTAAATGGCAGTAGCTTTAATGATGTGATGGCGGGATATTAGAAGAAGTTCATTTCTGCTGTAGCGTTTCTATGATGTCTATGACGTTTTCTTTGCGACAAGGGAATTAAGCTGCCACCTGTTCACTTAGTCGACCTCAAGAAAGACTTCAACTTGTCTACTAGTGCTCTAGTTGAAGACCCATAAGCATATGCAGAATTGGCTCATGCAGAATTGGCTCATGCAGAATAGTGATGAACCCCTACTGACTGAGCCTTGGAGCGTTCACTGAGTTGGGCAGCCACCAGATGTCACAAGGAGGTGAAGCTTCAATAACATCATACAAGAACCGATTCAAAGACCCTAACATTGTTGTAAATAAATATATCTTCTCCCCGTGTCCCAGATCCACTACCATTCGCTTCACGAGAAGATGCCATCCTTTACAGGCAAATTCCGATACAATCAGCCCCTCCCTTCTTTGGATCACAGTCGTCCAATGCATCATAACAGTAAAACCCCTCCGGGCACACCAAACCTGCAAACCCACGACATTGTGGTGCGTTCTTCGGGGTGCAAATGCCTGGCGCATCGCAAGCCATACCGCAACTACCTGGAATCCTCGGATCGTCCTTGCATTCCGTGTTCCTGGGGCAGGGCGGCTGCGGGTATCGAGTGTGGCCACCGCATGGTTTATACTTGTTCTTGAACTCGCAATGGCCAATGCACCTATTGAGGTCCTTGCACTTGGGGTTGTCGGGGACGCACGTCTTGTCTTCTGGGCAGGGCGCTATTTTAAAGCCGCACGCACGACCGACCTGACTATCCTGAGCGACAGCGAGGGAGAGGCCCGCGGCGAGGAGGAGAGTACGGAAGAGCATTGTGATAGCTCGAGGTAGCTACTAGGCTTTCGGGTATAAGAACTGATGAATGGATGGATTGACTTCCGAATTGAAGATGTAGTTTGAAGTTCTCGCTCTGAAGGTGGACAGGTCGTTGGTTTATATGCTTTGTGGAAATTGGAATGCCCCTTTGGCGTGTCCAACATCTGAGACAACACTCCCACCCTGGGCAATTACCGATGATCCGACAAAGCCTGGACCTCTGATTGAAGCATTATCTGCACATTTTTCTCAATTCACTGCAGTACATGTGAACCAAGCCACGACAGACACAGAACCCAGGTGGCTCTCGTATACCGATCGTACCAATCAGTGCTCAATTCTCGTATGACCGTGTAGGGCTGCTTGAGCAACGTGGTATAGCATACGTAATGATGACCCGATTCACAGTTTAAGCTTAAGCTTATCTGGATGAAAGACACAGCTGAGCGTTTGGTATGACGGACGGACGAACCATGTCATGGTGAGGGAAGGATGGCTGTTCAGCTCCAATCGAAGGATGGCGCCGCCATTCCGACTCGAAGCGGATGCAAGGAATGACGCTGCGGGTTAGGCGGTGGCTGGGCTTAAAATAGTAGCCGGAGAAGCACTTAACTTCAAACAGGCATAAGGCTGACGAGTGCTTACCCCGAATACTTCATACGAATGGCGGCTTTTGGCCTGGGAGTCGGACCGTCGGCCAGGGAGTATGCTTTTTAGTCGGGATTCATAGGCTACTGCAAGGCGTTCGGCCTACAGAGCGCCCAAACAGTCATCTTACGCTGTCTACTAAGTAGTCGGGTTGGTCAATCATTTGAGAGAACAATTTGAGGCGTTTTCTCCCCGTACTCTTGATTTCGGCGGCGTGGTTGACTCCGTATCTTCCGGTCCTCAGTCGGCCCCGCTCCGGTCGGTGGCCTTGACCGAACCCATCCGGATCTCCGGTACGGGACGACCCGGACAAGTTTTACCTACTAGATATGCGCTGATAGGTGTCAAGCTTTGTAGTCACTCCGTAAGCACCATCATAGTTGTTTCTGCCTAGATCGTACCGTCCTGCTCATCTGTCTATCCTAACAGATGCTCGATGACCATGTATCCCGTGGTGCCTCTTGAAGGATTGCTGGCGGATGATGCTGATGCGTTCTCATCACTGAGTTCATATGAGCTGTGATGGTGGTAAAAGCACATATGTATACTCTTGATGCAGTGATGGAAGAGCGTCGTGGGACTTTGCTTGTAAGATAGGGAGATGAAAGATGCGCAGGGATGTTTATATGGCTGACAAGGTCGTTTTAATAAAACTTCGTATTCCCCCATATTATCAGTAAGCAATGACAAACACCAGCCACCCAATTCGCTATCCCATTCAAAATAACCGGTAATAGCAGTTGGAGAGTACGATCATAGCAGACTTTTTGTCAATCAAGCTTGATCTTGTTCTCCGGGACTGATATCCTAATACCACGTACTAATCCGCGGAACCGGCTTAATTCTCCGGTTTGGAGTCAACGGGTACTAATCCCGAGCGCTGACCTTCTGAAAACGGTAATCCTGAACTGGCCCTCTCTTTATAAGACAAGATACGACTATCTCCCCGCAAACACGAACTCCACCTTTACTCTCACCTACTCGTACTCGTAGATTCTCTAGACAAACGTGTCTCTCTGATTTCTTGACACCTCGAAGCCTCACAATGACCAGACGCCGCATCCCGCAGTACGTGGAGCCTGTTGCTGGCCAGCAGAACGGCCATGTGCCAACAAATTGGCCGCCAGCTTCCTCGAGCGAGGACCCAATGCCTCGTGCCATCCGCTCAATAGGCCTGGGCATCACCATCCGGCCCCAGTCCAGCAATCGAGGCGCCGAAGAATCGTCCACCAAGAAGGTCTTCTATACCATTATCACGTCGCAATTGCTTATCCCAGGCAATGGCGAGCCCATCCCCGACGGCGCCCTCGTCATCGAGAACAAGCTCATCGTCTGGGTCGGAAACAAGGACGAAATTCCCCAAGAATACGCCTCCAAGCCTCACAAGGCGCATTCGGTGCCCTTCCTGATGCCCGGCCTCTGGGACTGCCACGCTCACTTCACCGGCATGGGCGACGATTTGTACACTGCCCAGTTGAGGGAACTCACCGATCATCCTGCTACTTCTGGCGCGCGCCTCGCCAAGGGGTGCTGGGAGACACTGCAGCGCGGCTACACTTCACTGCGAGACGTTGCTGGCTACGGATGCGAGGTCGCAAAGGCAATTGAGGACGGCACCATTGTAGGGCCCAATGTTTACAGCTCGGGTGCGTGTCTCAGTCAGCTGGCTGGCCATGGCGATGTCTTTGCCCTGCCGGCGGGTGATGCGCTCTTGAACTTTGGTGTTGGGACGGTGACTGCTGGGCATTTCGGCACTGTGATGGGAGTTATTTGCGACGGCGTGGATGAATGTCGCCGTGCAGTGAGACTCCAGATCCGAAGGGGCGCCAAGTGCATCAAGATCCTCGCATCGGGAGGCGTCTTGTCACGAGATGACAACCCGCTGTATGCCCAGTTCAGCAAGGAGGAGTTGGATGCCATTATGGAAGAGGCCAACCGCATGGAGCGCGCCGTAGCAGCCCATGTTCACGGCAAGCCCGGCATTCTGGCAGCAGTCAATGCCGGCGTCACCAGCGTCGAGCACGTCACGTTTGCAGACCAGGAATGCATCGACCTGATCAAGGAGAAGGGCGTCGTTTACGTCGCCACGCGCACAATCGTCGACATCCTGCTGAAGTCGGGCGGCGAGGGCCTGCCAAAGATCGTCTGGGAAAAGGCCCTGCTTTGCGGCTCGAGCCACCTCAACGCGTACAAGCTGGCGATCGAGAACGGCGTCACGTTTGCGCTCGGAACGGACACGGAGCCAGGCTCGAACATGGCGACCGAGCTGGAGTATGCGGTCGAGGCGGGCATGAGCAATCTGGAGGCCATCAAGGCGGCGACAGCGAATGGGCCTCTGACAGTCAAGGGCCAGGTGCCCCAGACAGGGCAGCTCAAGGCTGGGTATGAGGCTGATGTTCTCGGAGTTCTGGAGAATCCGGCAGAAGACGTCAGGGTGCTGCAGAAGAAGCAGAACATCGGATGGGTGTGGAAGGGAGGCAAGCTGTTCAAGGGGCCTGGAATTGGGCCGTGGGGGGAGGAATCAGATTAATAGAGGAAGAGGATAATGTGAAGCATGTTAGACAACTATCCTGAGATGTGATATGAGATTTAGACGGTTTGCTGAAATGTTAGTGCTGATGTAACTTGCACTAGTCCCGCTGCTGCACAGGTACCTGGTGTGGAGAGAACTCTTATCGTAGGTAAATTTTCTTATCGCCAAAAAACTTCACCATCATACTCCCTCCATAGTACCATTGAGTTCATCACCACTTCTCTCTTCACCCTCACCGAACCGCACACCAATTCTCAGCCTCAACACACAATGCGCCCTCTCACCGAAGAAGAGACGCAGTCCGTCTTCAAGAAGCTCGCCGAATACACCGGCGCATCGCTCAAGAACATCATTGCGCCGCTCGACGACTCCCCCAATGCCGATCGCCACGTCTTCCGCCTCTCCCAAGGCCGCGTCTATCTCGTGCGCCTGTCCATGGCCAATCTTGCTACTTCAGTTGCGCGTGATAACCTGCTCTCTCTGGGCATCTGTCTAGGTATGCCAATTGCTTCCCACGCCCGAAAGAAATGCGCCAGCTGACATGTCGAAACCAGGCAAGTTCACCAAGTCAGGCAAATTCCGAATCCACATCACGGCCCTACCCGTTCTCGGCGAGCATGCCCGCCACAAGATCTGGATTCGCCCGAATGGTGTGATGCCTTTTCTGTACGGCGGTAACGTTGTCAAGGCACACGTCGGTCGCTTCTCCGAGGACTGTCCCGAACACCAGGGCGTTGTTGTTTATTCCATGGACGACGTTCCCTTGGGCTGTAAGTTGCCTTTACTTTTATGGTGTCTGTTTGCAATGCGTTGACAAGTTCTATGCAGTTGGAGTGACTGCCCGATCGACCGCCGAAAGCCGTAGATTAGATCCGACCGGCATCGTGTGCTTCCGACAAGCAGACTGCGGAGAGTACTTGCGTGACGAAGATACCCTGTTCCAATCCGGCTAGAGATTCCTGGTTGATGCAAAAGAGAAGCTATATTGGGAGGAACAGTTGGTTAGTGGTATAATTGCAACATGGTGGCGTTGGAATTTCAGGGCGTTTCAGGCGAATTCATGGAATGGTGTTCTTGTCACGCAAATTTTGACGGTCCACGATACCGGGCTTTATGATGATGGGGCTACTGGAACGGACGAAAACTGTCGCGACGCTGAGGGACTTCAACGCCGAGCTGGGAGAGAGGACGTCTGGGTGTGATTCAGAGCCGATCGCAAACCCACGGAAGCTCAGAGGCGCTGTGCATTTCAACTGTGGCAGATATAACGGTTGGTCCTGCTAGTAGGCGTACTGGCAAATGCCTACTCCGACAATCTATCAGCATAGACAGGTGCTGTCGCAGCAATTCACTCAAGCTTGCAACAGATGTGTGCATGTATACCAACGCTACCAGGCATTTTCATAAAGCACATTTGCTATTATACTTCTGTTTTGTCCTAGAACCAGTGATGTCCATTTGCGTTCAAGCCAGCATTAGTTATTGATACCTGATAGCCTCAACAAGACCTCTCAGGCGGATTCCTATATAAACTCATCCACTCCCTTGCGTACTCAACAGCATCAGGCAGAGAAAAGAGCATGCATTCAGCTGCTCCAACACTACCGTGAATGACCTCCCTGTCCCTCTCAAAATTCGCACCCAACTGCTCAAAGTCCTTATCACTGATAGCCACATCCTGCACCGTCATCCATCTACGCTGGCCCTCTACCATTGCAGCAAAGGAGTTTGACTCGATCGGAGCCCCAGGGAGGCGATACTCAGCAAGGTGAAAAGCCGTGCACTTGTCGAAGCCTACCCCTAGCAACAACACCCAGGCGTTTAGAGTTTCCAGTTTGACTAGAGGACTTGATTCACCAAGTCGACAGTGTAGCGCGTGATCTTTTGTTATGTACTCTGCGTTGGGACCAATTGCCGCGAAGGAAGTTTGTGGATGAGCGGAGCGTCGAGATCCGGGCCAAGTACGCACTGTTTCGGGGACTATACCCATGGCGCGGGTGCGTGATGTAAGAGGGTCGAAGGCGGGCATGGAGTCACGGATAGGCTGCCACCAGTGTTCTGGCACAGGGGGGCTTTGCCATGCTGAAGGGTCGGAGTTGTCCCCGGTGTGAGTTGGACGACGAGGGTGCCAGACGGACTGAGGATGGAGAGGATAAATGTTATGAGAGTGGGCGCGGAGCCAGGGATAAAGCCTATGGAGCGGAGTGAGGAGTGGAGTAGGAGAGTTGGTGGGGAGGAGGAAGATGGGATTTGGTTGAGAAAGGAACACAGAAAGGATGTAAGAGAGTCGGGAGTGACGAGCGATTTGGGATGAGATGTCTGGGACATTTTGGCATATTCTTGGAGCATAGTGATTATGGTAGATTTACTTTGTATGTGATGTTATATAGTACATGTGGTGGGAACACAACTGCTCTGCGTTGACCCTTACCAATTAGGAGAGATAGACGGCATCTATCATACATTGAGATGGGGGTCTCACCGAGTGACTCATGACTCTACTCCTGTTTCAGCCCAACTCTTCCCGTCTTGCGCAACCCTACAATACCCAAAGCGCCACAGAGCATCATAAACCCAAACATGGTCCAGAAACTGGCTCTAAACCCTTCCATCCGGGAATGAGTATCCTCCTTCCCAGCATCCTCATGCCCCTTCGCGACCAATGTTGAGACGACCTGCATAACCGCCAACCCCAGTGCCGTACCCAATTGAGCCGCTGTGTTAAACACCGCTCCCGCCAAGGCCTGCGTGTCATCTGGAAACACCTCCGTGATGATGATGAGCCCCAGAGTAAAAACCACATCACAACTAATGGGCTGCAGGAGCTGTGCGAAAAAGGCGCTGGTCCAGTACGACCATTGCGGCTGGATTAAGGCCATGAGCAGTGGAGAGCCAGCGCAGAGAGCGGACGAGATGAGAACGAGCCAGAGGGGTGGAATGCGATCTACGAAGAGCCCCATAGAGAAGTTTGTCATGATGCCGACGGCGATGCTGGGGAGGATGCGGAGGGAAGCCTGGAGGGCGGAGAGGTGCTGGATTTCTTGGAAGCTGTTGGCATACTTCGTCAGCTTTGGCTAGGTATAAGCGAGCGAGGGGGGCGTACAATAAACTGGAAAATAGTTCTAGACAGTTTAGAACGGCGAATGAGAGTGCGATGGTGACACAGATACTTGAGAATGAAGGGATCTTCCAGAGTGAGTTGGGGATCAAGGCGGGTTGACCAATGCGGACTTGACGATGCACCCAGGCCATGAAGGTGGGCAAGGCAATGGCGCTGAGACAGAGGAGCACGATGCTTTCAGTGCTTTGAATCTTGTAGATGTCTGTGCTGATGATTCTGCAACGTGTGAGATTAATATGACCGAGAGAGTGTGTAAAGGGGGGTGGACTCACGCAAGGAGATAGGACAGCATAGCCATAAACGCCGATACAAGAACCGCGCCGACCAGGTCAACCTTTTCTCTCAGATCCTTCACAATCCCACGAAGAGTACGTTTCTGCTGCTCTTGTGGCAACGCCCACAGCCCTACCGCCGATACCAACAGCGTCAACCCTCCGTACAGAAACCATCCCACTCTCCAGCCAACCGTATCCTGAAGAATACCACCCAACACAAGCCCCAGCGAAAACCCCAACGGCTGACTCCAACCCAAGCACGCAAAGGCAAAATTGCGTCCTTTGCCCCTCGGAAACACCCTCGTCACAATGGACACACTGGACGCCAGATGCAGCGAAAAGCCCACGCCCTGCACGGCCCGTATGCCCACCAGCCCGGCTCCGCTCTGCGCTGTGCCGGCGCCGATCATCAGCGCCCCGCTGGCGAAACACCCCACCAGATCCACGGCGCGGGGCCCGAGAGCATCGGTCACGGAGCCGGCGAGCAGGAGCGTCGACGCGGTAGCGAGGCTGAAGACGGAGACGGGCCAGAAGGAGAGTGACGGGGGGACGGAGAGGGTGGAGGTGATGGTGGGGAGGGAGATGACGATGAGGCCTGTGGCGGCGCTGGAGGTGAAGGTTACGCCGGCGAGATGAGTGGTGATGGCGACTTTGCGAGTGAGAGTGAAGGTATTGCAGTTGGGTTTTGGTTCTTCTGGTGTGGCATTGTAGTGTCCAAGCGATATGTCGATGGTTTCTGGAGTTGAGACCAGGACAGTCTGTGTTTGCGTGGCCATGTCTTTTATCTTCCAATTGATTTCAAGGTGTCTGAATGATGAGACAAAATACAAGCATATCCTCTTGTATCTGCTCCTACCTAGGTGATGTGACTACTTATAGAGTCCATGTGTGAGTCCATATGTAAGTCAGCAACAGACGCTCCACTTGAAGGGCGCGCATGTCGACATGAACAAGATAGTTTGACATCGACTAGATCTTAAAGGTTAGATCCGGCACAAACCGCTCATTTACGTTGTTAAAGCTTGTAACGGAAGCTGAAAGCGGCTTCTGGCTTCGTTCTACCGCCAATAGTCCGTCCCACTTACTATATAGTAACAGAATACTGGGAAATCACCGAGTCTGATCGAAATATGATGGCTCCGATAGGCGCCGAACTGGAAGAAGGAAAACGAGAGAAAATGAAAGCGCATTTCGGTTCTCAAGCGACGTTAATACATGAAAATAAAAGCCAAAAAATACCACCATTAACTTGATAGTGTAGATATAAAGCTCATATTTTTCTAGTTATTTTTATTCTTGATATGGGGTGGTTTCCTGGGGCATATTCTTTGTGTTTTCCCTCTTGTTCGCTCTGGTTGGCGCTCTTGGTGCTTGGTGTGTGACTCAAACCAATGGCAGAGAGCATATGATTCCTACAGAAGCTCATGTTGTCATATCGGCTGTGTGGCTCAATGGCAGAGCGTCTGACTACGAATAGTATATCAGGAGGTTGCAGGTTCGACCCCTGTCTCGGTCATAGCTTGTGAAATGTCACAAGCACAGTTCTTTTTTTATCTTTCATGGTTTCTATATGGCTATTTTTTTTGTTAACTGTATCAACTACTGCAAGGTAGACTTATGGCGGGAGTGGCTTTGCAGAATATGTCTGTAGCGGCGAGGTTCTGAGAGGAGTATAAAGTACGGAGTAATACGGAGTACTTAAAGACTAAACTGGCCATGGCCTTGCCCCACCACTGCTTGGTTGCCCATGTTTCATCTTATCTTCCTTCTCTTTTCCATCTGCTAGAGTCGGCGCCTTTACAAGCCATGAAGCCATAACTGGATGCAGTACAGTGTCTGCTGATCAAGGCTTTTCTGAAAGAAGGGTTTGATACTGAGACCATGGGTTGAACCCCAATTGTGATGTATCCTATAACTCCTGGCTATTCGGACCAGGGATCTCGAGTCATGCACTGCCTCTGTACTACAACAGACTAAGCACATGAGCTTTATCTAGCTGCTTACGGTAAAGCATGTGGCTAAGTACCGTGCCTGCACTGGGTTAATTTTATGCTTATTAGCTGGCTGCATATTGTCAAAAGCTAGGTTTTAGTAAAAAACCCCTATTGCCGTTTGCCTATTTGTGCCTGTTACCGCATCCCAGAGTCGCCCCGAACATTATTATTAGGTACTCCCTAATAGCAGTGCCTCCATCTAAAAGTTTCTGCAGGAGTGAGAGAGCCTCCAGCTAGTACCTAGAGAAAATGTATGTAGAGAAACTCGCAACGTCATCTCTATCCATGATTTCTCGTCCACTGTGCTGCAGGTGGTACACGTAAAAAAGACAGGGCCTACAAGCCAGAAGAGAGATCCAGCATCTTCTTTTACGCATTATGCAATCCTGTCCATTCAAAGACCACTTTCACTATTAGGATGCTCAGATCCAGTTGCTATATGGAGTACAGCATTAAATATATGAAGTATAAACTATTAAAGAAAAAATAAATAAATACCTGCTGTTGATACGCTAGATTTCTAACTAACCTGACGAAAAGGTAAAAAAGAAACTGACCGAGACAGGGGTCGAACCTGCAACCTCCTGATATACTAATCGTAGTCAGACGCTCTACCATTGAGCCACACGGCCGATATATTTATTCCCGACGCCAAGTCCATTATCCATCCTGCGCCGTGCTGAGCAGCATTACCTCGAGGTTCGGCATCTTTGGCCTCATCCCTGTGGATGGTATCTTGTCGTTTACTTCATCTCCTACACCTGTTCTCGTCACTCTGTGCTAAGGGAGCAGCCACACCCCAGCACTCTGTCCAGTAAGATATCTTGCCTGCCTTGATCATATCATGGTCTGGCCGAAGAGACACAAAGGGAAGTATGATACGTGTTAGGGTAGGTGGCAGATGACAGTTGCCTCTCAACAAGTCAGAATCTTGGTAGATCGCCGATTATGTGTCGATGTATTCTTCTTGAACTTTTTAAATGCATTTTGGGTTTACTTGAAAGTGAATGTAAGTACTGTGAGTCGATCGCGAAGTTGACAGGAGAAGAATGAAGTTGCAAGCTGAGCAGTGGAGATGAGAAGTCAACAAACAATAAGGCAGAGTGATGGATCGGAAAAAGAGGGGCTAGTGCAAATAGTCACCAGCCCTCTTTATTCACTTAGTTTAACTGAGAGGATCGGTTGCTTGGAAACTCATGCATTCCCTGGCATTATGGCCGCGAATTGTGTATCGGTAAATGGGAGCATGCCTGATGATGTGCGAACCCGTTACGATGAAGGCGGTTGTCCATCATAAAATTGTCCCAGCAATTATACAATTATACAGACTTGTCAGGCCTGTAGTGCACGCTTATGATGCTGCATAATTATGCAACCCACCAAGCAATAAGGCCGTGTGGCTCAATGGCAGAGCGTCTGACTACGAATAAGTATATCAGGAGGTTGCAGGTTCGACCCCTGTCTCGGTCACTCTTTTTGTTCTTCTACTCATCGGTTTTGGTGGACGATGGAGTCAATCTTTGATTTTCTTTTTGCTTCAACAGTATCACCAGTACGGAGCACTACGGTAATTGATTCTCAAAAAATTGGTGAGACGAAATGAGAGGTGAATCCTGCGGACAGTCAATGGTATGAGTCACTGTCCAATTGCTTCACCCGATGATGTAATGCGTAGGCATTTGTTTGCATGATGAAACAGAACACTGCGGGTGGCCGCCTTTGTGCTCACGTATTCGTCAAAGGGGGGAAAAACATGAAAGGAGGCAAACGAAAATCTTTTTCATCTATTCAGAGAACAAACAGGCATCAAAACCCCCTCCGAGATGTCCGTTATCCCCCCCTCTGGTCAGCCAAGCAAGTCATGCGGCAAAGAGGAGAAAAGAGGTGGCAGCCATCCTCTATTCCGAAACACGGGCCATCACTGAGCCTTTGCCTCCACAGTCTTGATGCCCTCGCTCTTGGTGCTCTCGACCTTTCTTTTCTCGAATCTCCGGGCGCCCCAGTACGATCTACCCTCCACGAAGCCATTCATGACCAGGAAGTCGTGCAGGTCCATGTAGTCCAGAGGAAGCCATTCGCCCTCCTTTCTCTTGCCGGTAAAACTCATGTTGACCCAGTCGCGGCTCTCCTCCTTGATCTCGTAGCCTCTAAAGTCGCGCAGCGTCTTGACGAGCTCCTTGCGCTCGTCGACGGTGTCGCAAACGACGATGCTGTCGAACTCGCTCATTTTGCGTGCGGTCTGGAGACTGTAAGCATTTTTACCTGGTGACGGATCGCAGACGAACTCGCCTGGATGAATCTGTTGAGGTAGGGAGGGATTTGGTGATTTGAGATTGTGTGTATGTGTGCAGGATGAAGTTTGAAAAGGCTGAGTTTGAAATTGAGGCGGGATACTGCAGGGCTGATATATGTATGCTGGGGTGCTGCTGCAGGACAGTAATGTTCAGGTGCTACGTACTTCGTACTCGTACAAATCATGATTGCTACTATATACGACACCAGTATCCATCCTTGTATGGGAAGGGCGTCTGAATCACCATCTGGTGGACATACCTCGTACGTCTCTCCGCTTGTTTCAGGGAGTGCAGATTTGGTCTCGTTAGTCGCATTCCAACCACATTGCTGGCCGAGGTAACAGGGTTAGGTATCTCCAGCCGCCTGCTTGCTTTATAGTGGGGGGTTAGAAGTGAAGATACAGCGTTATTCACTGCAAACGGTGACTCAATTCACATAAACGGTGACTCTATTCACATAAACGACGTTGTTCCAGCAAAAAATCAAGCATCTTTCCCCTCCTTCTTGTTCATTACTTACTTGGCTATCCTGTGTAGAAAATCATATCTACCTTAACCCACTTAATCCGGCGGCCCCTCATCTTCGCTCTCCTTCTTCCAACTTCTAGACGAGACAGCCCAATCAATTCCAATAAAGCGGTACTATTTATTTCAATGCCGTATTGATGGCGACGTTGGCTGGAAAACTCGAAAATCGTGGATTTTAAGATACTCGGTCGAACTCATCTCGTCCCCGTCCAGGGAGCTAGAATTGGGGCAACCCAAAATTACATACATTTATTGTGCTCTAAGTGAGTTATGCACATTCACCAGACCATGGATGCACAACATCAAGCGGGTTTGCTTGGCACTCGGAGGTGCCATGTATGATCTGGAGGTCTTACCTCTATGCTCCTTGCTCTCGTCGTCTGAGCAAAATCAAGTCTTTCGCGAGCCCTCCACTCGCGAGCCCTTATCACGCAAATGTGTTGTCATACTAGCGTTGCTAGAACGAGTTTGATAATCGACAGGATTGTCTATGTTATGTGTGCATCATCCTGGTATCCTACACTCCTATGCCACAGGAGGGATAGTTACCAGTCCACCCAGTCTGGTACAACGCCTTTGTCGAGACGCACGAACTAGGCTACAGTACTGAGATGGTGAGCCTCGCCGCCCTTGCAAATACACACGATTATATATCCCTGCGCCCATATTGCGTACAATATGCTGTTGATGCGGCACGGGTTGGGACCACGTGAGCCAGCTCATCGTCCTACACGCATGCGCCCAAACAAAAGTCCTAGATAAGATTGATACGAACTCGTGGTGCTTTGGCGCTTTCCTGAGCCACCACGTGTTGGAAGAGGTCCACAAGACCCGCTACTAATTACGGATTCTTGTGCAGGCGTTGCTTGGGGAGCCTACGAAGGTGTCGGGTTTCCGCGACAAGACGTATGGAACCAACATCCGGAAAGCCCTGAAGCGGAGCTTCGTTCACCACCCAGCCCTCTCTTGAGAAAGGCGACGATGTCTATGTGACTGTACATGACGACCACATGGCGGGTATTCGCACTGGAAGCGTCCAAAGCATACATGGTATTCTTGACGTCGGGTGAGATGACCTCGGTTCACCATCGCCGGAATGAGGTTTCTGAAGGGTCAACTGGGATAACTGCTGCGAGGTAACCGTGGAGCCAATCCTTAATTGTGTTTGACAAAAGGTGTGAACTCCCTCCCCTCTCAAGTGAGTCGCTTTGGGTACCAAACAAATCTCGGAGATCTTGTGTATGCCGGGGGAAAAGGGTAAGATGTGCTTCCTATTACGAAATCAGCTCTTTCTTTATCTTCAGTCTCGTTGCCTAGCTAGCCCAGTCGAATTTAAGCCCGTTCGCCGTTTAAGCCGGATCCAACGTTTTGAATAACGCCGATTTAAATAACGAGAATTCGACCGACCTAGCTGACCTATTCAACGCGGCCCCATTCAACAGGTTCACCAAGCTAGACATAATAACGCTGCTTGGTTAAACCTAGCTGACTTAGCCAACACGGCTTCGAACAACGCGGCTCTAAATAATACAGCTCTGAACAATGCCGTTCTGTTCAGCCTAGCCAACTTAAACGATGCGTTCTTGGAAGCCGGCCATTAAGTTATTATAATCCAAAACGCTTAGATAACCTAGCCCAATGGCAAGCCGGCTACAATAAGCCCTATATCGATCAATATAGCTTCGAACCACCAAGCCGGCTATTAGATGAGGCCGTTAATCATTATCTTGTTCGGGCTATTCAATGGCGTAGTGGCGGGGATAGTAGGGATAACCCGAGGTCGGGTTAGTTTTCTTTTCTAGGGGGGGCATTTAATATGCATAAAAGCGTATCCTTCTCTTTCCTTTCCTTCCCTTCCCTTTTCATCCTCTTTCCACTCATTTTACCCCTATTGTGTATCATATATATCGTATTTATTGATTTCTTTTAAAGTATTTTTATTATAATCCCTGGTATTTAAAATAAATATAAAAGCCTTATATTAAATATAGTAGAGTAAACTATTACTTAAATATAGCTAATGTCACGGCACCAAACCTGCCCTCTAATAACTCATCAGCATCATATACGTCCTTATATAATGGCTTGGTCCTATACCTCTAAACTACATTCTTATAGCTTTTTGCCTTATTTAAGGCATAATAAAGATATTACCTTAACCCGCTGTTCCGTGTACTATAATAACTAACCTCTTTATATATAAAATATAGATAAAGAGGGAAGGAAGGAAGGAGGAAAGAAAGGAAGGAAAAGGACAATATACTATTTATATATATCACCTCCTAAGGTTAACCTTAAATATACCTTTACCTTATCCCACCAAGCACTTATATATTTTGTCGGGGGTAACTAATATACCTGATGCACTTGCACTTTTTTTACTGGCTTACCTAAGAAAAGTTAGTTTCTGATTTAAACAGCTACTAGATTAACTACTTCCCTCCTATAACTGCTAAAAAGGAGGGCTAAAAAGTAAGGATTTTAGTGTATTAGGGTAACCTTCCTATTCTGGCTAGACCCGGAATTAGGCTCGACGCTAGGACCAAGTTCTGGAGGAACTTCAGTGTAAGTCAGGAAATTTCTGTTATCTATAACGATAACAATTAAGCTAGGACCAGCTACCCCGCCTACCCTAGACTTAATATAATAGGCATAATGGCTATTGTGAAAAATCTGACTAAAATGGTTTCCTGTTTGTATGGCTGTGAGCCGATTTGGACGATTTCCTATATAAATGAATTTTGCGGAAAATAGGAATAAGGCTATAAACCTAATTCTGCTGCTGCATTCCTATTATTAAGTCGGAGGACTATTATAGAAGACAAAGCTATTGTTTATACAATCACTTCTACACTGGCCGCACACACACTAGATATTCTATAGCTTTTAGCTATTAGATTATTTACAATTCAATTGTTTATCCATTATTAGCCTAATTAGACTCTCAGTTATTTCCTTATTGCTGCGTTATATACAGCTTCCTAGAAGCTACACATAAATAAGGTTCAATATAACCTTGTTACTTTAACAATAACATTAAGTCTTTGCACCTTATATTAACGTTTTTGTATATAACACTATTAAACTACTAATAGCATTAAACCTTGACTTATAATAGCTTTAAAGCCTATAAATAGCAGTCCCTTTAGTTTAAAAGAGTATATATTTAAAGAAAAATAATAGAAGGTAAAAAATAGTATTTTTATTAAAGTAAAAATAAACTTTGATATTAATCCTATTACTATTAAATTTAATTTATTGTTAAAAAGAATTAATATCTTAAAATATATAATATTATTATTTAAATAATTTAAAGTATTATTGATTTTTTTAATAATAATATTATTATAATTAAATTATAATGAAATACTTTTGAAAGCTTTTATATTAATATATTATATATTAAACTTTTTTTAATATAGTATATTTTATTTAGATATATATTATAATAGTAATAATTAAAATACAGTAAATTAAAATCCCTTTAATTAATATGAAACAAAATTTATAAACTTTTATTAAATTAAATATAAAGTTAATTATACAAAAATATAAAATATATTATATTTATTTATTCACTATAAAGATTATTTAATAAAGATTTAATATATTATTGATTTAAAGTTCTATATAGCTATATATTAATTGTATTTTATTAAACCTTTTTATAATTATAAAAGATTAATATATATTTTTCATTTAAAATTATAAAAGATTTATAAATAAAAAAGAAAAGTATATTAATAAATATATTTTATAAACCTCAAGCTTTTAAATATTTTTTGAAACATAATAATTATTAATTTTATTATTATTATATATAATAACAATAATAAACTTTTATAGGTTTAAGTATACAAGAATATAATATTAAAAAAACAATAATTTAAAGATTTTTTAATAAATCCTGAAAAGTTTTAAACCTTTTTATAATAATAGTTTAAATAAATTATAGGATTTATTTATAAACTTTTATATATATATATAATAAAATGAAAATGTAAATTCAATAATTATTTATTAAAATTATTTAAAGCTTTTGTTAAGTTTATATTAATAAAGTTGTAATTATTAAACTTTCTAAAAAAACAATATATTTAAGGCTTTTCATATTATATTTATATAATAAACTATTAAAAGTTATATAATAATTAAAACCCATAATATTAAATAATATAATGTATTTAATATTTTTAACTATATTATCAATAAAAGTTATATTAAAAGAATATTTATTTTTTAAGTTTAATTATATTATATTAAATATTATAATTCTAATTTTGCTTTATTATTTAATATTATTTCAAAAGTTAAAGGTTAAAAGGGACAATAATAATTATATTTTAAAAGCATTAATAATACAATATCAATACTATAATATTCCTTAATTTTAAAAAGATAAAAGCAATATAGTTTTTAAAATATTATATTTAAAATAATTTATTAATAATATATAATAATATTAAAGAAAATACTTTTAAAAAAATATAATTAAAGTATTTAATATTACTTTAATTAAAAGCTTAACCTTAAAATATATATTAAAAAATAAACTATAAAAGCCTATATAATAATAAATATACTTGGCAATATTTTAAACTTTATATAAAAGGCTATATTATATGTTATATATTAAGTAGTTTATATATATATTAAATTAATACTTTACTATAAAGTAAAAGTATAAGATAAAGTCTTTAAGGTATATAAAATATAATATTTGTTTAATTATATAAATCTAATTTTTAAAATAGTTATATAAGTAATTCTTTTAATATAAAAAATAACTTTTACTTTAATTTTATATAAAAAAAGTAAAATTCTTTCAATAATTTAACCTTTAAATATTTAAAAACATTAATTTATAATTAAATTATTATTATTAAATAGTTAATATTTATTAATGTATAAAATTCATTTTAATTGATATTTATATAAATAAACTATTTTAATATGAACAATAAAGTTAAAGTAATTAAGAATTTAAAAATATATATAATAAATATATATATATATATATAATAATACTTAAATTATTAAAAGATATATAGTAATAAAGCTATAAATTAATTGATAAACTGAATTATAAGTAATTAATACTATTTTAAAGTAATATTTATATTTATTTTCCTTTAATATAAAGCAAAATTAAAGTTAAAGTTTAAGTTAAAAAGTTAATAAAAGAAAAATATTTTTAATATATATTATTTATTTAAGCTATTAATTAATTTAAAATACTTTAAAAAGTTAATAATTTTCTAAAGAAAACTTTAATATTTTTTAATTATTTTTTTCCTTTATTTCTCTTTTACTTTATAAAGGATTTATTTATAGTTTACCTTTAAATTGCCTATAAATTAATAAAGCTTATCTTTAAAGTTAACTTTAATTATTTAATATACTATACAAAAAATATATACTTCTTTAACTTATTAATAAAAGTAAAGCTAAAAGACTTTACCTATAAAAGTAATAAAATACTATATAAAGGGGCTTATATATTTATTAGTTATACTATAATTAAATGTAGTATAGTATATCCTTTTACTTTACTAGGATTAGTAGCCTTTACTATAGGATATTAATAGTATATTAATTTATTAAGCAATTAATTAATTAAACAGCTATTAAACAAAGAAAGGGCAAGACTATAAAGATAAATAGATTAATATAGGTTAATATAAAAGCAACCTCCTTCCTCCTTTAATATATAGCCTTACCTATAACTTTACAGCCATTAAGCTTCCCTCCTATATCTATACCTTTTAAGTGCCTATTTATTAAAATTTATAACCTTTTAATTAACTATTAAGAAAAATAAACTTAATAATACTCCCTTACCCCTTTTAAGTATTTATAAAAGATAGTAAATACTATAAGGTTTTAAGTAAATTAAAAATAATAAATCTTTACTGCTATTAAAGAGGTAATAATTTAATAATTTAAAAAGAAAGTATTTTTTTACTTTTAAAATAAAAGAAGATTATAATCTTTTTATTTATATTGAAAAACAGTAAATTAATAATAAAAAAATATAAATTAATAAGAAATATATATAAATTAATAATAAATATATATAAATTAATATTTTCAAATTAGATTTTAATTTTAATATAAAACTTAATAATACTTTCAAAAGAGATTTATCAAGGGTTTTATTTTATTTAGAATGAATTAATAGAATTATTTACTTTTCATAATAGTAAATAGTTTATTATAGTTTGGAAGAATCTTTATTTAAATGAAAGAAATTAATATAATTTAAAAAGTTAAATAAAACCTTTTTTTAACTTAGTAAATAATTATATAATTAATTAAGGTATACTTTTTAATTTAAATTTATTTAAATATTTAATTAATAATTAATAATTTAAAGTAAATTATATAAATTACAATTTGTTAAAAAGGAGGGCTAAAAAGCGAGGATTTCAGTGTAAATAGACAACCTTCCTATTCTGGCTGGACCCGGAATTAGGCCCGACACTAGGACCGAGTTCCCGGAGGAACCTCGGTGTAAGTCAGGAAATTTCTGTTATCTTTAACGATAACAATTAAGCTAGGACCAGCTACCCTGCCTACCCTAGACTTAATATAATAGGCATAATGGCTATTGTGAAAAATCTGACTAAAATAGTTTCCTGTTTATATGGCCGTAAGTCGATTTGGACGATTTCCTATATAAATGAATTTTGCGGAAAATAGGAATAAGGCCATAAACCCAATTCTGCTGCTGCATTCCTATTATTTAGTCGGAGGACTATTGTAGAAGATAAAGCTATTGTTTATACAATCAATTCTATACTGGCCGCATATATACTAGATATTCTATAGCTTCTAGCTATTAGATTATTTATAACTCAATTATTTATCTATTATTAGCCTAATTAGACTCTTAGTCGTTTCCGTATTGCTGCGTTGTATGCAGCTTCCTAGAAGCTATATATAAATAAGGTTTAGTATAACCTTGTTATTTTAATACAATTATAATTAAAAGTATAAATAAAAACCTGTTAATGAAAAAAGAATTATATTTTATAAAATAATAAAAGGCTAGCTTTTATTATAAAATCTAAAAGTTATAAATAAAATATAATAATTAAAGATTTAATAGTGATTGTTTTTTTTAAATTGTATTAAATTATAATTAAAAATAGTAAAATTAAAAATATAACTTTTATTTTAAGTTTAATTATAAAGGCCAATAGTTTAAAGATTAAAAGATTATATATATAAAAGGGTTCTTGTATATATAATATTTTTAAATATTATATTAATATATTAACTATATTCTTTATTAATATATATATTTTAAGTAAATGTTAAAAAGGTATTAAGTTTAAAACGTTTACATAATTTAATATAATAAATACTCTAACTTTTAGAACCTATAAGAATATTTTTTTAAAGGGGAATGAATATCTTAACTATATATATATATAAATAATAGTTTAAAAAAGGATAAAAACTATATTTCTAATAAAACTATAAAGTTATAAGTAAATGCTATAAAGGCTAAGAAACACTATAAATTATGTAATTATAATATATATAGTTAAGAATAATTAATAATTAGTATTATATACTTTAATAGCTATAAAGCTATAAATAAAATTATATATTATAAAATAAAATAGTTTAATTTATATTAAATTAAATTCATTTATTAAGTTTTATAGTTTCATAATTTATTATTTAACAGTAATTTAATTAAATAATTAACCTTTTTTAAATTAATTAATGAAAGAAAAGAAATAATAAATATATTAATTACTTTTAATAAAGGTTTTTTAAAAGGTATTTATAAATAAAAAAAGTAAATATTAATAATATAAAAAAAATAAGAAAAAGTACTATAAAAAGGGAAATTGAAAATAAAATTATTATTATATATATTATGAATATTCTTATTCTTAATTTATATTAAAATAACTTCTTTATATTCAGAGTATTACATTCAATAATTCTTTTTATCACTTTATATTCATTATATAGTATTTTGAATTGTTATACATTTATTGTATATTAATTATCTTATTATTTAAAAACATATAGAAATCTACCTTTAAACCTTATTTAAAATAAATTTATTTATTCATTTTAATGCAGTTAAATCATAATGTATATTGAAAGTTATAATTTAGTAAATTTGAAGATATAAAAGTCTTATATTTAATATTATTATAAAAACTATTCTTATAATATTTCCTTTTATTAAACTCTATAAAGCTTTTTTCCTAATTACTTTAAATTAAGTTTTATAATTACTTTTAAAGCTTTTCTCTTAAACTTTAATTTTCTTTTAATTTATTAAAAGGTTTATTATTTGCTTTAGAAAAGGTTAAAAAGTTTTTAAACTTTTTATTTTTTTGATAATATTAATATAATTAATAGAAGCTTTTTCAAGTATAATATTATTAAAATAAACATAATTTTAGTTTTTATTGTTAATTTTATAATTATTTCTATAATAAAATTAATAATATTGTTTTATTTTATTGTTATTAATATAATTTATAAAAGTAAAAGCTTTTTTTTATGATAATTACTTTTATTATATAATTATAAATATAAATATAATCAAATTTAAAAGTTGGATTTTAAAAGATTATTATATATATTGAATTTAAATTTATTTATATAATATTAAAAGAATAGTTAAGTATTAAAAAAAACTATTATTATAAGAATTTAAGTAATCTTATCTTAAAACATTATTTATCTATGTTTGAAAATTATTATATATTATTTATTAATCTCTATTATAGTTATATTATAAATTACCTTTAAAAGTATTAATTAAATTTAATTAAAAGAATTAAAATAGGTTTTACTTTTACTTTAAAGTTTACAATAATAAAATTATTTATTAATATAATTTAATATTAAATTGGAATTATGTTTATATAGCTTTTAATTAAACTCTAAGATAAAATATTAATATTAAGTTTAAAATAAAATACTAATATGAAGTTTAAAATAAAATATCAATATTAATTTTAAATTGACTATTTTATATTTTTTAAAGTTGAAAATAATTTAAGCTTTTTATTAACGTTTTAATAATATATTTAATTTAATATTCATAAATGTTTAACGTATTTGTTAAATTTAAAATGAATTTTGATAATTATATTAATTAAATTAAAGTCTTGTATATATAAAACTATATTAATATAACATCAATAAAATAATTTAATTCTTTTAATATATAAGTTTATAAACTAAAAGCTGATAGTATATAATATTTATAATTATATATATTAAAGTGAAAGTAATAAGAATATTTATATATATTAAGAATATTAATATAATAAGAAAAATAAACTTTATAAAAGTCTATTTTATTTATAAAATATTAAAAGTATTATAATTTATTTGAAATTCTAAAAGTTTAAAGTATTATTTAATAAAAAGTACTTATATGTTTAAATATATTTAAAAAAGCTTTTTTAAGGTTGAATTTAAATAGGTTTTATTATAAATAATACTTTTATTATTATATAAAATAGTATATTTAAATTAAGATTTAGTATTTAACTTTTATAAATAAAGTTATAGATACAATTACAAATATTAAGAATATAAAAGAATAACAGAAATCCTTTAATATTTAATATTTGAAACGCTTATTGTAATATAGAGTATTTTAAATAAATAAACAATTAATAAAAAATAATAGATATTTCTTAATTGATAAATGAATTGAAAATAAGGTTTTATGTATTTAATTTTATAAGATTATTAATATAATTACGAGATATTTAATCAATATAATAAAAAAGCTAAATCTTTAAGTTATTTTTTAAATTAAGAAATGAAATAGAAATATATAAATTTCGTTTAAATAAAGTATTATAATAAAAGAAACATTAAATAAAATAAAATAAAATTCAAAATAAAAGTAATATTTAAATTAATATAAAATATATTATTAAGAAATAAAAAAACAAAAAGGAATATAATATGACTGTTTATTTCTTTGAAAATATAAATATATATATTGATGTATATAATAATATTCTTTATTCTATATAAATTCCTATTCCTTTAAAGTAATTATTTTTAATTTCTTTTTTTTAACTCTCCTTTAATTTATTATTTCTTTATAAAAAGTATTATTAAGAAAAGCTATTATTAATTATTTAATATAATCAAGTTTATAAATATATTTCTTATAAATAAAAGCCTTTTTAATAAAATCTTTTTACTTTAAAGAAATTAAATTTAATTCAATTATTCTATATAATTATTTTGTTTAAATAAACTGTTAATAAATAAATATTATGTAATTAATGTTTTAATTCTAAGCTTTTTTAAATTTAAAAATATTTTATTATTTTACTTATAAATAATATAAATATCAATTAATTAAATATATTAATCCCTTTTAAAATTACCTTTTCCTTTTTATTTATTTTATCTTTATTTTTATTATTTTTTATGAAAGATTATACTTTTAATAAATACTTTTAATATTATAGCTTTAAAGGTCTTGAATCTTTATATTTAAAATACTATATATCTTATTAAAAGATAAACATTTAAATTAATTTGTATTTTAAGAAAAGTTTTATATATTAATCAATAACTTCTTTATATTTCCCTAAAATAAATAACATATATTAAAAGTTAATTTATCTTTCTTTATAAATAATATTATCTTTAACTTTATTAAAAATACATTTAAATTTAATTTACTTTTATTATAGCCATAAAAAGTAAATTCATTTTGTATTATTATATACTAAAAGACTAGAAACTTTAATGCTTTTATAATATTATCTCGGCTACAATATATATATATAAAAGTAACTATAACCTTTAAAAATATAAAACCTATAAGATTAAAAACTACTATTATAATATTTGAGTATTAACTTTTAGTTTATTACCTATTTATTAATACTTATTTTTCCTTTTAATAACTACTTTTTAACCTTTTTTATTTTCTCTTAACATTATAGCCTTTTATTTAATTTATTTACTTTAAAAAGAAGTCTGTAATATATTAGTCTTTCTTTAAATACTCTTTTCAAGAAAGATAAGAAAACTATGGAAATTAAAGATATTTTTAATAGTAAATATATTTCAAAACGAAATATTTAAATATTTCTCTTTAAAAGAAAACTTTTTTTTTAAACTTTTAAAAATTAAAGCTTTATTTTTTATCATTAGTTTATTATATACTGTTAATTTAAAATAACTTTATAAAGGTAATTAAAATAAAGTATAAATTTAAGCTTCTTATAATAAAGGAAAGTTTAAAATAAAATTATAAACCCTTGTTTTTATTATTAAAAGGTAATTTAAATTATTTTCATTACCTTTTTTAAATAATTTATA
Organism: Mycogone perniciosa; assembly: GCA_025331125.1. NCBI lineage: Eukaryota > Fungi > Ascomycota > Sordariomycetes > Hypocreales > Hypocreaceae > Mycogone > Mycogone perniciosa. The sequence goes on from JAOALB010000031.1 coordinate 43,918, forward strand.
AATTTACTTATATTATTTTCTATTTAAAAAAGATATTTAATAATAATAAGTTAATTGTTTTAAAACAAACAGTAAATTAATTCAATCAATTATTTAAAATAGACTTTATTAATAGGTTAAAAATATTAATTATAATAATTTAATAGAATATTCTAAACTAATTTTATGGATTCTTTATTTATTATAACCTATTAAATAAAGTTTTTAATTTTGGTTTAATTTAAAATTATAAAAAGTAAATCCTTTAAAATAGCTTTTTTATAGCTTAAGACTTATATATTTTTATAGTTTTTTCTTTTATAATAAATAAATATATATTTTACTATAAAATACCTATAACTTAATAAAAGTTAATTTATATCAATATAATTACTAAGACTTTTATATAACCTTATATTAATAATATAATTAGCTTTTAATAATATATAAATACTGGATTTAATTTCAATACTAATATTTATATTATTTATTTATAATAAAGAAGTTAATCAAAAGGATTAGTACTAGCTTTAAAGTTTACTATTATTTTTTCAAATATCTTTATTATAGTTTATAGTTATAGAAATATCTCTATAAAGATAATTAATAATTAAAAAGTAAAGAAAACGTAATTATTTTATTATAACATTATGAATTCTTTAAAAAGCTTTATTTTAAAAAGACTTTAATTTTAATAGATTAATTTTATACCTTTATAAAAATATAATTAATAAAATTATTCCTTAATTAAAGGTTTTATTACTTTAATAGCCTATATAAAATAAGTATAATAAACTATTAAAAAAAGCTTAAATAGCATTATATTAATAAGTAAAAAATCGTTAAAGGTTTAATTAAACGCCTTAAAAACCGTTTCATTTTTTAATTAAAATATAAACCTTTTTTAAAAGACTATAAATTAATTGTATATTTAAATTACTTTTTATATATTATAATTTTATTTATAGCCTTTTTATAAAAAGGGCTATTAATATATTAAAAAATCATAATATACTCCTAAATTAAAAAATAAAAGAAATACCTTTATAAAGCTTTATTTATAATTTAATATTTGAAAAGTTAAGACCCTTTTATAAATATTTAACACAATATATTATAAAATATATAAATTTAATAGGTTATTAATCCTCTAAGTATTTTTATAATTTTTGTAATAAAGAAAGGCAGTAAACTATAAATATATATTAATTTCTATACTTTAAAGAAATAATATATAAAAACTATACTTTTTACTATTAATTTTGAAAGCTTTTGGTAGAATTCTATATTTTAAAACTCTTATTAAATTCAATGTAAAAAATATATATTATGGAATATTTATTTATAAAGGAGGTAAATAGAAGATGATATTTCACTCTTAATATAAATAATTCAAATATAATATTATATTATTTAACTTTATAAATTCCCTTACAACATCTTCATAATATATTAGAAATATCTTATAAGGTTTGATTAATTTTACTTATATTATATATTTTAGCAATATATTAATTTATAGCTATAAAACCTAATTAGTCGTATTTATATTATATATTTTAACAATGTACTTACTTATAATTATGGTTTTAAAAACTATATATAGTATATATATTAGGTCTTTAATAAGCTATAAAATATAAAGCTATATATTAACATCAATAACTATATTCTTTATATTCTTTTAATACTGTTGTTTAAATCTATTATTATATTTAATACAATTAATATAAAATAATTATATATTTAAAATACTATTTAATAGCTAATATTTAAAAGTATTTATAATACTCCTATATTTTCAAAATTCATAAAACTTTATTATTACTTTATTAAAAATTAAAATAAAATGATATTAGTTTTAATATATCTTAGTTATAAAAAGTAAAAAAGGTTATTATGGTTAAAGTTTAATATTCTTAAAGCTTTCTAATAATTTCAAGAAAGGTTTTTAAAAGCTTTATTTTAATATATAATAATATAAAGGTATTAATTTATATAAAAATAAGTATATAAACTTATATAATTAAAAGAATATTAGTTTAATATGAATGGAGCATGTAATACGTTATAATATATATATTAAAAAAGCCAAATAATTTAATATTATATTATTATACTTTTAATATTAAGCTTTTTACTATTATAAAGGTTTTTTAAATATAGAAATATTATTTAATTTATATAGGTATAAAGATTAAAGTTAAAATAAATTATTATTACTTTATATATAAATAAAAGCTTTTATATTAATAAAAAAAAGGGTTTAATAAGTTAGCTTTTTTTTATTTTTATATTGAATATAGGCTAAAAAGGTGAAAGTTTCTTAATACCTTATTTTGGTACTTTAATCTTTATAATTCTATTAAATTAAAAGATTCTAGTAAAGCTATATATTAATAGGTTTATAGTAATAATTAATTAATTTATTTTGAAAGTAAAGCCTATACATTAATAACTCTTTATTATTATTAAGCAATATATAAAATATACTTTATATATATTTATACTAATATATACTATAAATAGTAAAGTTCTTAACCTTTTTATAAAATATATTTATTTACTATTTTAAATACTATAAAGAATTATGTTTAATAAAAATTATCTTTTATTTTATTTATAGATAATAGTATTAAATATTTTATAATTAATTCTTTATTAACTTTTTTACTATTTAACTATAAGTTTACTACTTTAAATTATAATAAAGTAATTTATTATAAATATTATATTAATATTATTATAAAAGTAAAAACACCTTAAACCATTTATAAAATAATTAAATACACTTTACAATGAAGCTAAAAAGAATATAAACAATAATATAATATTTATTTATTAAAACGAGAATTTACTATTAATAATTAAATATTGAGTTAAAATAAATAAATTAATATATTAACTTGATTTATTATCTGTTATTAACGTTTATAATATTTTTAATGTTATAAAGTCTAAACTATATTATAGCTATAAAAGACAACATTTTAAATCAATAAATAACTTTGTTAAGATTGAAAAGTATTTAAAGTTAAAAGAGTTATTAATTATAAATATAAAAGGGTATAGTATTTATATTTAATTAAATACAGGAATTACTTAAAGATGTATAGTATTTAATAAAGAAAAGTAATTTTATTAATATTGAATTACTTTAAAAGTATAAATAATAATTTATTAATAAATAAATAAATATTATTATTAAATATTATAAACTTAAAAGAATTAAAATATTATATAATTTTAATTAATTAATTAAAAGTGAAAGTTTAATTTATAATAATATATATTTTATAGTAAATAAATGGTACTACTACTATTTAATAATTATTAATTCTCTTTATTTTCCAATAATACTTTATTATACTCTTTTATGATAAGAAAATATATTTAAAGTAATTTAAAGATTTTAATACATTTATATATTATATCGTAATAAAGAAGCAATTACCTATAAGAAATAAATGAATATATATTAGAATAAAAATATATCAAATAGTAGGAATCGTAATAAAAAGGTTTATTTAATTAAAACTAATTTAAAGGTTTAAGGGCTTTAAATTTTAATAGTAATATTATTTATATACTGTAATCTTTTCTTTCTTTATACTTTAACTAGACTTAATCTTTATTATATTAATATAAAGCTTTTTTTATATTAAATGAATAATAATATTAATATAAATTTATCCTTTATTAGCTCCTTTATATAATACAGAAATAATTATATAGTATTTACTTTGTTAATAAAAGACTGTTACAAATATTCAATTAATACTTTAATGATATTAATAAACTAATAGGCAATTAGACTATATAATTTATTATTTAAAGAATAATAGAAATACTGTTAAAAGCATTTAATATAATATAAATTAATATACGAAGTTTACTTTTAAATTATATAAAACTTATATTTATCATTAAAGTATTAAAGTAATGTTTCCTTTAATTTACATTTTTTTAATAAAGGGTTAAGATAATAATAATGTAAAGCAATATATTTATAGTAAACTAATAATAATTAATAGTAATACTTTTATTAAAATACCTATTGAATTAAATTATTAATAGCTTTATAGTATTATATTAATAAAAGTATAGTAATTTTAAAGGGAAAGTATTTTAATAGATATATAATTAAAGTAGTATTAACTATAAGCGAAAATAGGTTTACCATATTAATATTTTTAAATACTATAAAACTATTTTTATTTTTTAAAATTAAGCTATAAATATATTAAATAAAAGATTATTGTAAAGAATTAACTATAAAAGATTTATAAACCTATGATATTTATTATAAAAGGAAAAAGGATTTATAATTATAGGCTAAATTTAAAAAAGAAATTGTTTTTATATAATAAATTAATCAATAAAAAGAAGTAAAAGGGAAGAATATTTATAAAAAAGTTAATTATATAAATAAAAGGGCGAAAAGGGATAAAGAAAAAAATAAAAACAGAGGAAAAAGAATAAAAGTAAAGTTATAAGTAAAAGGAAAAGTAAAGTAAAAGTATATATAATATATATAGTATAAATAATAATAAATTAAAAAAAGAAAAAGAAGGATATTTTTATATATTAATAGTAAAGAATTAAGATATTATATAAAATCTTTTTACTACTTTTTAAATTTAATTATATAAGATTATAGTTTTAAACTATAAAATTAAAAACATTTTAAGTTATTAAATATATATTAAAATATTTAGATTTATAGTTTAAAGAAAGCATTTATTTAAAGAATAAGTACTACTTAATATAGTAATAAAATATTAAAAGCTAAAAAAGACTTTATTAAATATAAAGCTTTTACTAGTATTAAACTTAATACTATAAAGGAGGGGCAGCCTATGAAAAGGTTAAAAGCTTTAAGGCTTTTATAATATTATATAGGCTAAAATATATATATAAAAGTAATTATAGTCTTAAAAAATATAAAACTTTAAAGATTAAAAGACTAATACTATTATATTTAATTACTAGGTTTTAATTTATTGTTTACTTATTAATATTTACTTTTCTTTTAAATAACTGCTCTTTAACCTCTTTTACTTTTCTTTAAGGTTATAGCCCTTTACTTAATTTATTTACCTTAAAGAGAGTCTTTAACATTTCTTTACTTTAAAGTTTATTTTTAAAACCTATATAAACATATTTTTAGGCAAAATATATAATATTCTTAGGCTTTTTGAATTATTAAATAAAATCTAAAAAGGTTGATTTTTTAAAGTTATAATATAAGCTATAAAACCCTATGTCTTTTTATAACTTTCTATAAAATAAAGGTATAATAATAAAGGTGTTAAAAGTAATTACTAGTTGATCTTATTAAATAAATAAATATAAAGCTATTAAATCTAATAAATAAAATAAATAAAGCCTTTAAAAGTATAATAAAAGTAAATTATTTTAATTTAAAATCTATAAGTATTTTTATTTTATATAGAAAGATTAAATGTTTTTATACTTAATGTTACTTTTATTTAAATTTAATTTAAATATATAATAGAATTTAGAAAATTAATTAACTTTTTCCCTTTTTATTTAATTTTACTTTACTTTAATAAATTTTAAAATAAAGGGAATATAAATTAAAAAGTAATTATTAATTATAAAGCAAAAATAATTATAAATGTTAAATACTTTAATACTATAAAAGTTTATACAATAAACATATAGGCTACCTTAAAGGCTATAAAGCTAATAGTTAAATATATAAAGGAAAACTATATAATTTAAATAGCTTCTTTTTAAAATAATTTATTTATTATTAATAAACTATATAATTAACCCCTTTTATTAATATAAAAGTATATATATATTTTTAAAAACTAATATAAAGTAATTGATTTTATAAAAGTTTCATTTTATAGGTTTTAAAATATAAAGGCATTATAAAGAATAAATAAATTAACTATTTAATTAAATGAATATTAGCTTTTTTTACTATACTATAAAACTAAACTATAATTATATATATTAAAAGATAAATTAAAAACGAAATTATAAAGATAAAAAAATAAAATTAATTTAACAAAACTTTAAAAGGCTATAAATAATAACGACTTGAAGCTTTTACCTTTTTTTTAAAGCTTAAACTTTTATACTTTATTTTTTATAGGCTTTTAATAGAAAAATAAGAATATATTTTTTTTTCAAAATATTATAAGTATTTTAAATCTAATAAAAAGTTTATTTATAGATATAATAAGTTGAAAAAGTAAACCTATTATATAAAATATAAAATAGTGTAGCCTTTATTTTTTAATATCCTTTATAAAAAAACTTTTTTATGTATTTATTAAAGGTTATAAAATATAAAGCCTTTCAGAAATTAATAAAGGAAATAAACCTTTATAATCCTTTTTTAATAAAAATAAATTAATATCTTTTAAATTAACCTTTTTTCTTTTATAAATTAAAATTTAATAAATAGTAGTATAAACCGCTAGCTTTCAATATCCTATTGCCTATACAGGTTTCATATAACTAGTTTACTTAATAGATTTAAATAATAAAATAAACAAAATAAATAAACAAATAAATAAGCTTTACAGCCATTAAGGCGTATAAAAGTAACTATTAGTTGCTTTCGACTGCAGACATTATAATTAAATGATTCGCCGCATCTTTTAGCCTTTATATTACTTAATTGCGGCTTTGCGGTTCTGTTAAGAGCGCGGTTCCCGCGCTTTATACCGGTTGTTGTTGTCGTGTCTGTGTATGCATATGTGTTCAGAGTGCGAATTCCCCCTCGACAAAATGTATACTTTTGTTGGCTATACAAGGTTTTGAAGCTATACTAAAAGTTAAAAGCTACTATTAGAGCCGCAAAGAGGATATCCAAGGGTCGGTTCAGGCGCTGAGAATTGCAGACCAACTGTACATTTATCGGAATTTACAGTCATATAGTCAGCAGGAACAGTCACGATGATAAGGAAGTACAGTACCTAAATTCCACGTTAATTCGCCCTGTTTTTTCTATTTCCCTACTCCTTCCTCCTCCTATTCATCAGTAACATAAGGCCGTATATACTATACCACAAATTAACCTAAATAGCGAGGCTGTATCCCAGTGCCAAGACCATATGTCAACCTCAACACTTCGATCGTTCAACCCTCTCTTTTGTTATTTCTCTGCTCCGTATCCCGTGAGGGATTTACTCGCGGCTCGTTACTGAGTCGCCTATAAATCGACGAGCCTAGCCCTCTAGGGCTGACTTCTCGTATAAATCGACGGGGGCTAGCCCCCTAGGGATAACCTTGGTCACCTAACACACTACTCTTACGCGGGATTCTCGCGCCTCCTCGACCCGCTGACGGGAGTGGAGATAGACGACTAGGCTCTTTGAGGCGATAAAATGCTATATGAAGGGCTTACTTCGTACTCCGTATATGTACTCCGTATATGTACTTCGTATATGTACTCCGTATATTAGTGATACTGTAGCTAGACCTAGCATAGCACGTCCTTTTGCCCTACTGTGATTGGTGGCTCTATTCCCATAGGACGCTAATGGCACATCATCATCATCATCATCATCATGCCAAGACCATATTAACAGGTGATATTATCCGACAACATTTATTTCCCCAACTACGGAGTACGGAGTAACTTATATACCTATTCTATATATATGTAAGGTGAGAAATGAAAGTCTGTTCGACCAACGTCCTTCATCGCTGATAGTTTCCAGGCCAGCCAGTTTATAGTGCCTGAAGAACGCGTCGGGTTTTTTTTTTCTAGCTTCTCCTCGGGTTCCACATGGCATTTTTCAACGTTTCACCATTGACGGAGTTTTCCTCCACTAACAGATTCATTGCCGAGATCAACCCAATACTGTCCTCGTTTCTCAACAGCGGTTCCAGCCATTCATGAGCAGATTCAGGTGATGGACAAATGATCAGGAATCGGAACACTTGCTGCCACACCCATAGGCGAGGGACGAAGTCGGTGCCCGTTGCTCAAAATTTTTCATCCAAGCGGTGTAGTCCTTGCCTTTGTCGTGGCATCGCCGTCGCACGTATCCTTTCTGCGTGAGCCACTGCTGCTGAGCCCAGATAACATGACATCCACCATCATTCCAGCCACAGGCTGTGGTTTCTGACGCAGAGTTGCAGTCTGTTACCGAATAACCCGATTTGATGGCAAAATTGAACGATAACTTCTTCACATTGTTGTCAGGCGTCGCCTCCTTGTCACCGGGCGGCGGATTCCCTCCTGAACCCGGACTGAGGTCTCCACCGATCGTAAACGTACGGCAGTTCGAAGTGTCTGTCATCTTGCTAACCATGCATAAGGCGGTGCCAGTGCAGTGGACCTTCTCTGAGGCCTGATACCAGTTGCCGTAGGCAGTGCCCTGTCCCACTACGAACCAGTCCGTCCAGCACTTTACCCCAGAGGCATAACGGTGGCCGTTAGTGGACGTAAGATACGTCCCCTCGCCATCAACGTATCGCCTGGCAATCGTACTGTTAGTCTCGGCAGGGTTAGCCTCGGCGGTAGGATAGGCCCTTGCGATGGATAGCCAGGTCACAAAAAGCCCAGAGAGGACCTTCTGGATTGCCATTTTAAAGAGAGTAGTGGAGTGTAGTGATGCGAATTCAAGGCAATTTTATTGAGCTGGGAAGTGAATAGTTGCGAAAGAGAGAACCAGCAAAGAAAGGACACTCCGAGTCAATGGAATAAGGAGTTGATAATGGAATTTCATGGAAGAGAAATGAGAGACTCTTACTGTTTTTATAGGTCTTGTTATCCTAGTTTAAGCTGGTAATATATGCAACTTAGAATCGATAGGTTGCATTTAAGAGTACGAGTACTAAAAGGAACTAGATCGATAATTAATAGAATATGTACGTGGTACTCCGTACACCATACTATATCAAGCAGCTCATAAAATAATTACCAACTGATAAGTTAGTTTTAGTCTAGCAAGACGCCCGGTTAACATGGAGCAAAATAAACTTTCCCTTACTCAATGTTAAGCATAAGTAATATATTATAATATTGAATTTCGGCATATCATGACCCCACCTTGTATCAGAAGACCGAATAATAGGGGTCAGACAAATCGGGCGAAGGGAGCGGCGACCCTAAATAACTAGAAGATTAAAGAGGTAGATTTAAGCTAGTAGGTAGGTGCTGTAGTTGGATTCTATTAATCCCTGAGGTTTCTCTGCCTTAGGGCCAGGCTACTATTATATACGATTGCCTAGGTCTTCTAGACTTCCCGGAGCTTCCGGATCTCCAGACTAACTCGTCCTAACACCTTGCAGATTATAATAGGCAACGTTCTGCTTACAGTCTATACCCTGAATTTTCTATACTTAACTACCTGGACCCACTTATTGTAGCGGTACGTACATCTTTAACAGTTAGCTACCCCTCTATATCACATGACACAATTATATATTTGTTTACCTAAATAAAGAGATACTATATCGTATTTAGAGTGCTATATTAGAAATGCCTTATATAATACTATATAACTATTTATTGAAGTTGGTGTATTTAATAAGACTAAAAGATTTACTATCCTTAAAGCTATATTAAGCAATTATATTTACTATTAAAGTAACTTTCTAGTACTTTATTTAGTACTATTCTTACTATTACTTTTTATATACTAGCAAGGTTGCCTTTATCCCTGTTAACATCCCACTATCATTTCTTATTAGTTAATAATCCCTATTATACGGAGTACCCCCACTATAAGTATACGCTAGTTAATAATACAGGGTAGAGTGTATATAACTTACAATGGGTCCACGATAACTACTTACAATATAGTTACACGATTAACGGTCAATAGGAAAGGAGTTCCAGCCAATAAGTACTCTGTATAACCGTCGGCCTTATTACAATATAAAAAGCGATTATTGCGACAAGTTAAAGTTATTATAATTCAGGAATTTCCTTTATATATAAGACTAGATAAATTACAATCATATAGTATAGTTATTTAGATAGTCGTTAACCAAACAGTATTCGTCTAAACCTACTAGTTCTATAGAATCGTAACAATAACATAGTATTTTCCTTGACCTCTCTGCTAACACAAACCCTGCAAGCCTTGGTTTAATTGTTAGGAATCAGCCCGGATTATTATACAGTATATATATGTCTATTATCACAATTATTTCAGCCAATTTTATAGCTTTAAATGCAGTACTGCACTTGATATATTATAATATATATCCTACTATCTATTTACTATCCCAAGAGTATGATGGCTATTCGCAGATTATCCGGAAGCAAGCCCTTAAGACAACATCTTTTTTAAAAAAGGACAATAAAGGACCACCCAAAAGAAAGCCTGGTGCGTATTCCATTTGTTCATTTCAGTTCCAGAAAAGCAGACAGGACGCAAGGTAGGATATACGGATATAGTAGCAGAGGTTGACAGTGATGTTTCTGATTGTTAGCCACAGGCCCTAGAAACTTTGTCGGATGAGTATTGTAGTGAAGGCAAGTTGTACGTGAATGAAGAGTTTTGGTTCGATGGAAGGGATTAGCAAGCCGGGTCGCCTACAAAGCGGCCAGACTCATGATTACCGGCGGTTCTGTATACATGGAGCCTAACCGCGATATTAACCATGACTCTGATCGTGCTGGTAACTGGGGTTCGCTGGGAGTTCAGACAGGCGGGTCGGCCTGCGCCTGTTGCAGACGGTAATACATACCAGACATTCATAGTGAAAGATTAGGATTGTTGCCATATAATACATGACTGCCAGATAGGAATACACCATTATTATCATAGAGGCGTCATTATTTATCACAAGAGTATCACAAGTCGCTTTGTCGTAAACGATGTTCCGGGTATATGAGCCTCATGTGCGCATGCGAATTTGCCGGCCTAAGTGCAGTGACTTGCTACCTGAGATTAACGTGGCGACAAGCACCATATCATTGCACAGTATCTTGGTAGCGGCCGAAGAGACTCCTACATCTCGGCTCCAGTGTGCCGACACGAAGGCATATACACGATCAGTCTGGGGTGGAACGTGCTTAGAGGACTGTAGTAAAGAGACAGTTGACCGATACTATATTATGTACGTTACATAATATTAACGAATTCATGACAGTATTCTGAAAGGTTCTCGACAAATATTAACGCCAGCTGGCCGCATTACAACAGGTCAGGGGACAAAGAGTTCAAAGGATAAAGGAGCTCAAAGAAGGAACAAAGAACAAACGAAAAAAAGGGTTAAGAGACGGGCTCGGGACGAGCCGCGACGCTGCCAGTTAACTACCAACCTAAACGGCAAGCCTACCATTTGGACTAAGTTTGCGGAAGAATGGAAGCCAACTCAGGAGGGATTCCAGTGCGACTGCGCATTGAATACACCGCGCAAACGCGCCAAGATTTCCTTCATATATACCCTAGGGTAGTACGCTTCGAATGACGAGTAACTTCTGATTGCAACGTCGATGAACGCCACACCTAACGAGAGCTCAAAATATAACAGGTCATTAATGGTACACAAAAAGCCAGGACTAGTTTGATGCACCTATAATAACCCTTCTATGAACCCTTCCCTACATTGGAGGGGATATTGACTTGAACTTCAGCAAACTGAAAGCTGATGTTATTCGGCACCCCAATGTCAATGCCCGCAAGAACTCTGGAGGAAGGCTATAAAGTCAAGCTCAGCTGTAAGGTCGGAAGGATACTGATTAAAGTAATCAAGTCAATTATCATGGACTTCAGAGATCAATGTGTGACAATCCGGGTTGATTCTCAAGGGATAAACCGAGGTTCGTGGCTTTATATTAACAGAGAGGTCAGGGATAAATAGTAAGTATTGTAATATAGTTACAAATCTATAAAACAGGGGGCTTTAGTAAATGCAATTTATTAATAACTGCTTAAATAACTATATTAAATAAATGTTAAGCTAGTTATATATAAATAGAGGAAATCTATATATAATTACTAATATTTTAATAAGTATTACTATAATTGTTAGACTAGTATAGTAATTAAATAAATAATGAGACTTTTTAATATAATATATATTTAAATAATAACTATTAATATAGTAGTTACTTTATAATAATTAATTAATATAATAAATATTCTATTATACCTTTATAATTTAGTTTTTAATATAATTAAGTTATAATATAATATCCTTTTTTTATTAATTTTATCTCTAAGATTTATTTTAATCCTTTCCTATAATAAAGGTTAAGTTAGGTAGGCGCAATATGTCATGACCCGACTATATCGAAGGCTAGGTTATGAGGACACGGGAGAATATCGGTTACGCCAACCAATTATCAGGAAGTAATCAATAATCACTTAAACGCTTACTACACTAAAAGGTGTGATTATTTACTCGATTACTGTATTATTGCAGTAATTATAGTAACGCTTACTGGGATATTAGTGATTGTATAAAGATTTCCTTTATATATATATAACTAGCTTATTACTCGTTTAATATAGTTACTTAAATAGTTATTAATAAATTACATTTACTAGAACCGCTTATTCTATAGAATTATAACTATATTACCCTATTTAATATTTATCTTTAACCTTTTTGTTAGTATAAACCTATAAACCTCGGTTTAACTATTAAGAATTAACCTAGATTGTTATATATTAACGACTTTTATTTAAAAGGCTACTGAGAATTTTAAGTAATACTGTAAATATATCCGCTATAATATCCTTTTTTAATACTCTACCCTTTATTTTACCTTTTCGCTAAGTATAAGATAATAATAGAGATAATAATATAAATAGTAGTAGAAATAAGGATAAAGTTAATAAAATGGAACGATTATGCATTTATATAAAGGAAGCCTTTTAATATATAGAAGCTAACTGTATAAAATAGGAGTAACGCTACTAATACTTAATTATTAAAAATACAAAACTTTAGCAGATAATCCAATAACAGCAAGTAACTATTATAAATTTACAGAATTAGGCCCCACCTACTCTAAACCCTATATTAAACTATAAAAGGAATTAACCTTTAAAGGACTTAAAAGAGTCGCTTAAGATATAACCCTTTAAGCCTTTTAATAAAAGCACTATAGCACTTTAACCGTTTTTTATTTAACTATATAACTACTTTATTTACTTTTTAATTAACTTTAATATAAAGACTAGTAAAGTCTTTTTAGTTGCTGGTCGATTTAAAGGAAATGCCTTAAAGTAGTTTAAACCTGTTTAAAGGGATTACTATAATAATAAAAGTAAAGCCAATAAGTAAATATAGCTTATATTCGCTAGCTATAATTAATTTAAAAAAGAATTAAAGAATATCTTTAATAATATTAGTAAAGAATATATTATAGAAAATAATTTATAAATTTAGTTTAAAAAGGAAAATGCTTTAATTATACTATATACTTTGAAGATTATACTTTAAAAGTTATATAAAGAAACTCTGCCTTTATTAAATGCTTTTATAATAGATTTAAGCCGGAAATTAAAAGGGAAGTTTATAAATTCTTTGATAATAAAGGTATTATTAAATTTATTAAAAAATATATAGATATAGATAATTTACTTTATAAACTTTATTTAAATATAAAAAAAAGATAATAGTAATTTAAATAAATTTATAAATATAAAGAATATATAAATTAAGGTAAAAGATAATAAAAATAGATTGCTAGCTTTAATAATAAAAAGCTTAATTAAATAGATTTAAATGCTATTTAAAAGGGAAAGGCGAAAGTTATTTATGATAATTGTAATAAGCTGGGATATATTTTAAGGGACTGTAAAGCTTTATAAAAGCCGAAAACTAATAAACTTTAAAAGCCTGCGCTAAAACTTAAATAAAAAGTTAATATAGTTTTAAAGACTATTAATTATATATTACTTAGCTAGACTATATATTATAATAATAGCTGCCCTACTTATAAATCTAATAAAGATAAAAGCAGATAGTACTTAAAATAACTTAAAAAGATATTTATAATAAATTAAAGGGGATATTAATTAAAATTTAAATCTTTAATTTTTTAAAGTGTATTTAAAAAAAATAAAGTAAATAAATATTTACTATACTTAAATAATTTAATAGAATAAAACTTAAACTTAAACTATATAGAGTTAAATAGGGATAACAGTATTTTAAATAAATAAATAGTTGCTATAATCGATTACTAATATTTTAATTAAATTACTGCAGGTAATAAAAGATATATTAATAGCAGTAACTTTAATAATAAAAATAAAAATAACCTTTTATACTATAAACTATTACTATATAATAATATACCTTTAAAACTAAAAAATATATTATCTATAAACAGTAACTTTAAAGGTAAAATAAATAAATATTACTTAAACTTAATTAAAAGAGTTACTATAAGTATACAATAAAATAAAATAAACCTATATATATATAGATAGCTCTATATATAAAATAAAGTTAATAATAAAATAGCTGTTAAAGCTATCTTAGCTACTTTAATTATATATAAAAAACTAGTATATTTTTATATATAAAGAGACTATACTGTAAATAACCTTATTTATAAAAGGTACTATACTATATCCTAAATTACTTATATTATATATAAATATATAATATACTTTTAGGAAAAAGTGAGATATAATATATTCCCAATTAGAATCCTGTTTTACTTTATAAAATAAATATAGGATTATAATGCTTTTAAAGAATAGATTATTACTATATAGTATCGAGACTTTAAAATTGTTATTATTAAACTAGACATTAAAACCTTAAAGGAATATTATTAGCTATAAGGATTTAAAGGATGCAAATTTAAAGGATATTATATTTACTGCCAGGAAAAATTAATAAAATAGTATTTCTACTATAATAAAAGGTTTAAATGCAATCGATAATACTACTTCAAGTATAATAGCTTAAAGTATATTATATATAAGGGAAATAAGTTAAAGGAATAGTATATATAATAAACTAATAATACCCTATACTTATTACTAGATTATATATACTATTAGAAGGATAAATGCACTATTTACCTATAAAAAAAACTTTAAAAGTAGTAAATATAAAAGTATATAAAGTATAAACCTACTTTAAAGGATAAAGAGATTAATTAGATTATAAGAGAGCTGTATTAAAACTAGTTTAACTTTATTATTTATAAAAGGACTGCCTATAATAAAAGAAAGTAGTATTTACTTTAAAGAACCCCGATTAACTGCAAAATTTATATAAAATAAAAAGAATCGGGAAATAATTAATATTACTTATAAAAGGGCTATAGGGTAGTAATTAATAAATTATATCTTTTAAAATATTAAATAATAAAAATAATAATAAAGACTTATTATATTTTAAGTTAAAGATAATAATTAAAGGATATCGGCTATATATATTAGTAGATAGTAAAGTAATAGGCAATTTTATTGTATTTATAACTATAAATCGCCTATAATTACTTTAAAAAGAGAAAACTAAACTATATTAACTTTATTAAATAAAAAGAGGAGCCTTTATATATAATAATAGATAAGTTAAATAAAAGACTAATTATTTTAAACTTAAAATCGCTAAATATAAAAGAGTAACTTTTTATAATATAGTAAATATTAATAGGTATAATATTATTTTTAATTATTTTTGGTTAAAATGCAATAACTTTAATATTAACTAGGAAAACGGCTAGTTTTATTAGCGCGATAGCAAAGCTTCTTTAGTAATTAAAACTATTAGAAAGGATTTAGCTGCAGGGAAGAAATTTTAAGACATAGAACCTTTAAATAAGCTAATAAAAGGAATTAAGAAAGTTACTTTTAATTGAATTATAGAAATAATCTACTTAAAAATAAAATTTAAATAAAGTAAAGGGAAGGATAAATAAATCTGAAAAATAATTACTTTTTTATAGAAAATATTTAACAATATTAATGAAATACTTAAAATAAAAAGCCTTAAAACAGTAGCGTTACTAGAATAACTGCAGAATATCCTTAAAGAATACTGGAAGTATAATAAACTGTTTAAGGAAACACTTAATATAAAGCTACTGGAATATAGTTAATAAAACTATATAATTAAGCTTAAGGATAATATAAGCACTACCTTTTATAAGATTTATAATTTAAATAAAAAAGAGCTTAAAAGCCTATATAACTATTTAAATAATATAATAGCTAAAAGGTATATTTGCCTTTTTTTATTAAAAGCAGGCTATCTTATTATATTTATATTAAAAAAAGGAGGCAAATTATAGTTAATTATAGATTACCGACAGTTTAATAAAGCTATTATTAAAAATAAAACTCTATTACTATTAATTATAGAATTATAGGATAAACTATATAAGAAAAAGTAGTTTATAGCGCTAAATCTTAAAGGCGCTTATAACCTTATCTAAATTAAAGAAGGATACAAATAAATAACTGCGTTTCAGACTAAGTATAGCTTATTCAAATACCTAGTTATACCTTTTAGTCTTATTAATACTCCTGCAATATTTTAAAAGATAATTAATAATATATTAAAAGAATATCTCGATATCTTTATAGTTATTTATATAAATAATATTTTAATTTTCTTAAATACCTTTAAAGAATATAAAGAATATATCTATAAAGTATTATAAATACTATAAAATGCTAAGTTATTTATAGAACTAGAGAAATGTAAATTCTATATATAAAAAGTCACTTTCTTCAAGTATATTATTACCTTGAAAGAAATTTATATAAATCTATTAAAAGTATAAGCAGTTAAAGACTAGCCTATACCTATAACAGTTAAAAAAGTTTAAAGCTTTTTAAAATTTACCAACTATTATTAACAATTTATTAAAGGCTATAGAAATATTATATAAACTCTTTATAAACTTATTAAAAAGAATTAAAAGTTTTTATAGGCATTAAATATATAAAAAGCCTTTAATAAACTTAAGCAGTTTATATTAAAAGAACCTATATTTATTATATTTAATCTATTTAAAGAAATAGAAGTGAAAATAAATACTTTTAACCTTACTGTAAAAGTTTAATTTAATTAAAATAATAAAAACAGTAAACTATACCCTATTACCTTTTATTTTTAGGCTTTATATAGCGCAGAACTAAATTACCTAATATATAATAAGGAATTCCTCGCTATTATTCTTGCATTTAAAGAATAGCAATACTATTTACTAGGAGGAATATATAAAGTTAAAGTATATATTAACTATAAGAATATTATATATTTCGCGATAGTTTAATAACTTTCTAAAAGATAGATCTGCTATATAAAATACCGTTTAGAATTTAACTATATCTTAATCTATTAAAAAGGATTTAAAAATAAATAAATAAATATATTTAGCAGATAAGTTAACTATAATTAAAGAAAGATTAAGTATATAAAGCAGATTTTAAAGTAAACCTTTAATAGATATTATTAATAAATAGCGCTTTAAGCTATATATAAAATATTTAATAATAATACTATACTTTAATGCATTAAAGAGTATTATATTATTTAAAATAATAATAGATTTTTAAAAGAAATAAAGTTTAATAATAAAAGAATTTAATAATAAAATAAAAAGATTTAGGTTTTAAATAAACTATAAAAGAATATAGTTATAAAAGTTTACTAATATTTGATATATAGATATAAAGGTATTTGCAAAACCTGTAAATAAGTATAAAGGTACTTTAAATTTTAAAGGCTTAAAAAGTTATATAACATATTATTTTTTACTGTATAATTTATAAAACAGTTAAAACCTTAAAATATAAACTATACAGTAAACTTTAACCTTTACTAATATTAAAGCAATTATAAAAGTTAATTTTATTAGATTTTATTATTAAACTACTATTATCTATTAAATTAAAATTAAAGGTTAAATATAATAGTATTTTAGTAATTATAAATTAATTTATTAAATACTTTTACTTCCTTTTATATAAAAAAGTAATAGATATAGAAACACTAGCTTATATCTTTTTATAATTTATTGCAGCTAATTATATAATTATAGCTAAGATTATTTTTAATTAAAGATTAACCTTTATATTTAAATTCTAGTAAATATTTATAAATTAGTTAAATATAAATTATAAGCTTAATACTGCCTATTACTTATAAATAAATAAATAAATAAAAGATATTAATTAAGTTATTAAAGCCTATTTAAAAAGTTATATTAATTTTAATTAAAACAATTAAATAAAAAAGTTATTAATTATATAAATATCCTATAATAGTAATATTTTAAAGTTAACTAGACTTAGCTTTATATACATTAACTATAGCTTTACACTAAATATATATAAAGCGTTAAAGAAAGGCCTATATATCAATAAAGTATAAATTAAAGCTAAAGATATAAAGCAGTTATATAAAAAAATATAAGGATACTTTTACTTTATATAAAAAAAAATAAAAAGTATATTAATAAATATAAATTAAAAAGATTAATCTTTAAAGAGGGAGATATAGTTTACCTATACTATTATTCCCTAAAGAAAAGGACTGCAAATATTAAAATAATATAATTAAATAATAAATTAGATTTTAAGAAACTTAAACTTTACCTAGTTAAAAAGGTTATTTTAAAAGTTACTTATAAACTTATATTACTAGACAGTATCTAGATTTACTTAGTATTTTACATTTTACTATTTAAAAAGGCATTATAAAATAAATTAACAAATAAGTTAACTATAGACTTAATTAAAGTTTGAGCAGTTAAAAAAAATATAAAGTTAAGGAAATTAAAGCTATAAAAATAGAAAATAATAAATACTAGTATTTAATAAAGTAGAAAAACTATAGAGAAGAATATAATTCCTAGGAATTTAAAGAATACTTTAAGCACTCTTAAATAATTCTACAGCAATTCTACTAAAATCTAGGCCTTTTAATAAAAGGTTTAATAAAGCGTTAGAAGTAAAAAGATTAATATTTTAAAAATCCTAAACTTCTAAAAGAACTTCTAATTCCTGCTGCTTTAGATTTTCCAGTTTATTTAAAAATTCTAACCTATACTTAACTATTTCCTTACCTTTAGTCTATAGCTGTTATTTCTAATAATAAAGACGCTTTAAATAATCTAAAGCCTTATCTATCTCCGCTTAGGCCTTATAAAGGGCCTTATAATAAAGCAATAAAAGTTTTTCCGCTAACTCTTTAACAGAATTAAAATATTGCGACTTAGAAACGATACTTAACATTAAAAAATAGTCTTAGCTATAATATTAAAAAAAAGACTTTAGAAAAATATATAAGAACTTAACGCAACCCCTGCACTATTATATAGATGACTAATATAAATATACTTGCTATATTTTAAAGAGCGATCGCTTATATAATACTTTAAGCTGCAAGAAAGATAATAAAAATAAAGTATAATACTAAAACTATTAATATTAATTAAATCTGTAAATTTATAACGATAAAAAGTTAATTTAGTATAAGTAAGCTGTAAGTTATTAAATATAATAAATAAATAGGAAAAGGATATTATATATAAGAAAAGGGGAAGGGATTAAAAATAGGTTTTAGGGATAAAATTAATAGGAAGGGGATATTATATTATAACCTAACTATATTAAAGGCTAGGTGATAAGGATATAAGAGAATATTAGTTACGCTAACCAATTATTAAGAAGTAATTACTATATTAAAGGTAATTATTTAAATATTTATTACACTAAAAGGTGTAATTACTTACTCGATTACTGCATTATTGCAGTAATTACAGCAATGCTTACTAAAATACTAGTAATTATATAAAGATTTCCTTTATATATATATAACTAGCTTATTACTCGTTTAGTATAGTTATTTAAACAGTTATTAATAAATTACATTTACTAGAACTGCCTATTCTATAGAATTATAACTATATTACCCTGCTTAGTATTTATCCCTAACCTTTCTGTCAGTATAAACCCACGAACCTCGGTTTGACTGTTGAGAATCAACCTGGATCATTATATAATATTGGTAATATAGTATTGTAAAACTTGAACTTACTGCTTTATTAACTTATTTATACCTAGGTTAATATAGCTAAGCGAAAGGCTGGCGTTATATAGGGGGCTATATACGGCTTAGCCTTTATTACAGTATATACTCCTTTAAATATAGTATATATTAAGGTATATATTTTTGGTATTATAATTATCCCCCCTTTTTAAATAGCTGTCTTAACTATTTTTAATAATAAAGTTTTTTATAAATTAAAGAAAGTAAAGTAATATAACTTTCTATATTACCTTTTTATTACTCTTTAAATTAATTTTCCTTTATTTTTATTTTATTTGCCTTTTATATTAAATATTTCAAAACGTATAATTTTTAATTGTTTATATACTTTATTATTACCTTTTTATCTTTATTTTACTAACCTATTACTTTAATACCTTTTACTCTTTTAATTTATATTAATTAATACTTTATATAATTTAATATTTATTTTAAATGCCCTAGTAGTTTCTACTTTACTAAACATTAATATATATATTACTTTTATATAGTATTAAAGTATAATAAAAAGGCAATAAAATAATAAAGAAAGTTTAATAACTTTCAGCTAATTAATTATATTTTTACTAACTTTACTTTAATCTATTACCCTTAATATATAAGGTATAATAGTTCCTATAGTTAATAGGTTTTATTTAATATTTATAAAGCTAAGTATCTATTAAAGACTCTTTTTAAGGTAAATAGATTAAGTAAAAGGCTGCGACCTTAAGGAAAAGTAAAAGAGGTTAAAAATAGTTACTTAAAGGAGAAATAGGTATTAATAAATAAATAATAAGCTAGAAACTAATAGTTAAATACAATAGCAGTAATTTATTAGTCTTTAAAGTTTTATATCTTTAAAGACTATAATTGCTTTTATATATATTTTAATTTATATACTATTATAAAAGCTTTAAAGCTTTTAATCTTTTAATAAATTACTTCTTTTTATTGTATTAACTTTAATATTAATAAAAACCCTTTATTTAATTAGCTTTTTTTTAACTTTTAATATTTTATTATTATATTAAATAATCACTATTTCTTATATAAATATTTCTTTTAAACATTAAATTTAAATATTTTAATATATATATAATATTTTAAAAAGGGTTTAGCTTTATAATTTTAAAAAATATTTTTATATAATTTAAATTAAAAAAGTAATAAAATCTTTTTATATAATATATTAATTCTGTATTATTAATATATAAATAATTTACTTTCTTTTTCTTTTTTAATTTATTCTTATATACACTATATATACTATAGTTATTTTTATCTTACTTTTCTTTTTATTTATAATTTGACTGTTTATTTATTTTATTTTACTTTATTTTATTTCTTGTAACTATTTTTAAAAGGTGTTTTTATTACTTTTAAATAAGAAATAATATAATTTAATTGTTTATTAAATATATGAATATTATTATTGTTATTTTTTTATATATTATTATTTTAATATATATTTCTTTATTTATAATAAATAACTTTTTATTAATTATTATACAATATATAAATATATTTAAATCTCCTAGTTTCTTTAAATATATTTTATTATTATAAAAGATTATAATAAAGTTTTATTGAAAAATAAAAGTAAATATTATTATCCAATAATAGCATTTTAATTTATTTACTATAAAATATATATTACTATAAATCTATATATTACTATAAATCTATATATTACTATAAATCTATATATTACTATAAATCTATATATTACTTTTAATTAATTAATAATCTATTTAACTTTAAATATCTTTTTAATATTAAGAAGATAATTTATTAATTTAAAAGGTTTTCCTTTATGGCTATAATATAGGTTGAAATTAATAATGTTAGAAATATCTTAAATTGTAATAAAAATAATAAATAAAATCCATATTTTGATTTATTTAGTTTAATTTAATATTTCATGTAATAACAGTTAATATATATTTTTCTAAATCTTTTATTAAATTATTAAAATTTAAAATACTTTAGAAATAATAAGATTTACTTATAAATAATATATTCTTTTTAAGTTAATAAATAATTAATTATAAAGTATTTAATATTTCTATATATAAATCAAATTATTATTATTATAAAATATATTAATTACTCCTTAACTTTAAGTATTTTATTAAATAAAATAACCTTTTTATTAAACTTATAAAATAATTAAATAGAAAGACTTGTCTATTTTAATAGTAAATATAAAATCATTTACTAATATATAATAAATAATATATTATCCTTTTTATTCCTTCCTTCCATTCTTTCCTCCTTTATTTATACTTTATATATTAAATAATAGTAATCTAGTATTTTTTAATTATTAAACCTATTACAGTACAGGAAGGCAGGTTAGGGCAAATATCGTTGTTGTGCCGTAGAGAGTAAGGAAGCCTTAAGGCTCTACGGAAAGCTATAGCTAGGAATACATTAGGGCCTAGTTACGTGACCGGAGCTTATATAACAGGGCGTTAATATTGCATTACAGTTAATGCTGTAATAATACCCCCCCTCCTATCTCGCTATTTAGCTGCAAATAGCTATATTACTTATATAAATTGAAATTCCAGGTAATTTATTTTAATATTTCTAATATAAAGGTAAATAGGGTAAATTATATAGTTTTTAGTATTAATAATATATAGTTTAGTTATAGGCTTTAGTATAGTATAGTTTTTAATTAGCGCTTTATAGGCATTAATCTTTTTTTAGCTATTTCTTTTTTTTATTTTTATAATTCCTTTTAATAGCTATTATAGTAGGCTTAGCTTTTTTAAGTTTTTTATATAAAAGTTTTATATTACCTTCTTTTAACTTTATAGGTCTTTAGCTAGTTATTATATAGCAGTATAATATTTTTATTTAATAAAATAATAGAAACTATTATTATTATAATAATTTAAGAGCGCTTTAAACTTCTACTTCTTTTATACTTTATTTATATTATCTTCCTTTTTTAATACTTTGCCTTAAATATTCTTTAATTTAGCTTTATTAACTATATTTTACTTAAAGCGCGGTAAAGTAGCTATTTTAAATTATAGGAGAGAGTTATATAAAACTAAAAAGATCTTTATATTTTCCAGTAAACTAATAGTATAGGCTTATAGGTATAATTTTATTATTATATAAAATCCCGCCTATTTATTATTTAGCTTTTTTATTAGCCAGTTAATCTTTATATTTTATATATTAATAAAGACTTTTTACCTAATAGTATAGACTAGTAATACCTCCTTTTATATATTTACATTTTCCTTATATCTTTTTTTTAAGGCTTTAGCAAAAGCCTTTAATTATATAATAAGATATTTAAATTAATTAGCAATAGTATTAGCGCAAAAGAACTTTCTTTTCTTTACTGCAGAAAGGTTTAGCGGGCAAGGCTATAAAGGCTTTATTTTTAAGTAAAGGTTAAAACTATAGTTAGCGAAAAATAGTAATATATTAATAATTTTAAATACTATATTATTTACAGTAAATTCAGCTAATAAAAGTTAATAAACCTAATCGTTTTAGTAAAAGTTAATAAAAGCTTATAAATATTAGTCTATACTTATATTAATTTTTTTAATTTAGCTATTAGTTTTAAGGTAAAAGGCTAATAATTGTTTTAATATAAATTATATACTGCAGTTTAATATAAATTATATACTGCAGTTTAATATAATATTGTTAAATATACTATAAAGGCAGTAAATTCTGCTAATAAATGCATTAGCTAGCTTTTTTATTAATAGTAAAGTAAAAGGTATAAAATAATATATTTTAATAAAGCAGTAAACTACTACTAGTAAATACTTATAAATAATATTATAGCAGTAAAATTTAGGCAGCAGTATAATATAGTTAATAGAGATATTTAACTATATATAAAATAAAACTAGCAGTAGTTAAAGGAAACTTTATAGTAAAGATTATAAAGCCTTTATTTTAATATATAGTTTATAGGCTCATATAAATGCTTTAATATCTTTTAAGATTTATAGCTATTAGTATATTTAGCTAATAAAGTTTAAGGTTTTAAACTTACTTAAATATTTAACTAGGCTGCTAAAGTAGTTTTTAAATAAAATTTATATATAAAGCTTATTATTAAAGGGAATAAAAAGCTGCTTTTAGTAGTAGATTCTATTATTTATTACTTAATAGTTATTTATTGTAATTTAAAGTTCTTTATAAAGCTATTTTAACTATTAGCGGATATTAAGGTTTTAAAGTATAGTTACTATTTCTTTTACTATAATATTTTATTTATATACTACTGCGATTAGGTTATCGATTAATTTATTTTCTGCGGGTATTATTATAGCTATAGGGGCAGCCTTTATAGATATTTCTATATTTAATAAGATTTCTTTTTAAAATATTGCTTAAGCTTTAAAGTTAAAAGAACTTTATAAAAGGATAATATATTGCCTGTTTTTAATTCAATTATTAAAGGGATTTAATTTTATAAGCCTATCTTTTACTTTTCTACTTAAAGTATTAGGCTTTATAGCTTTAAAGCTAGGTTAATAAATAATATAAAAGTTAAAGTTAAAGAGGAATTTAAACTATTAAACTTATTATTAATTTAAAGCTTTAATTAAAGTAAAGTATTTAAAGTTTTTATAATTTATAATAATATTAAATTCTTATAAGCTTTATAATTTTAAGCACTACTCTTTTATTATTTTAATAATAGTTAAGAGTTCTTTATTATAGATTTTATAGTTATATTTTTTAAATATTATACTTTATAGAAAAAAATGCAATAAAGTATAAAATGCCTTTTTTATTATACTATAATAAAATACTGCCTAATACCTAGTTAAAGGTATTTATTTTAAGGATTATTTATTTATTATAATTAAAAAAGGCTAAGACTAAGGTTAATTTAAAAGTGTATTTAATTAAATTAAAGGCTTCCTGCTATTTTTCTCTTTAAATATATAGTTAGTTTTTCTTTAAAAGTTTATTTAATAGTATAGCTATTTTAAAGTATTTTTAAATAAAATAGTAATAAAAGTTTATAAAGCTAAAGAACTTTTATAAGTCTTTTATTCCTTTAAGTGGTTGCCAGTTTAATATAGCTTTAACCTTTTTAAAATCTATCTTTAGTCCTTTTAAAGTAATAATTAAGTTAAAGTATTTTATTTTTATTATTTTAAACTTATATTTAGTAATATTAGTTTAAAGGCTAGCGTTTTAAAGGTAAACTATTACTTTATAAATATAATTTTAATATTCTTTTTAGTTTAAAAAGTATATAAAGATATTATTAAAGTATATTATATAAGTGCAGTTAAAAAGGTTATAAAGAGTATAGTTAATATAGTATTAAAATATAGTAGGTATTTTGTTGAGGGGGAATCAGCGCTCTAAACATATATATACACCAAGAATAACCGGAATAGAGCGCGGGAACTGCGCTCTTGATAGAACCACGAAGCTATAATTAAGTAATATAAAGGCTAAAAGATACTGCGAATTATTTGATTATAATGTCTGCAGTTGAAAGTAACTAACGGTTACCTCTTTACGCCTTAACGGCTATAAAAACACAGGTAAGGGTAGTGTATTAAGGGAGAACGCGGGTTAATCCTATTAAACTAGGTCTATCTGTTTATCTTTATAGTCTTATGCCTCCTTAATCTAGTAGTTGCTTAAATAAGCAATTAACTTTACTTGGGTAGGCTAGTAAAAAGGACTGTGAATGCATTAGGTATATTAGTTACCCCCAACAAAGTATATTATAAAGGCTAAAAGGTATAACTAATATTTTAAAAAGGCTAAACTTTATAATAAATACTGTTTTCTATATATTTCCTTTAGCAATATAGAGGTTATTAAACGCAGCGATAATATCGAGTTTTATATATACCTTTATATAGCTTAAAGCATTAAAGGTTTCCCGGATTAATAGTAATAGATATTAATTTTTAATAGTAATATTATTTATCCTTTAATAGTTTTAATAGATATAGATACTGCCTTTTAGTTTTATAGTTTATTAGGTAAAAATAGCCTATTTTTTTAATATAAAGGGTCTTTT
This sequence comes from Mycogone perniciosa, assembly GCA_025331125.1. Classification (NCBI taxonomy): domain Eukaryota; kingdom Fungi; phylum Ascomycota; class Sordariomycetes; order Hypocreales; family Hypocreaceae; genus Mycogone; species Mycogone perniciosa. The sequence goes on from JAOALB010000031.1 coordinate 69,905, forward strand.
CTTAGTAATATTCAAATTTTATAATCCTAAGCCTATTATAGGGGAAGTGTATTTACTGTCTTTAGCAGGAAAGTATTATATAAGTTATATAGCTAAGATAGCAGTTTTTTTAAAATATTTAGTTCATTAAGTTTAGGTTTTCCTGCTATAAATTTCTTTATATTAGCGGCTATAATCTTTTTTAATTATATTAAGGAATAGTATTTATGAATAAAGTTATATATTTCTTTTAATAATATTATTTTTATTTTAATATAGTCTTTTTATTTTATAAATATTTATTAAAAAAACTTATTTAAAAGCTTTAATAGGCCAATAAGCGCTAATTCTTTAATTTTAATAATTTAATCAATCTCTTTTTAAGTTACTTTTATTATATAAATATATAGTTAATAATAAAAGGTAATAAAGTTTATAGCTGCCACTATCTATATATTTACTATATCTAGGTATACTTTTTAATTTTAAAGTTTAATTTAATTTTGCGGAAATAGTATATTAAATGGTAATAGTAGTAGCTTTAATAAAGGTTTTCCTTTTTATTATTAACTGCAGATTATAAAGGCAGGCAGTAGCTTTATATATACTTAATTCAGGATTATCTATACTTATATTTCCTTATTATTAATTCTACTATACCTATAGGTTATATAATAATTTTAATTTAATATTAAGGTTTATAAAATATACAGTTTATAAACTCCCTCTTTAATTAAATTATAGTTTTCTTTTTCTTAAACATTTTTAATCAATAGTTATTAATATAATATAGTTTTTTATTTAATTAAGTTATACTCTATTTTATTTCAAGCATTTTCGACTATTAATTGCCAGTAATATATATTCCCTATATCGGCTTTAATAAAGTTATTTTTTATTTTAACTATTATTAAAACTTATATAGAGCTGGCTATATTTTTTAAAAGGCAATAATTATAACAGTAATAGGATTTAAAAGTAATAGTTAATTTTTTCCAGTTAATATTAAAGTTATATTTTCTTAGCTATAAAAGGCTAACGATAATAGGTATATTATTAAAGATATTTATAATAAAAAAAAGGTAAAGTTCTTTATAAAGGCTAATTATAGTTTATATAATAAAAAAGTTTAAAATTTTATTAGCTATACTTTTATTAATAAAAAAAAGGTTTTTAATAAATAGTAGTTATTAAATAATAATATTAAATTGTTTAATAAAGGCGCAGCTAGTAAAAGCTTAAAGTATATAGCTACTATTTATTAAAGCTTTTATATTAATATAAATATTATATATAAAGGATAATATAGTTTATACTAAAAGGGATTTATTATTTATTAATTTAAATTTAAAGGGCTTTTAATTAAACAGGCAGTAATAGATTTATTTTAAGATAATAATACTATTTACAGTTAACCTTTGCTTATAACCTTTAATAAAAGTTAATCTTTTCTTTAATTTATAAATTAAATTTAGGTTTTTAATAAATATAGCTGGCTAAATTAAAGTAAATTAAAGGTTAATAAAGTAGCGCTACTATTATTATCTTTATTAATATTTAAAAAAGGTATATTATTTAAAGCCTAGATTTATAAGTTAATTAAGCATTATAGGTAGTATTAATATACTATTAGGGTTTAGTTATTGTACTTTACTAGGCTATTTTACTATTAACCTTAAAGTACTGCTAGGTTAAAATATAATTAATATAGCTAGATTTAGTAATTTTAGTTTTATATTTAATATAAATTCTTTTAGTGTATATTAGCCTATTTCCTTTTATTCCATTTATTAAAGCTATAACCTACTTTTTTATAGTAAAAGTATAGTCTTTTAATAATATATTCTTTATAAAAGATTTAAAGGTAAAGTAGTATAGTATATATAGTATTTAGCTGTATTAGGTTACTGGTTAATGTTAAGGTAGCGGCTTAGTTGTTTATTGAGTTATTTGCTTAATTATTCTGCTAGCATTAATCATATTACTGCTATTATTAATAGCTTTATTAACACTAGCTAATTTAAGCAGCGTAAAAGGCATTATAATGGGCGCCTTTTTAAAGCCTATTATAGATAATTTAATAAAATTAATATTATTTAATAAAGTTAAATTTATTTAGCTTAATTATTTAAGTCTTTATAGCATTAGCGAGTTTTTAAAAGACTTTTATTTTTAAAGCCTTTACTATTTACTTAATAGTTTTATTATATTTACTGCCTAATATAAATAACTTTACTATAAAATTTTAAAAAGGCTTATTTAATATATATAGGTTATTAAAAGACTATAATACCTTTTAAAATAGGTTAATTGTTTTATATTATTTATTAAAATTAATAAAAAGTATTATATTAATTTTTTAATACTATTAAGTAAAGTTATTAAAATCTTTAATAATAATATTAAAACCTCTTTATTACAGTTAATATATATCTCTTTTTAAAAGGCCTATAATATATAAGATTTTTTTAAATTTAATTAAAAAAATTAATTAATTATTTATAAAGGTAATATCAATTTAAAAGCGCTAATTAATATATTTTTACTAGTATTTAATAATATTTTTTTATTTACTATTAACTTATTTAAAGTTTTTAATTTAATAGCAGTTAAATAAGTTATTATTTTTAAGGTTTAGCAGTAAAGCTGCATTTAAAGCTTTAACTTAAACTTTAATTTATACTTTAAAGTTTTAGTTTTTAGCTATTTATTTTAAAATTTCCTATTTAAAGGTTTACTTTTATTTTTCCTATTAAACTAGGCTTTTATTTATTATTTAATTAAAGAAATAAAACTAGTAATAAAGGTTATTATCCCTAATAATCGCGTTTATTAAATATATATAGTTACTATTAATACTAGATTTTTATAGGGTTTTAAAGAGAAAAGGGAAAGGCGTTAGCTTTATAGTAAGGATTATAGTCTATTAGGCCAGGTTAAGTTGCAGGGCAAGGTTTAAGGCATTTATATTTATCTCACTTATAATTGGTTTCCTATAAGTATAGGATTTTAAGGGTAAAGGATAGGCTATAATGGCGTTATTATAAGTTTAGGAATAAAGGGGGAATTTAAGGAAGTTTATAATTAATTAAATATATACCTTGCGATAGCGCAGCTAAGTTAAAGGACAGTATAAACTATTATAGTATAGGAAAGCAAATTAAAGCAAATATCATTATTATACTGTAGAGAGTAAGGAAGCCTTAAGGCTCTATAGAAAGCTATAGCTAGGAACGCGTTGGGGCCTGGTCACGTGACAGGAGCTCACGTAAGAGGGCGTCAATATCGCATTACAGTCAGTGCCATAACAAAACCTTTATATATACACTATACTAGTTACTATATTAGCAATTAAATAGCAACTATTTCAGTATTTTCTTCTAGTAAATAAAAAAGCCTCTATAAATAAAGTAGCCAAGTAACCTATTAACTAAATTACTAAACTAAATCGCTTATTATAGCACTAAACCTGCCCTTTAATAACTTATTAGCATTACATATATCCTTATATAATAGCTTAGTCCTATACCTCTAAACTATATTTTAAAAGGGGGGCGTCTTATCCTTTAACGTCTTTTATAGGTTACCAGCTTAATATATAGTATTTCTAGGCTATATAATAATATAGGCTATCTTTATTATAGCAGTTAAGGATATTATTAAATTTTTACTTTTCTACTACTTTATTTATTTTATTATCTCTTTTAAAGATTTATCCCTATATATTTTTATTCTTTTACTTATTAATAGCATTTTATCCTCGTAAATATATTTATTAGCCTGCTTTATTAACTGCTAATAGTTTAAAGAGAGAGTTATAAAATACAGGGAAAATATAGATATAGTTAAAGTGTTTAAGTCGGGAGGCTTAAAGGTATATATTAAAGATTTTATATAAGTTTACCTATTTATTATCTCCCTTTTTTATTAGGCAGTTTATTTTAAAGTATTTAGTCTTTAACTATACTTTTTTATTAACTGTAAATTAATATAAATCCTCTTTTAATATATTAGCTGCAGCTTTATATTAGGCAATTAACTATACTGTAAAAGCTTTTAATTAATTTAAGATTTATTAAAAATACTTAACTATAATATTTACTTTATAAAAACTCCTTTTTAAATAATAAATAAATTTAATAGGCAGGGGTTTAAAGGCTTAACTTTTAAGTATAGGTAAAAACTATAATTTATAAAAAATAGTAAAGTTTTTATTATTTTAGATATTTAATTATTTTAAGTAAACTCTATAAATAATAACTAGTCTATTTAATTATTTTAGTAAAAGCTTATAAACTGCCTAAAATACTACTTTACCTTTATATTTAACTATTTAGTTTAGCTATTAGTCTTTAAATAGTAGGCTAAGGAATATTTAAAATAAATTTTAAATTATTAAAATAGTTATTTCTAAAGCTTAAATATAAACTGGGTACCCTAGTCTAATATAATTATTTTTAAGGCTTTATATAAAGTATAAATATATAAAATAAAAGTATTAGTAAATTCTTTAATATTAAATATATAAATAGTAATAAAATAATATATTTTTATTAAATAGTATATTATTATAAAGATATTCTTATAGACTAAACTTTATTAATTATAGTTAAGTAGTAGTATAATATAGTTTATTAAAATATTACTTTAAGCTTATAATAGTATTAATAATAGTTTTAAGAATCTTAAAGGAGTAGACCTATTTAACTTTATTTAAAAGTATAGGTTATAACCTTTAATAAAAGTATTAATATTAGCTAATATTTATAGCTAGTAATATATATAATTAAAAAGGTTTAGTATTTTTTTTTTTTTTAAATATCTTTTTAACTTAAAAAAGTATATTTAATATATAATTTATATCTTTACTTTATTTATTAATAAAAAGAAATGTTATTCCTAGTAATATATTTAATTACTATAAATTTAAAAGCTTTATATAGCTGCCTTTAAATTACTTTAAATACTTTTAGGCTAGTATTAAATGGCTAGGTATTAAAGTACCTATATTATAATATTTACTATATTTAATATTTTATAGGCTTTATTAATTATTGTATTAATTAATATTTCGAAGTTTAAGATTAAAGTGCTAGTTATTATAATAAAGAGGTTTTTATTATTTATACTTCCTGCAATATTAATATAAATATAAAGGTTAAAGTGGCTTTTTAAAAGTAAAGTTTTTTTTTCTTTTAATTGGCTATTATCTTAATTTAACTTTACTAGGATATTTTAAAATCTCCTATTTAATACATTAAACCTTACTGCTTTTAATTTAAGCTAATAAATAATCTAGAAATTATACTAAAATAGGAATTTAAACTAATAGATTTATTTTTAATTTAATACTTTAATAGTTATAATATATTTTAGGTTTTTATAGTCTATAATAATCTTAAATATATTTTTTATACTTTAAAGCTTAAAGCGCTATTTTTTTAATAATTTAATAATAGCTAGCAGTTCTTTATTATAAATTTTATAATTGCATTTAATAGGTAAATACTTTAATAAAAAATATACTATTAGTTATAGGATATTATTTTTATTATATTAAAAAAGAATACTATTAAATGCTTAGTTTAAACTATTTATTTTTAAGACTGTCTTTCTATTATAATTGAAAAAGGTAAAGATTAAGGCAGTTATAAACTAGGTTTTAAGGCAGTTAAACGCAGCAGTATAAAGTTTTATTTAATTCTATAGTATATTTTTTTTAAAAGGTTATTTAAAGGTTTACAGATATTATAAAAGTCTTTAATAAACTGTTAATAGAAATTCGCAAAGGCTAGGAAATATTAAAGTTTATAGAGGTTTAAAGGTCTCTTTTAGCTTATAATTGCAGCTACTTTCTTAAAGTTTATTTTAATACTATTACTTATAATAATTAAACTAAAATATTTTATTTTTATTATTTTAAATTTATATTTCTTAATATTAATTTAAAGACTTATATGAATTAATTTATTTATAACTTTTTATATATATTATTAATATTCCTTTTATATAGCTAAATAAATTATAATATTATTAAAGTAGGCTATATAGGTTTTATTAAATAAATTATATAAAGTATAGTTAATATAATATTAAAAAAGGCTAAGGCATTATAAAGACTAAAAGGTATAATAAAGGTTTTAAATAGCTTAAACTAGGTTATAAAAGCTATCTTTTATTTATATCCTTTTATAATTTTAAGTTTATTAAAGGCAGCTATTATATTTAGCTTAATATAAAATCTAATATTATATAAAGCATTTAATATTTCCTAGATTAATAGTAATAGGTAGTGACTTTTTATAATAATATTATTAAAGCTTTAATTGTTTTAATAAATACAGATACCTTTTTTAAGTTTTATTATAAAAAGTAAAAGGGCAGTATATTTTACTTTAAATTCTTTAATAAATCCTTTAACTAGGTTTTTATCTAGCTATTTCTTCATAATTTAAAGTTTACTTAATAATATTAAATAGTTTTTTTAATATAGTAGTTCCTTTTTTAATAAAAGCTTAATTTTATAGTTTTATAATCTTTTAAAGGGAAGTTTATTTATTAATTATAAAAAAAAGTTAATAATTTTATTTTATAGTTAATTAAAAAGTTTCTTTTAAATATTATTTTCTATTAGTTTTAGCTTTACTTTTATAAATTTATTAATATTAAACTTTAATATCCTTTAAAGGTACTCTTAGCTATAATAGTATATAAAAAATTTATAAAAGATTTAAAGGAATAGTATTTATATTACTATAAAGCTGCTTTATCTTTATAATATATTTATAAAGGTATCTTTATTAAACTTTAATAGTTAATATACTTTATATTCTTGCTTTTATATATTTTTTACTAAGTCTGCTTAAATTAGTTTTATATATTAAGCAGATAAACTTTTATAGAATTAAATAAATAATATCGCAGCAGATATTTAAATATCTATTAGGTTAGGTTATTTATATAGCGCTACTGCTATAGGCTTACTAAATATCAATATATTTAGCTTAAAGAGTTATATTAAATTGCATTAATATAAATATTAATAGCTATTAACTATAAGGATTATTAAGATTAGTGTTAAGGCTTATTTAATATTATCTATACTTTAATCTTTAATCTTTTATAGTTATTAGGTTAATAAATATAATAGTAATTTTACTTTAATCTTAGTATAAGGTTAATATATAGGTCCTTTTCTCTTTATTAAAGTATTATCTCTTTTAATATACTTTTAATATAGGCTTAAAATTTAACTTTCTTTTTAACTTTTTTTTTCATCCTCTTTAATATATTATTTTATTTCTTACTAGTAATATAGAATATTAATTTTAAAGCTTTATTTAAGATATTAATATTATATAGAATAGTTATTAAATTAAAGATTATTAGTATAGTGCAGGTTTAAAGGCAATAATTTATTAAATAGTATTATAAGTTAAAGGTAACTATTAATATAGGCTAGTTAATATTAAAATTATATCGCTATAGTTATAGTATTTTAAAGATAAAGGGGTTTTAATTTAAGAGATTAGTAATAAAAAATATATATAGCTTTCTATATTCCTTTATTCCTATATTTAAAATTCTATAGTTAATAAACTATACTGCTGCTTTACTATTAGCTAAAATAAAGCTTCTTAGTCTAGGTAATTATATTATTAAGATTTAAGACTTTTAAAGAAAATGCTAGTCTATAAAGTCTTATATTAAGCAGCTACTATTAATAAAGGTTAATATAATTACTAATAAATGCATAAGGAATAATATAATATAAATAAATAGTAATTTACTATTTATAGTATTTAAAATTAATAGTCTATTATTAATAATAATTTATTATATTTATAAAGGGATTAGATTTATAGGCTATTTTAATATTTTATTATACTTTTTAATGCAATATTATTAAAAAGCTACTCTTTTCTCTGCCTTCCTATATTAAAAGTTATATTTTTATAGCCGAATATATTATTAAATGTAATTAATCCTTTAATAAAGCTAATTTTATTAATATAGTATAGGCATAGGTTTCTGTAATATAATAGGTTATTTCTTTAAGCTAAAAAGTATTAATATTACAGGAATTAAAAAGTAAAAACTTATAATGCCAGTATACCTCTTCCCTAGCTTAAAATATATACCCTGCTTTAAAGCGCTATAATATTATTACTTTAATATATTCTATATCCTAAAAAACTGCTACTATATCCTTATAAGGTTTAAAGTCTTATAGTATTAGCTTTCTAGTTTTTTATATAGTTATTAACTATATATTAGCTATTATAGTAGTAATATAGGTTATAGAGTTATTAATATTTTTTGCATTATAAAGTAAAAGATATAGTATTTCACTATATAGGATTGCCTATATCTTTTTACTTTAAAGGGTTTAGTTTATTTTAAGCTAAAGTTTATTAAAAAGTATAATTGCTATTTGGCTTTTTAAACTTATAGTTGCCTTTAAGTTTAGTATAATAGGCTTACTTTTTAAGGTTATTATAAACTTTTTAACTAAAAGTTCTTTAAGTAAATTAATTATCTTTACTTATAGGCTTATTGCTTTTATTAGTAAAGGCAGTAGCTATCTCTTTAAATACTTTAAAGTAAAGGGCATTAACCTTTTAGGTATTAGTTTTATTAGCTTAGGCTATTAGTTTATAGAATTTAGTAATAAAGTTTTAAAATAGTTTATTTACTATATAATAAATATTAAACTTTTAAGTAGTAAAGTATAAAAAGTTAAAAGTTTTATATTATAAGTTTAAAAATTTAATAAAAGTTTTATTATTTCTTTATTTTTATATTATATAATTATCTTTTTTTATTATAATATAGTTAAATACCTTTTATATTAAATTATAGGTATTATTATTTAATTAACTATTAATATAACGGATATATTTATAAAGTATATTAAAGTATTTAATATTAATTATAATATTATACTATATAGTAAAACGCTAGCTTATATACTTTTATTAATAGGTTTTTATATCTTTATCTTTAATATTAAATTTATCTTTAAGGTTATTAGTTTAATATTTAAAGATATTATTACTTTTAGCTTTAATAAGCTTATTAATTATATTACTTTAACTTTAAGCTTTATATTAAGTAAGCTTTAGGTTTTAATAATAATAGTATTTTTAGCCTCTTTTTATTTTAAGGCTATATTAAAGTTATACTTTTAATTCTAAAAGTAGTTAAAGATAATATTAAAAACCTATTTAAGTTTTAATATTTAAAGTTATAGGGTTAAGTTATAGTTATTATTATAAGCTTTTAAGATAATATAAATATATAAGCTAATAGTGGAAGTAATTAGTAAGCTTTACTTTTTAATTAAAGTCCCCCTCTATACCTTTTATTTTTATTTTAATATTTTTAGGTTAAATGCAAGCTAGGGAATTACGTATAGGCTAAAAAGCTAAGCTAAGGTATATTCTTTACTGCAGGGATATAGGCTTTTAGGCTTAAGGTCTCGCTATAGTTAGGGATTAATCAATTTCCTATAAGATATAGGGCTTTTTATAGTATTGCAACTAGGCTGTTAGCGACTTTATTAATTCTTTTTAGGCAAGGTTAAAGGCTAAAGGTAATAGCGTAGTTATTATAAAAAGGCATAAACTATTACAGTATATAAAATAGCGGGTTAAGGTAATATCTTTATTATGCCTTAAATAAGGCAAGAAGCTATAAGAATACTGTATAAAAAACCTTAATAAGCTTAGCCTGCCTGCTTAGGTTAAAAAGAGGAAGATAATTAACTAGCTAGACCCGCGATGCAGTAGCTGCTTATAATGGAATTAATATAATAAAAGGATTAGAATATATATAGTCTTAAAATAGCTATTTAAAGGTAAATAAAGTTTAAAAGGGGGGGGTTACTGTTATAGCACTAAACCTGCCCTTTAATAACTTATTAGTATTATATACATCCTTACATAATGGCTTAGTCCTATACCTCTGAACCATATTCTTATAGCTTCTTGCCTTGTTTAAGGTATAATAAAGATATTACCTTGACCTGCTGTTCCGTGTACCGTAATATTACTAAACTAAATCGCTAAACTAAATCGCTAAACTAAACTATTAATTTTAGTTTTTACTGTTTCCTTTATAATACTATACTGCTTTGAAAATAATTTACAGCTATTCCTTTTACTAGGCCTTATAGCTATTTCCTTATTAAACAATATTCCTTTTTACTATATTCCTTAAATTGAATTTTTAATAATTTTAATTAACTAGCTTAATAAAGCTAAATAATAATAGCTATAGTAATTATATTAAGTTAATTGTTAATACTAGATTTATAGAAGCTATAAAGTCTTTTTTTATATATAAAATTAGCTTTTTTTTAACCTTTAAATTTAATACGTTTAAAGTTTAGCTAACTTAGCTATATAAACCTAATAGTAATATATTATAGCCTTTACTTTAAAATATATTTAACAATACATTTATATATATTTTTTATTAAAGGTAATTAATATACTTAATATACTTATACTCCTTTTATAATAAAGTATAGTAAAACTATATAAAGTATTAAAGAATAGGTAATAAAGGTTAATTCTATTAAAGAATATACTATAATAGCTTTACTATATATATATATAGCTAATATAAAGAAAAGGGTAGAATATATATATTATAAGCGCTTATATAGTCTAATATATTACTTATATAATATATATATTGACTTATATCTATTATATATGCAGATAAAAGCTCCTTAACATTAATAAACGCTAATAAGCAGTAAATCTTTAGCTTACCTAACCTAATACCTTTTTATTAACTTACCTAAGAAAAGTTAATTATTTATTTAAATAAATACTAAATTAAAAAAAGTATAAAACTATAAAAATAAATAAATAAACCTAGTTTAATAATACTTAACCTGTATTCTCTTTTAATATATAACTTTACTTATAACTTTATAGCTATTAAAGTATATAAAGGTAACTATTAGTAATTTTTAGCTATAAATATTATAATTAAATAATTTACAGTATCTTTTATTTTTTATATTACTTGACTTTAGCTTTATAGTTTTATTAAAAGTATTGTTCCTGCACTTTATTTAACTTATTATTAGTATATATAGATATATCTATATTTAAAGTGCTAATTCCCCCTTCACAAAATATTCTGGCTAGCTAGCTTGAATAACTACTTTAAGTCTAAATTAACTTTTAATAGGACTTAAAAGATTATTATATATTTTATTATTAACCTTTATATAGCTACTTTTGACTTAAAGATATAAATTAAAAGAACTTAAAATTATATTAATTTAACTTAAAAGACTTTAATTAATATAATTAATTTAATTTCAATTAATCTAAGCCTAGTTAATTCAATATTAACTCATTTAAATATAATTAATTTAATTATAAAGATTTAAATTTATTTAATTTAGTCAATTAATTTAATTTTAAAGACCTTAATTAGCTAGGCTTTCATTAACTTAATTTATACTATAACCCTAATTAAGAATTTATCTTTAAAAATAGTTAAAAAGGTAAAGATAGCTATAATCTTAATCCTAATTTTATTCTTAATATTACTCTTTATCTTTATAAAGATAAATATAATAATAATAATAGTGTTAATAATAAAATAAATTAGGATTACTATAGTAATAAAAGCTATAGCTAAGGAATCTAAGAATTCTTTTTTAATGAGGGCGGCGGTATTTAATATATTTTATTAAAGGGGAATTGGCACTCTAAATATATATATATATATACACTAACAACAACCTAAATAAAGCGCGGGAACCGCGCTCTTAATAAAACCATAAAGCTGTAGTTAAGCAATATAGGGACTAAAAGATACTGCAAATCATTTAATTATAATATCTGTAGCTAAAAGCAACTAACAGTTACCTCTTTATACTTTAGCGGCTATAGAATTATAGGTAGGGTAATATATTAAGGGAGAATGCAGGTTAGTTTTTATTAAACTAAGTGTATCTATTTTATTTTTATAGTCTTATACTTTCCTAATCTAATAGTTATTTAAATAAATAACTGACTTTTTTTTAAATAAACTAGTAAAAAGGAATATAAGTATATTAGGTATATTAGTTACCTTTAATAAAATATATTTAATAGTATATTATCCCCTTTATTCCTTCCTTTCTTTCTTCCCTCCTTTATTTATACTTTATATATTATTTACTATATAACTTATAAATTAATAGCTATTATAACTTTAACTATTATATTTTATAAATGAATTATTTATTAAATTATATTTAATCTTTTTTTTTAAATTTAAAGTTATAGTAATATAATACTTTTATTTATAAATAATGTTATAAATTCTTAATTATTATAATATATTATTATAAACTCTTTTAATTTATATAAACTATTAACCTTTAGACTATAAAAGTAGTATATAACTATTAATATATAGTTTATTAAAGGTAACTAATATACTTAATATACTTGTACTCCTTTTTACTAGCCTATTTAAGAAAAGTCAGTTACTTATTTAAACAACAATTATATTAAGAAAATATAAAAGTATAACGATAAAATAAATAGGTTTAATTTAATAATATATTAACCTATATTCTCTTTGAATATATTACTTTACCTGTAATTTTCTAGCTAATAAAGTATAAAGAGGTAACTATTAATTGCTTTTAACTATAGATATTATAATTAAATAGTTTATAGTATCTTTTAATCTTTATATTATATAACTATAGCTTTATAGTTTTATTAAAAGCGCGGATTCCTATATTTTATTTAAGTTGTTGTTAATATATATATATATATATATATTTAAAGTGCTAATCCCCTTTTAATAAAACTAGTAACTAAGAAAAGGTGAAATCTTAAAGATTGCGTTTTAAGAAGCAATTATTAAAGGTACTTCTATACTACTACTAAAAAGCTACCTTTATTTAACTATGAATAAAATTATAGGTTAACTTTAATAAGTCTTTAAATAAATATAAAACAATTAGCTAACAGAAATAGCTTAAAAACCCTTTATTGCAGCTAGTTAATATAAATTAGTCTAATATTTATTTCTAAAAGTATAGGTTATCTAGTTGCAATTTCTAAAATATAAGAATTAAAATTAATTAACTTAAATATAATGCATTAAAATATAATAAAGGAGTAAAATCTTAACAAATTATTAGCCTATAAAACCTGCTAATAAAAGGATAAAGAGTTAAAGGAAATTACTGAAAGATTAGTAAATATAATAAAAGTAAATATATAAATTACATAGTTAGCTTTATATAATATAATTCCCTTTAAATTAGCGATATACTATTATAACTTTTATTTTGCTTATAACTTAATAAATTAATTAATTAAGTAATTATAAAGAATTAGTAAAAAATAAATTAATTATTTAATCTTTTACTATAAAGACTTTATTTTAGTTTTATTAATTCTTTTAGCTAAACTATCTTTAATTTTTAATAAAAATACTATTATTACTACTTTTATAATTTTATATATATAGATTACCTTTACTTATAATAAAATTACTTAAAGAAGACTTAAAAATAATAATAATTTAATATAATAAAACTAATATTAATAAAAAAATACGCCTATAAAAGTTAGATATTTAAATTAAATAACTTAAACTAGTAAAATAAAAGGTATTTTATTATTAAAAGACTATTTAATTAAAACTTTAATAATTTATTTTCACTTTAAATAATGGAATTAAAAGTGAATAAATAAGTTTTGATTATTAAAGTATTAAATATAACCTTTTCTTTAAAACTGCAATTAAAGGAATTATTTAATAATATACTTAGCTTAATATTAATACCTTTTAGATTTATTAAAATAGAAATTAAGGAAAAATTAAGTCTTTTAATAGATAATAGGAAAATACCCTTTTAAAAATTCCTTTTTTTATTTAAGCTTTTAAGAATATTTAAAAGATAAAGCTATTTATAAAGATTAATTTTATAAGCAAATTTAATAATAAAAATATTTTTTAATATTTAAAGAACTATAAGTAAAAGATAAAAAATTAACGAATTTTAATTAAAGATTAAAAGAGGTACCTAAAATTATTTATAAAACTAAAAAAAAAAAAAAATTTAAATCTATATTAAAAAAAGTATTAGCTAGGATAAAGTTAAAAAGGAGTTTATATAATATTATAAATAATATAATAAAGAATAATTAAAGTTATATACTATATAGCTTTAAAATCTTTATTATTATAAGTTAATTAAAATATAATCTATAATAAATTAATAACTTTAATATTAATACCTTTATTAAAAGTTTAATAAAAAGAATTAAAAAGCAGCTATACTATATTCCTAAAATATTATTAAAGTAATATTATTAAAGCTGCTTTAATTAATAATAGCCTTTAAAAAAATTAAAGAATTTAATAATTTTAAAGAATTAATATATATTAAAGTTTGAATACTTTTTAATTATAAAACGCTTATAGAATTTAATATTTAAAAAGCTTATTTTTAAGAATTTATAGAAATGCCTTTTAAAATTAAGTATATATTTAATTTATTTGAATTAAAGATAAGCCTAATTTTAACAAGATAGAAAAAATAATAGCTTAAGCCTATAAAACTAACTATATCTTTATAGTGTAAAGATTAAATAAATACTTTATTTAAAAAACTTAATAAATTAATAATTTAACTTTTTAATTAAAAAGTAAACGTAATTAATTTAAAGGAAAAAGAGTAATATTATATTACTATTAATAATTATAAACTTAAATAAAGACTTTTTGCTTTAATAATTACTATTAATAATATTAATATAATAGACCTTTTATATAATAAAATACTAAACTTTTTCTTTTATTACTATTTAAAAGCAGCTATAAATATAAAGTATTATTAATATTTGATAAAAAGGAGGGCTAAAAAGTAAGGATTTTAGTGTATTTGGGTAACCTTCCTATTCTGGCTAGACCCGGAATTAGGCCCGACGCTAGGACCGAGTTCTAGAGGAACTTTGGTGTAAGCTAGGAAATTTCTGTTATGTATAACGATAATAATTAAGCTAGGACCAGCTACCCCGCCTACCCTAAATTTAATATAATAGGCATAATGGCTATTATGAAAAATCTAATTAAAATGGTTTCCTGTTGGTATAGCTGTAAGTTGATTTAGACGATTTCTTATATAAATGAATTTTATAGAAAATAGGAATAAGGCCATAAACCTAATTCTACTGCTATATTCCTATTATTTAATCGGAAGACTATTATAGAAGATAAAGCTATTGTTTATACAATTACTTCTATACTAGCTGTATATACACTAAATATTCTATAGTTTCTAGTTATTAAATTATTTACAATTCAATTATTTATCTATTATTAGCCTAATTAAACTCTTAGTTGTTTTTTTATTGCTGCGTTATATGCAGCTTTCTAGAAGCTATATATAAATGAGGTTTAGTATAACCTTGTTATTTTAACAGGTTATAAGCCTAAGAGAGTTTTCCTTAGGTCTCTATTAGTGGATTCTTTTAATAGTTACAGCATTTCCTTTAGCGCTACTACAGCACTTATAGTAGGTTTTTTATAGTGTTTATCCTAGTGCTTACATTAGCACTTTTAGGATTTTGGCTACCTAAAGCTATTCCTAGGCTTTTACCATAAATACTATTGCATTTATAGTAATACTATTTGTATTACTACCTTTATATACTATATAGTATATTCCTTATTTATATAGGATATAGGTCTGATATTAGCAGTATAAGTTAACCTATTAGGGCTTTTAGTAGTTTTATTTCTTTAATTAAGGATAATAGCTTTCTTTAACAGTAAAGGGATTTATTTATTTAAGTGTAGAATATAAAATAAAAGCTTTAGGTATAAAAGACTTTTATTAAGATAGTAAAGGTATAGTTAAAGGGTTAGAATAATACTATAACTGAGCTATTTAATACCTTAGCTAGCCTAACTGCTGCTATTTTAAGTCTTTAACTTTAATAGACTATAAGTCCAATAAAAATTAATTTTATAGCCTTTATTTTAATATTAATATAAACTCCTACCTTTATTCCTATACTTATTTCTATTTTATTTTTATTAATTCCTTAACCTTAAACCATTATTTTAACTTTAAATAGTAGTTTTATTAAAGAGGTATTAAAAAAGGTCTATAGCTTTCCAGAAAGCTATAAACTAATAGGTTTTAATAACTTTAATTAGTAGAAACAGTCTTTAAATATTATACTAAAGGCTATAGATTACTATACCTTTATAGAAAATCCTATAGTTACTGATTTTTTATTTAATTTAGAATAGGCCCTATTACTTATATTAATTAAGGATAGTTTAATAGCTATTCCTGCTATATCTATTACTTAGATTCAAAGCTTAAAAGAAGCATTTTTAATATTATAAAGACTATATAGTTACTTTAATATACTTTAACGAGATTCCCTTTATAGGGAATTTCACTTATTAAATTACAGTAATTATAAAGGATCTTTAGCTCAATTTAACACTACTTTTAATAGCTTATTAGCTAAGTTAACTATTTTAAAGGTTAATATTAATATACTAGATTAAGTAAATTAATATTCAAATTCCCTAGAAAAGACTTATCCTTAATAGGCTAAGAGAATTAAAGGAACTATTAAATTTAGCAGAGCCATTAGGCAATTAACTGAAAGTTTTAATATTTAATTTCTTATAGTAGATATACTAAATGTAACAAACTGTTATACCGTCACGCCAACAGGCAAAAGAATAGGCTAATAATCGCATTTGTAGCAATTATTATGATGGTACCAACTGTATATAAGGGAAACGTGCTCGGAACGTAACACAATATCCCTCTCTCTCAGGGCTTGTCCTCAAGCCTAAGGCAACGACCAGATAGGGGACCAACCTATCCTTCAGGTCCATACAGTTATTCTATCCCCCAAGCGCACACTGTAGCTGCTGTACCTGCCTACAGCACTATCGTATAGTGGGCTTGTTAGCGGCGGAGGTCTACAAATTGCGGAACACCAACACAATTCGAACCCAAGGCCACCAGCTATATGCGATTATCGTGTAACGAACCGTTATACCATCACGCTAACAGGCAAAAGAATAGGCTAATAATCGCATTTATAGCAATTATTATAACGGTACCAACTGTATGTAAAGGAAACATGCTCGGAATATAATAAATACTAAGTAAATCTAGATACTATTTAGTAGTATAAGTTTATAAATAACCTTTAAAATAATCTTTTTAATTAAATAAAGTTTAAGTTTTTTAAAATTTAATTTATTGCTTAGTTATATTATTTTAATATTTACAGTCTTTTCTTTTAGCGAATAATAGTATAGGTAAATTATATCTCCCTTTTTAAAAATTAATCCCTTTAATTTATATTTATTAATATATTTCTTTATTTCTTTTTATATAAAGTAAAGGTATACCTGTATTCTTTTATATAATTATTTTATATCTTTAGCTTTAATTTATATTTTATTAATATATAGGCCTTTCTTTAATACTTTATATATATTTAGTATAAAGCTATAGTTAATATATATAAGGCTAAATCTAGTTAATTCTAAAATATTACTATTATAAAATATTTATATAATTAATAACTTTTTTACTTAATTGTTTTAGTTAAAGTTAATATAGCTTTTTAAATAAACTTTAATAACTTAATTAATACATTTTATTTATTTATTTATTTATAGGTAATATATAGTATTAAACTTATAATTTATATTTAATTAATTTATAAATATTTATTAAAATTTAAATATAAAGGATAATCTTTAATTAAAAATAGTTTTAGCTAGAATTATATAATTAACTGCAATAAATTGCAAAAATATATAAGCTAGTGTTTTTATATTTATTGCTTTTCTAACTAAAAGGAAGTAAAAGTATTTAATAAATTAATTTATAATTACTAAAATACTATTATACTTAATCTTTAATCCTAGTTTAATAAATAGTAGTAGTTTAATAATAAAATTTAATAAAATTAATTTTTATAGTTATTTTAGTATTAATAAAGGTTAAAGTTTATTATATAGTTTATATTTTAAAGCTTTAACTGTTTTATAAATTATATAGTAAAAGATAATATTTTATACTATTTCTTTAAACCTTTAAAACTTAAAGTACCTTTATATTTATTTACAGGTTTTGTAAATACTTTTATATTTATATATTAAGTGTTAATAAACTTTTATAACTATATTCTGTTAAAGTTTATTTAAAATTTAAATTTTTTTATTTTATTATTAAATTCTTTTATTATTAAACTTTATATCTTTTAAAAATCTATTATTATTTTAAGTAATATAATACTTTTTAATATATTAAAGTATAGTATTATTATTAAATACTTTATATATAGCTTAAAATACTATTTATTAATAGTATCCTTTAAGGGTTTATATTAAGATTTGCCTAGTATATTTAATCTTTCCCTAATTATAGTTAACTTATCTATAAAATGTATTTATTTGCCTATTTTTAAATCCTTTCTAGTAAATTAAAATATAATTAAATTTTAAATTGTATTTTATATAGTAGATCTGCCTTTTAAAGAGTTATTAAACTATTGCGAAATATATAATATCTTAATAGTTAATATATACTTTAACTTTATATATATTCTTTTAATAAATAATATTACTATTTTTTAAATATAAAAATAATAGTAAAGAATTCTTTATTATATATTAAATAGTTTAATTCTATACTATATAATATTTAAGATTAAAAGGCAATCAAGTATAGCTTACAATTTTTATCCTTTTAATTAAGTTAAGCTTTTATAGTAAAGTTAAAAGTATTTATTTTAACTTTTATTTCTTTAAATAAATTAAATATAATTAATATAGGTTTTTTTAAAATAAATTATTTAAGCTTATTAAAGGCCTTTTATATATTTAATGCTTATAGAAACTTTTAATCTTTTTTTATAAATTTATAAAGAGTTTATATAATACTTTTATAGTCTTTAATAAATTGTTAATAATAGTTAATAAATCCTAAAAAGCTTTAAATTTCCTTAATTATTATAAGTATAAGCTAGTCTTTTACTGCTTATACTTTTAATAAATCTATATAAATTTCTTTAAAGGTAATAATATACTTTAAAAAAGTGATTTTCTATATATAAAATTTACATTTCTTTAATTTTATAAATAGTTTAGTATTTTATAGTATTTATAATACTTTATAAATATATACTTTATATTTTTTAAAGGTATTAAAGAAAATTAAAATATTATTTAAGTAAATAACTATAAAAATATTAAAGTATTTGTTTAATATATTATTAATTATTTTTTAAAATAGTATAAAGGTATTAATAAAGCTAAAAGGTATAATTAAATATTTAAATAAGCTATATTTAATTTAAAAGGCAGTTATTTATTTATATCCTTTTTTAATTTAAATAAGGTTATAAGCGCTTTTAAGGTTTAGCGCTATAAACTACTTTTTCTTATATAGTTTATTTTATAATTTTATAATTAATAGTAATAAAGCTTTATTTTTAATAATAATTTTATTAAGCTATTAGTAATTTATAATTAACTATAATTTACCTTTTTTCTTTAATATAAATATAATAAAATAGCTTACTTTTAATAAAGAAAGTTAAATATATCTTTTAGTTAATATATTATTTAAATAGTTATATAGGCTTTTAAACTTTCTTTTATTTAAATTATAAATTTTATAAAAGGTAATATTAATATTATCTTTAAGTTTAACTATATAGTCCTATTAATTATATTTTAGTAATTTTATATTAAGTATTTCCTTAAATAGTTTATTATATTTCTAGTATTCTTTAAAGATATTCTATAGCTATTTTAATAATACTATTATTTTAAAGCTTTTTATTTTAAGTATTTTATTAATATTATTAAATATTTTCTATAAAAAGGTAATTATTTTTTAGATTTATTTATCCTTTCCTTTACTTTATTTAAATCTTACTTTTAAATAAATTATTTCTATAATTAAATTAAAGGTAACCTTTTTAATTCCTTTTTTTAGTATATTTAAGGGTTTTATGCAGGATTTCTACTTTATAGCTAAAGCCTTTCTAATAGTTCTAATCGCTAAAAGAGCTTTATTATTACGCCAACAAAACTAGCCTTTCTCTTAGTTAATATTAAAGTTATTGCGTTTTAATTAAAGATAACTGAAAATAATATTATACCTATTAATATTCGCTATATTGCAGGGAACTATTCTTTTGCGTTTAGCGATCTTAAGTTTAAGATAATTAATCTTTCGCTTAACCTATCTATTATTATATATAAAGGCTCCTCTTTCTATTTAATAAAGTTAATATAGTTTAGTTTTTTTTTTAAAGTAACTATAAGCAATTTACAGTTATAAGTGTAATAAAATTGCCTATTGCTTTACTATTTATTAATATATATAGCTAATATCCTTTAACTATTATCTTTAATTTAAAATATAGTAAATCTTTATTATTACTTTTATTATTTAATATTCTAAAAGATATAATTTATTAATTATTATTTTATAGCCCTTTTATAGGTAATATTCATTATTTTTTAATTATTTTCTTTTTATATAGATTTTATAGTTAATTAAGGTTCTTTAAAGTAAATGCTACCTTCTTTAATTATAGGCGGTTCCTTTATAGGTAATAAAGTTAAACTAGTTTCTATATAGCTCTTTTATAATTTAATTAATTTCTTTATCCTTTAAAGTAGGTTTATACCCTATATACTTTTATATTTACTATTTTTAAAGTTTTCTTTATAGGTAAATAGTGTATTTATCCTTTTAACAGTATATATATTGTAGTAATAAATATAAAGTATTATTAATTTATTATATATACTATTCCCTTAATTTATTTTACTTATATATAATATACCTTAAGCTATTATACTTTAAATAGTATTATTAATTATACTTAAACCTTTTATTATAGCAGAAATACTATTTTATTAATTTCTTTTAGCAGTAAATATAATATCTTTTAAACTTATATTCTTTAAGTCTTTATAGCTAATAATATTCCTTTTAAGTTTTAGTATTTAGTTTAATAATAATAATTTTAAGGCTTTAATACTATATAATTATAATCTATTCTTTAAAAGTATTATAATCTTATACTTATTCTATAGGGTAAAATAAGGTTTTAATTGGAAATATATTATATTTTACTTTCTTTTAAAAATATACTATATATTTATATATAATATAAATAACCTAAGATATAGTATAATACTCTTTATAAATAAGGTTATTTATAGTATAGTCTCTTTATATATAGAGATATATTAGTTCTTTATATATAGTTAAAGTAGTTAGGATAGCTTTAATAGCTATTTTATTATTAGCTTTATTTTGTGTATAAAGCTGTTTATATAAGTATAGGTTTAACCTGTTTTACTATATATTTATAATACCCTTTTTAATTAAGTTTAAATAGTATTTATTTAATTTACCTTTAAGGTTACTGTTTATAGATTATATATTTTCTAGTTTTAAAAATATAGTATTATATAATAATAGTCTATATTATAAAAGGTTATTTTTATCTTTATTATTAAAGTTACTGCTATTAATTTATTTTTTATAACTTATAGTAATTTAATTAAAATATTAATAATTAATTACAGTAATTATTTATTTATTTAAAATACTATTATCTTTATTTAACTTTATATAGCTAAAGTTTAAGTTTTATTTTATTAAATTATTTAAGTATAGTAAATATTTATTTACTTTATCTTTTTTAAGAATATCTCTAAAAGTTAAAAATTTAAGTTTTAACTAGTATCCCTTTTAATTTATTATAGATATCTTTCTAGGTTATTTTAAATATTATCCGCTTTTATCTTTACTGGATTTATAAGCAAGGCAGCTATTATTATAATATATAGTTTAGTTAAGTAATATATAGTTAATAGTTTTTAAAACTATATTAACCTTTTATTTAAGTTTTAATATAGGCTTTTAAGGTTTATTAATTTTTAGCTTTTATAAAGCTTTATAGTCCTTTAAAATATATTTTAGTTTATTATAATTATAATAAATAACCTTTACTTTTCCCTTTTAAATAGTATTTAAATCTATTTAATTAAGTCTTTTATTATTAAAGCTAATAATATATTTTTATTACTTTTTACTTTAATTTATATATCTTTAATACTTATAAGTTTATTTAAATTACTATTATCTTTTTTTTATATTTAAATAAAGTTTATAAAGTAAATTATTTATATTTATA
The DNA here is from genome assembly GCA_025331125.1 of Mycogone perniciosa. Lineage (NCBI taxonomy): Eukaryota > Fungi > Ascomycota > Sordariomycetes > Hypocreales > Hypocreaceae > Mycogone > Mycogone perniciosa. The sequence continues at coordinate 92,137 of JAOALB010000031.1, forward strand.
TATTTTTTAATAAATTTAATAATACTTTTGTTATAAAAGAATTTATAAGTTTCCCTTTTAATTTTTAGTTTAAATTTATTATAAAAGTATTTAATAAAAGTAAACTTTTTTTATTCAACTTTAAAAGTATAGTTTTTAAAGTATATAGTATAGTTAAAGTATTTTCCCTTTTAAATTAAATTTATAAATTTATTTTCTATAGTATATTTTTTATTAATATTATTAAGAATTTTCTTTAAATTTTCTTTAAATTAATTATAGCTAATAAATATAAATTATATCTATTTATTAGCCTTACTTTTATTATTAAAGAAATCCTTTTAAATAGGTTTAAACTACTTTAAGGCATTCCCTTTAAGTTATTTAGCAGCTAAAAGAACTTTATTAGTTTTTATATTAAAGCTAGTTAAAAAGTAGGTGAAATAGTTATATAGTTAAGTAAAAAATAGTTAAAGTGCTATAGTATTTCTATTAAAGTATTTAAAAGGCTGTATTTTAAGCGACTCTTTTAAGTTCTTTAAAGGTTAGTTCCTTTTAAAGTTTAGTATTAAGTTTAAAGTAGGTAAGGCCTAGTTTTATAAGTTTATAATAATTGCTTACTATTAGTAAATTATTTATTAAAGTCTAGCGTTTTTAATAATTAAATATTAATAGTATTATTTTTATTTTATATAATTAGCTTTTATATATTAAAAGGCTTCCTTTATATAAATATAAAGTTATTTTATTTTATTAACTTTATCTTTATCTTTACTTTTATTTATATTATTATCTCTATTATTATCTTGCCTTTAGCGAGGAGGTAGAATAGAGGGTAAAGTATTAGGATTATTAAAAGAGGATACTATAGCAGATATACTTGCAATATTGCTTAGGATTTTTAGTGGCCTTTTAAATAAAAGTCGTTAATATATAATAATCCGGGTTAATTTTTAACAGTTAAACTAAAGTTTGCAGGGTTTATATGAACAGAGAGGTTAACGATAAATACTAAATAGGGTAATATAGTTATAATTCTATAAAACAAGCGGTTTTAGTAAATATAATTTATTAACAACTATTTAAGTAACTATACTAAATAAATAATAAGCTAGTTATATATATATATAAAAAATAATTGTAGATTACCTTAAGTTACACTTGTTTTCCTAATAATCTATGGTAAGTCTTTTCGCTGGCTTACTGGGATCACTTTATAGTTTATAGTAACCTAAGTGATCTAATGCTGATTGGTTCGTCTATCCGAGGTTCCTCCGGGTACGTACTATGTCACGTTCTTATAATGGTCGGGCCGTGACACTCGAGTAGATACCAGCTTTCCAGTCCAGTAGCTAGCTAGACAATTTCAAGGCCCTTATAAAGAGCACTTAAACGCAGCCCGCAACTTATTACAGTATTTAAATAATACCCAGGATCTAGCTATTCAATATACTAGAAAATCTAGTCCTATACCTATTGGCTATTGCAATAGTGATTTTACTGGGGATAAAAAATCAAGCAAATCGACTTATAGCTATATTATTATAATTGCTAATAGGCTAATTAGCTGGAAATTAAAAAGGGGCTTAACTATCTGTCTTTTTATACTAAAAGCAGAGTTTATAGCTTTTATAGAAGCTACCAGAGAGATTTAATAGCTTATTGGCCTATATAAAGAGGTAGATCGACCAATTAAATAGCCAATCTCTTTACTTAACGACAATAAAGGTACTATTTCTACCTCGAATAACCTTACCCTTTATAATTGAATAAAATATAGTCTGTTACGGTTTAATTATATTAAGGAACAGGTTAAAAATAGCGTTATTACAGTCAGTTATCTGGAAACCAGTAAAATAGTTGCTGATAGGCTTACTAAGCCTCTTCTAGGTCCAAAATTAAGGAATTTTATAAGTCTCCTTAATCTTAAAATTTTACCTAAGGTATATACCTAAGGTTCTTACCTTTCTTATAGCTATTAGCTATCCTTATTATTTTTAGCTATATTAACAATCCTTTTTATTTTTATATTCTAGTTACTTTCCTATATCAAGATCCTATATTTACTTTAAAGTTATATAGGATAGTATTTATTTTAAAGGGAGTATTAAAAAGGAGGGCTAAAAAGTAAGGATTTTAGTGTATTTAGGTAACCTTCCTATTTTAGCTAGACCTGGAATTAGGCCTAACACTAGGACCGAGTTCTAGAGGAACTTTAGTGTAAGTCAGGAAATTTCTATTATCTATAACGATAATAATTAAGCTAGGACCAGCTACCCCGCCTACCCTAGACTTAATACAATAGGCATAATGGCTATTGTAAAAAGTCTGACTAAAATGGTTTCCTGTTTATATAGCTGTAAGTCGATTTAGACGATTTCCTATATAAATGAATTTTACAGAAAATAGGAATAAGGCTATAAACCTAATTCTGCTACTGCATTCCTATTATTTAGTTAGAGGACTATTATAGAAGATAAAGCTATTGTTTATACAATCACTTCTATACTGGCCGCATATATACTAGATATTCTATAGCTTCTAGCTATTAAATTATTTACAATTCAATTATTTATCTATTATTAGCTTAATTAAACTCTTAGTCGTTTCCTTATTGCTGCGTTATATACAGCTTTCTAGAAGCTATATATAAATAAGGTTCAGTATAACCTTGTTATTTTAACAATATTATATAAATAAAGGCTATTTTCTTTAAAATTATATTAAACTAGCCTATAATAAAGACTATAGGTTTATAATATATAACTTAAAGGTAAAGATAGTTTAAATAAACTTATAGAAAACTTTAATTTTAATTTAATTTATTATAGCAATGATTGTTAAAGTAACAAGGTTATACTGAACCTTATTTATATGCAGCTTCTAGGAAGCTGCATATAATGCAGTAATAAGGAAACGACTGAGAGTCTAATTGGGTCAACAATAGATAAACAATTGAATTGTAACTAATTTAATAGCTGAAAAGCTATAGAATATCTAGTGTGTGTGCGGCTGGATTGTAGAAGTGATTGTAGAACAATGCTTTGTCTTCTACAATAGTCCTCCGACTAGATAATAGGAATATAGCGGCAGAGTTGGGTTTGTGGCTCTATTCCTATTTTCCGCAAAATTCATTTATATAGGAAATCGGCTAAATCGACTCATGGCCATATAAGCAGGAAACCATTTTAGTCAGATTTTTCACAATAGCCATTGTAGCCATTGTATTGAGTCTAGGGTAGGCGGGATAGCTGGTCCTAGCTCAATTGTTATTATTAAAGATAACAGAAATTTCCTGACTTACACCAAAGTTCCTCCGGAACTCGGTCCTAGCGTCGGGCCTAATTCCGGGTCTAGCCAGAATAGGAAGGTTACCCAAATACACTAAAATCCTTACTTTTTAGCCCTCCTTTTTAACAATTATAACTATTAGAATTTATATATAACAAATGCTAGCGCTTTAAGTAAAATTATTTAAAGTTTAAAATAAAGTTTTATTAAGCTTATTTTTTATAAAAAAAATAACACTTAACTTTTTTAATTAAAAAGTAAATTACTATAAGATTAAACTCTTTTATATAGTTTATAAAGAAATAAAGTATAGGGAGATATTTAAAATTAAACTATAATAAAGGTTAAATATAATCCCTATTAAAGGATTAATAATGAATATTATATACTTTACAGGTAAAGATTAAATAATTAATAGTAAATAAAGCAGTATAATTATAAAAAGGATTAAAAATATTTTTATAAACTTAATTAAAGTAAATTCTTTTAAAGACTATTTAAATAAATACAATTAAAACTATTTAACTATAAAATTATTTAATTAAACTTTTTTTATTAACTTTATAGTTAATAGAGGATAAAAGTATATTTAAATAATTAATAAAGTAAATAAATAAGTTAAAAAGGAACTATTATTATTTTAATTAAAATAGCTAATTAAAAAAAGTAATTATATTTAGACTTTATACTTATAATTCTAAAGACTATATTATTTAAACTATAATACAGTAAAGATAACCTTAACCCTAAATTAAAGATAAAGAGAAATTACTAAAAGTAAAGTAAATTTAAATATTAATTTAAGCTGCAATTCTAGATAATATAATTAAGCTTAAAACTAATTTTTTTTAAATACTATTTTAAAACTTATAAATACTTTAGAAGCAGATTTAATTATAAAATCTTAAAGAATTACTAAAATATAGTTTTATAAAAAGATTAATTTAAATGTTTTTAAACCTACTTTATATTAAATAATATCTCTTTTTATTTATAAATACCGTTTAAAAGAAAAACTATTAAAAAGATTGAATAAAATAGTGATATCTATAGAATTAATTATATAGACTATTTAATTACTATAAAATTAACCTTTTAAACTTACACTTTTATAATCTTTATATATAAAGGGATTTCTAGTTAAAGAATTAATTAATTTTAAAAACTTAAATATTTTACTACTATTAAAAGTATACTTTTATAAATTAAAGTAATTATATATTACTATTAACTATAAAGTAAATTAAAAATAAAAATTAATAGTATAGATTAAAATAGTTTAAATAAAAGGAATCTTTAAATATTTATAAAACCTACTATAGATATAAATATAATTCAAATAGCTTAATAGTATATTTATTAAAGTGTTTATAGACTTTAAGTTAAAAAGAAATATTATTTTTAATTAATTAACTATAAAATATAGTTTAAGGGTATACCTTTACTAAGCGATTAATACTATATTTAATAATAAATAAGTAAATATAATTAAAGAAACTATTATTTAAGTATATATAGGTAATATATAGATAATAGCTATATTTATATTATATTAAATAAAGTGTTTATACTTTCTATCTTTAAGATATTATTTATTTAAGTAATATAGTTAATATTTAATTATACAGTAAGGAATAAAGATTTATATATAAAATATAAAATAGGAAATATTTAAATTATTATTTTAACTGTAAAATCTATTTATTAGAAATATTTAATAAAGGTATTATATAATTTAAAGCTAAAATAAATATTAATTTTATAGTTAAATATAAAGTTAATAAAATAAAGAAAAGCTTAAAAAGGTTTTAGTTTACTTTTAAAAAAGAGGTTTTATATTAACTCTTAAAGTAAATTAAAGATAATCTAATTCAGTTAATATTAATTAATAATTTAAAAGATTAAATAAAAGTAATAGAAAAGATAGTTTGTCGAGGGGGAATTAGCGCTCTAAATACACACACACACCAATAATAACCGGAATAGAGCGCGGGAACCGCGCTCTTAATAGAACTACAAAGCCGTAATTAAGTAATATAAAGGCTAAAAGATACTGCGAATTATTTAATCATAATATCTGCAGTCGAAAGTAACCAACAGTTACCTCTTTACGCCTTAACGGCTGTGAAAATATAGGTAAAGGTAATGTATTAAGGGAGAACGCGGGTTAATCCTGTTAAACTAGGTCTATCTGTTTATATTTATAGTCTTATGCCTCCCTAATCTAGTAGTTGCTTAAATAAGTAATTAACTTTATTTAGGTAGGCTAGTAAAAAGGACTGTAAATGTATTGGGTATGTCAGTTACCCCCGACAAAATAGTATAAGAGTTTAAATAAATAAAGGATTAAAGGAGAAGATTTTGAAAGAGAGTATAAAAATGCAAGCAGATTAAAACTAATACTATATATAAAAAGAAAAGTGTAAAAATCTATTTAATAGATAATGCGCTATTTAATAGTTTTATCCCTATTAAAAGTCTTTATTAAAAAGAAAAGAAATAAAATAAAGTAAAGGATAATTTAGACTTTAATACCCCTTTTACTAACTATATTACTTTAAAAATCTTATTTATTAAAACTAGGTTAAGGCTTATACTAGACCGATTAACTGCGATTTTAAAAATAGTAAAAGGGAAATTAATAATATAAAAAACTTTAATTTTAATATAGATTTTAAAAAATAGAAAAATAGTATTTTCTTGGATTTTATAAAATATAGAAAGCTAAATTTTAAAATTGCTTTATTATAAACTATTTATATAGTAAAATAGAATGCCTGGTAAAGTAATAGTATTTTAATTCTTTAAAAGATAAAAAGAAAGGTAGTTAATTTACTGTAAATCTATATTAAAAAAGGCCTTTTAAAAGAAGGCTATAGGCTATATAGGAATTTGTTTTTTTTAATATAAAAAAGAAATAATAGCTTTTACTTTATTAATTCTATTATATAAATAAATAAAGTAACTATAAAAAATACCTTTATCCCTTTAAGTGCTAATTAATTTAATAAAGATTTTATAGGCTATATAATACTGTTATTACTAGACTTTTTCTTAAAATATAATTAAATCCCTTTTAATACAAAAAGTTAAAATATAATTATATTTATAAGCTTTATTAGCCTTTTAAAATACTATACTCTTTTAATAAATACTATAAACTTAATAGTATAATTTTAATATATTATTTTATAAATATTATTCAATTTTATACTTATAGTTTATTAACTATTTTTAAATAATATTGCAGTATAAGGATTAAAATCTATATATAATAATAAAAAAGTAATACTTAAAGTTTAACGCTATATTTTAAAGGACTTTTAAAATTTAAATAAAACCTTTATAAATATTAAACTATTAAAATATATTATTTTAATAGTAAAATTAATCTTTTATTAAAAATTAGCTAAATTAATAAAATATTTATATAGTATAAAGGGATAGTAATTAATAACTAAGAAAATTATTAAAATTAAAAAATAAAAGAACTATCAAACTATTAATGAAGTTTAATCTTTTTTTAGTTTAATTAGTTACTATAAATGTTAAATTAAATATTTTACTTACATTATGAAGCCTTTAATTAATTTATTAAAGAAAAATGCCTTTTAAAATTAAATTAAAAAGTAGCAGTAAACTATAAATAAAGTTAAAGAATTTATTACCTTTACTTTAATATTAGTAATATTAAATATAAGTAAAGAATATAAAGAAGTAATTTTAATAATTAATGCTAGTATAATAAATTAAAGGGCAATTTTAATGCAGGTTATAAAAAGGAAAAGATATTTTATTTAATATAAATGTAAATATTAGTTTTTATTAGAAATAAAATATAATACTATGAAAGAAAAGTATAAAGCTTTACTTTAAGCCTTTAAAAGGCTATATATTTATATTTATAGACTTTTATTTATATTAAAAATAAATATTAAAGTAATTATCAATTAAATAAATAATAAAATTAATAATGTTTTTAATAGGTATATAATTTAATAAATTAGCTATATATTTTTTTAAATTTTATAATTAAATATATTTAAAAGAAAAAAAACGCTATAGTAGATACTTTATTTTATAAATTAATAATTACTGTAAATGAAGTTAAAGCTAAAAAGAAAAGGGATTTAAAAGATTTTATAAATATATATTTAAATGTAATTTTATTTATACTATTAGGAAAAAAGTATAATAAAGAATTTGAATACATTGCGCAATACCTTTAAATAATATAAAGACTATTTAATCTTTTAGCTATAGACTTTTAATAATTAAAGAATAAAGCTAAAAGGTTTTATATAAAAGATAAAAGGTTATAAGCTAAACTAATAAAATACTGCTATTAGCCTATATTTATTTTTAATATTTTAACTATAAAAAAACAGTTATTTAATAATATTATATAGAAATAGGTTGTTAAAAATAAAAAGTAACTTTTTATTTTTTAAAGGAGAAATATTAATAGCTATAAATATAAAATAATATATATCAAGCTATTATATTATACTTTTAATACTAAAGCTTTAACCTATATTATTTTAAAGAATTAACTATAGTAATAAAATTAATTAAGCTTATAAAGAAGGTTTATTTTAATATTTGAATATATTTTAAGTAACTATAAATATATCTATTTATTTAAAGGAAAATATAACTTTTATAAATAAATAAAAGTAAAACCTATATTGATTTTGTTATCTGCAGTAATAATAAAGTTTATTCTTAAGTAGATTTACTAATTTAATATAATAATCTAAGCTATTATAGATAAAGGATTTAAAATAAAGAAAATACGTTTATAAATATTAATTAATTTATAAATTAAGATTATTTAAATATTAATATATAACTTAAAAGCTAAATTTCTTGTAAAAGTTAATTATTAAAGTTTAATATTAATATTGGTAAAAATAGCTAAATGTAATAAAAAGTAGTTTTGAAATGTAAATAAAGCAATTATAGCTAATAAATATACTATAAAAGGCTTAATAAAATATTTTATATTTTACATATTATTTAACTAAAACTAATTTTCCGTTTAAAAGTAAAACTGCCTACTTAGCAGTTAATTAATTAAAATAAAGTCTATATAGCGGAAAATTAATTAATAGTATATATTTATATATTAAAAAAGAAAAAGGAAAATATACAAATAGTTTAAATAAAAGTAATAGTATTTTAATAAATATTAGCTAAAAGGATAAATATTAATAATTAATACTTTTTATAAAACGTAATTAAACTTTTCGTTTAAAATAACTTTATTTTACTTTATAATATAAAATACTAAAAGGACTTTTTTAAAGATATAAAGTTAAAGATATATTAATTAAGTCTTTTTAAAATTAAATTTTAAATAAAAGTAATAAAAGCTTATAAATTAAAAATATTAAATAGGATTTTATTTAATAAAATTTATTTAAAGGAGTATTTAAAAAAGTTTATAAAAGATAAATTTAGCTAGTAAATAACTAAAAATAATAAAAAAGCTGTTGGGTTGGGTAGGCTAAGGACCTAGCACTTATCAGCGCTTATCAGCGCTAGGGAGCTCTTATCTGCTTATATAGCAGATACCAGCTAACATACACATCGCGTAAGCGATATGTCAGACTGTATAGGCGCTTACAACGCATATATTCTATGTTTTCCTTTGTATTAGCTATGTGTATATATAGCGAGGCCAGTACGGCATATTCATTACTAGAATCAAGCTTCATTCCCATTTTCTCTCTATGCTCCACATAGCTGTGCCGCGCTCCGCGACAAAAGCTTTTAAAGATAAAAGCTTAAAAGTAAATAAAGATTTATTTAAAAGTAAAGTAATTAATAAAATAATAATTAAAATCGCTAGGAATTAAAAATTTAATAAACTTTTTAATAACTTTTTAGCTGTTAAAAGAATATATAGCCTGTTAAATTAAATAATCTAGTTAAGAATTAAAGGACATATTCGCGGATTAAAGGAAAAGGAAATATATTAATTAAAATATAATCCTTTACTATAATTTAAAGTAATAATTCCTGGAATAAATAATATAAATTAAAATAATTACTTTTATATAAAAGATATATAAATAAAAGTAAGCAGTAATATTTTTAAAAATAGTTATTAAATATTATTTTTAAAAGGGAGGAAATAGTTACTACATTAAAATTTACCCTTTTTATTTATAAAAAGTATAATTTAATTATACTATAAAGAAAAGAGTTATAAAATTAAATAGTTTATTAATTATTTTACTTATATTAATTATTTACTTTTTAATAGTAAAAGCTAAAATAAAATTTTAAATTTATTAAATTATTTAACTTTTTATTTTTTTATCTTTAATAAAATAAAGGATGTTTTTTATAAAATAAAAGGCTATTAAAGGATTAAAATAATTAAAGACTATTAGCTTAATAAAGGTAAATACTTAATCTTTTTTAAAGAAAATAATAGCTATATTTAAATTACTTTATTAAGGCTAATAGCTAAAGAATATATTGCTAAATATATAAAAAGGCTTTAAATTAAAGGCAATTTAAATAATCCCTTTATTAAAAGCCTAGAATAAAGATATAGTTGTAAAAAGGGAATAGGATATACTTTTTAATAGCTGTAATAGTAATAAATTAAATTTAAAGGCACCGTTAATAGAAATAAAGAGTATTCTTATCTTAGGATCACGCCTTTCAACCTTGGACACCTGGGCGAGCTAAAAGAACTATTGCTCACCTGATGCTGTGTAGGCTCTCGGTCCAATGTGCTGGTTCTGGGCTTACTACAGGTTCTCCGGCTTCTATTCTGTGACAGTTACAGCCAAGCTTAAGCCCATCACCGAGAACCGCATTGGAAGCGACGAAGGTGAGTGATTCATCTGGTGCTTGACATATTCGTATAATTCTTAAGCAAAAACAGCCGATATGGGCATGACCCATGATGAACTATCTCGCTTTGGAGTAACTAGAGTGACGCTACGAACGCATAATCACCATTGTCCTAGCAGCCATCTGGTACAAGAAGACAGTAGGCCAAAGATAGCTCAGATCAGAGGGTTCTATGACGACTTCCAGTCTATGGTGAGATATCAGCTGATCAGACGAGCGGAAGGAAGTTTCTGATGGCTCCGCTTTGTAATGAACGAGCTTGCGAAGAAGAGAGCACGGCCTCAAGTTGAAGAGACCCCGGCTTCTATTACTCCGGCCCTTCATAAGATGTATGTTCAGACGTTGCGTCAGATTGAGCGAGAAGTGGGAGCTGCCCCATCGCCGGTATTACAATGGCTCGCGCTCGCCTTTCAGCTTCCCTCAATCGATGAACTGGCGTGTGTTGGCGTCAAAAGCTTGTCAATACAAAGGATAAGGAGATGGCAAAAGAGACACTATTGACATTGGCCAATCGAAGGGACGCGAGGGGATGGTACGTTTCTCCTCGATTGGGATGCGAATATTTATGCTAAAGGTGGTAACAGGGACACAGCGCTCGTTCAAGCGGCACGCCAGAGGCACTAAACAATTGTGCGACTACAACTTCAGTAAGGTGCTAAAGTCAACACCCATAGTTTTCTTCTAGTGTTCGAAGTTAAACCCACCTAACCCGACTTTGCCGGATATTACAATCGGCCACCCATGAGATGTGGAGTGACTAAGTTGCGGAAAATAATGACTTGTAAATTGAAGAGCTGTTTGTCCGTTGATTCTGCATACACAGCAATTTGGGAACGCGCCTCGAGCACAACGGACGGCCTGGTACAGAGAGGGAAAGCGGATGACGGCTTCTCCAAATAGGCAAATATCCCTAATCTAATTTCCAAAATTTCTCGACATAGTTCATGATAAAAGTGGAATTGGGTTATTATAGACAATGCCTTTTTGTCTGTAAAATCTTTGACAGTTTTGCTGAAGAAGGCCATCACGCACCGACCTGACTTAGGGTTGCTACCATGTCGGCACTGAGCATCGACAAGTTCCGGAACTACTATCCACTTCTCGCGTGTGATATGGAGCACCTTAAAGTTGCTAAGGGAGATAACGATGTGTCCGTATCGACAAAGAACTGGAGACAGCCGCGATCAATATGGAGAACGAAACATGGAAACTCCTATCTCAGACAATGCTTCCTAGGAACTAGGTACAAGAGGGGCACTGATAAGTGGCCTCCTTCATAACATAGAGCATTGGGTTGTGGGTACTGCCCTGTAACACGTGACAAAAGAGGTGATAGCCGAATGCGAACAATGCGATATCAGCTTAGACCGGCAGAGTAGGATATTGTGTGGCCAGTGATCCCGCCCTTTCTACGGAGTATTAGTGCTACCAATATTTTGGGCTCGTCACGTTATTGGAAACCCGTGTTGGGTAAGTGCTGTCATCAATGGCCCTTCGCTAGATTGAAGTGGGCCGCCTATGGTTTGGGTTGGGTTATCTAGAACATTAAGGAAGCCCCAGCTCGCTTCGACTGTACCGCCCCTCGCAATAGCGTAAGGATGTTGTCCTGCAGATGTGTCAAACCGCTGTGTCGGGTTAGCAAAAGTTGAGCGTACACCTCAGTAATTATAACTGATCGCGTGACTTATATGTAGGACTCTGAGAGTGGCCCAGGATGAGAATGACGTCCATTCGTTTATACCCATGAGAAGAAATGAGTGTACGGCACCTTCACTCAATTGTCCTCTAAGTGAATTGTCTGAACAATCTCCGAGATAATGGGCGGACCCTCGTATCGTAGAAAACCTACGTGACCGGCCTCCGCTGCAGCAGAATACCCCCGATCCTACTACTACCTACCCCCACCTACTGCATTGGCCTCATAGACAGTTTATGTTAAGCGTACTAGGAGGGTCTCAAGATGGATCTTTTATCCCCGTGCCCACTTCGCTAGGATACGAGCACCGGAATTGTCAAATTTGAGAAGCCCCTAGTGGCAACCCACACATACCGGAGTAGAAGCCGCAGCAACACAAACCAGCCATATGCGAAATAGCTGCAAACCACTTGTTCTGGTAGAGGTAAAAGAGTGGGAGGAGGACGTGGTAGAGGTGGCGGAACGAAATGGGGTGCTTGAAACCAGCTAGAGCAATTTATTGCCTAGCAAGCAAGACGAGGAGGCGTCTCATACTGTCCTGTCCCACACAAGTTCCTCCTAAAAGTTTTTATCTGATCATCTTATCAATCTCGTCTAATCAGTCCCCACAGCTCCAAGGGGCTAAGCTGTAACTAAGCTTTTCGGGCCACTTCCGCACGAACAAGCTTTCCGTCAACTTCGATAAGTTCCTAATTTCTTACAGAGAGAATGAAACCAATCAAGAATAACATTGCTAATAATGCGGCTGCATTTGATCTCTGAAAAACGGCATAATCCGAGGCATTATATGGAAGCTTCCTTTGTGGTTGTTTTCCTAAGACATGGCGAGGTGATCACACCATGTGCTAGCTCCACGTCTCCATGGACGATGGGTTGATAGTGGAGCTGGCCACTGCTCCGTGGATCATTTCTTATTGCTCCGAATCGCCGCTTCGTTGTAGTCCGTGTCGTGCTGAACAGGGCAAAAGATCCTTTTCATGCAGAAGATTTTTCCCATCGCTTCTGATGGTCAATGAGCCATCCAATCGGCCAACTCTACGAGCTAAATGGCGCGCTTTACTGCATGTGAAGCATCGTAACGTCTGTATATCACGAAGGTAATAGCCGAATATCAGAGTATGTTGAGGCATTTGATGGTTTCCCCGGCGGCGTTTGAGTCGACTCTGCGGCCGGTTTCGGTACGAGTGTGTGCCATAAGAAGAACAAGTCCCGTCCAATCTTGGCATTTGGCCCCTGGTTTCCCAAAGTCGTATTTTCCTCGGGTTTTCGAACAGCTGATTGTCGTTCCAGCTAGTCGAGACCTCTTTCCAACATGCCGTGTTCAACGCTGGTCTTCAGGCTCCTCTCTATTTCATCACTCTTTCTGAGTGTCTGGGCAGGGGGAGTTACCAGCTATGGTGAGGACTTTGGCTTCATCGGCTACGGCATTAAGCTGTACGACCCATTGTGTGCTTGGTCATGTATGTTTTGCAATTCAGCACCCTTGAACTGCACAACCGAAGCCTTGGCGGTCACAGTTCCGGAAAAGAGATCCCTTGATACCGACGAGACTCCACAATATCCATCTGGGCCTGGATGGAACGTGACCCTTGCACCAACACCGCAGTGCCAGGTGGAAAACGACTTTTTCCTCCAGACTGTTGCTTATTGCATGAAGTCTAGATGCACTGATATCCCACTCATCAAGCTAGAGAAGTTCTGGGATGCCAGCGTTCCGTGGGCGTGGACAGGGGACAAGGCGTCTTTGCCAATTGGAAGGCAGAGTTATACGCAGGTTCTGGCAGCTATCAAGGAAACTCCGACGCAACTATTGAACAACACCGTTTTTCTGAACTACACAGCCGTCACCCCCGATGAGACATACCTACCGGATCATCAGGCTCGCCTCAACTATGCAAACAATGAATTACCAAATGAGAAGTACGGCTTTATCATATTAATCTCTGGTGTGGCTATTCCCATTGGGCTTTCATTTCTCCGCTTCTTACCTTGGCCGTCATCATGGGCCGCCAAGTTCAGCGCCTATGTTATCGACCCACCTCTGGTGGGCAGCCAGCACTCAACGCCAATTTGGGGCTTGGGTATCATGCCGACTCGCGGACAAGCCATATTTATTGCCTATTTTTGGATTATTAACATCATCTTCACGGCATGTGGCTATGAGGTTATCTCCACCTTTTTCTATCCCACCCAAGAGGAGGCAGTCGATACCTACGTCGCCAATCGAAATGGTGTCTTGAGTCTTGCCCACTTACCGCTTGTGTTTCTATACGCTGGACGAAATAACCTCTTGTTGTGGCTGACAAACTGGTCTCAATCGACCTTCTTGCTGCTTCACCGTTGGACGGCGTTCCTTTGCATGCTCCATGCCGTCCTCCACAGCTTGGTCTACCTCCACATGGCAGTTGCCCAAGTCCGCGGCTACGTTTATTCCGAGGTAGCTGTGGAGCCATATTGGTACTGGGGCATCATTGGCACTCTGTCCATGGTAATCCTGGTAGTTGCCTCAGCTCAGCCAATCCGACAAAGGGTTTACGAGCTTTTTCTTGCGATTCATATTGCCATGGCAGTTATGACGATTGTGGGCTGCTACTATCATGTGGTAATTTTATATGGCTTCGATTGGGGACATCAAACCTGGCTGTACATTTCGATCGCCGTATGGGCTTTTGACCGCGTTGTCCGTTGGGCACGAAGCTTCCGAGGGGGGATCAAGCGCGCATATCTTACACCCATTGATGATCAATATTATCGCCTGGATATACCGGGAGCAACCGCGTCTGGCCATGTTTATCTGCACTTCCCGACCATAAGCCTCTGGCGAGTTTGGGAGAATCATCCCTTTTCTGTTGGCGGCGTGACTCGGAGCAGAATTCCCTCCTTAACTGACTATAGTCTTGGGGCAAGCACAGATCGCGAACCAAGCAAAGAGGTTCAGGTTGGCATCAACCAGGATAGCGACTCACCCACGGAGTCTGATTCTGTACAACAACAACCTGGTACATCTGCCGAAGGCGGCATCGTGCTGTTTGTTCGTAAGCACAACGGTATCACGTCAAAGATTCCGAAATACTGCGACAATATTACTGGAGCTCTAGTCATTGTGGAAGGATCCTACGGTCCTGGCACAACTTTCCTACAGGGTGGTCACATAACTCCAACTCATGAGTTTCCGAATATTCTGTGCATTGCCGGTGGTGTGGGCGTCACGGGCGTTATGCCGTCGCTAGACAGCTTCTCTGTCGTCGCAAATCCACTGGGTTCCAAGAAAATCTACTGGGGTGTCCGCTCCATGCCTCTTGTACACGCTGTAGAGAACATGCTAGGATATGACGGCAAAGATTCGTTGGAGAGGAGATGGGGCGATGTCAACGTAACCCTATCAGTGGGCGAGAGGCTAGATCTGAGAGCGATATTGGAGAGGGAGTTGAGATCACAGAAAGGAGGGACAACAGTTGTTGTCTGTGGACCTACGGGGATGGCTGACGACGTTCGGTGTATTGTGTCGGGCATTTCGAGACATGATGGAGATGAGGGACCCGTTCTTGTGCAGCTTGTAGTGGAAAGCTTCTCGTGGTGAATACGAGATGAAAAGAATAATACTTTTGGTCTACGATGAGGAATCTATGAGAGAAGACGATAATCTTAGACCGACTATATCCTGAACGTGTGGTATTGGATAATGGAGTGCCTGCCTGGCTGATTGGTGATGACCGTGATATTGTAGCACCTGAAATATTATAAATTAATGACAAACCTCAATAAATATTTATGGTTTCAGAGATACTATACGCCTCTATTTTATGGATGAAAATTTAGAAAATTGAATCACTATATATGGACCTGCTGTAGGACACTGATCGGGGCCCAAGAGGGCTGCAATGAAAACATCACGGATGCCAGCTCGGACATCGGATTCCGCAGTGCCGGCATTGCTATTCATAGTCTATATGCTGTTTTTCATGTGGAGAGGTCCATCATGTAATTCCCTGCATATTCTTTTCTCAAGTCATAAATCGGAAGGATCTGTCCGTCATACCCTCGTTGATCACCACAGTCATCTTGGTGACCCTACCTTCTATGCTTCCTTCAGACCTTTTACACACCAGCCACATGGCTACAGCTCCTTTACTCTCCTGAATTACAGCAGAGTCCAAGACTCTTCGACACCTTTCATCATCAGCAAAGTTGTACCCACAAAATAGCAGACCAAACCACCAGTACGTACATTTCTTCCGCCCTAATTTGAGTCCTTTCTTCAACTTCATGATACACATTTCGACAGAGATGTTGGGTATGCTATACACATCCAATCTCCTTCTTTGCCCCTGTATTGATTTGCGTCTCAAGCAAGAGGCTGAACGAGTAGGTATTCCTATCCTTCATCAGAGAGGCCCGTACAACAGTGAGTGTTTTGGTATAACATATTCCGCATATACTGATAGCTTCTAGAGGAATTAAAAGTATATTGGACTTTCTGGCACTCAGCTGTCGTGCTCTGTACTAACATCTAGTGAGTACTGCGTGGAAGAAGCAGGGCCACTCAGGCCGCCAATGTTGGTTTCACCCCAATGACAAGGTATAGATTGCCTTTGCTTTCTCCAGTTTTCAGTATATAGTGGGTACATACTGCATTTACTTTAGGGCAAGAGTGTGGGTTATTTACGGCAATAAGAGCGGTCTATAGCTTATGATCATGGTGGAGCCCTGGTGTTAGCCGATCAGCCACTTCTCATATAAGCTCTGCTGGACTTGGATGACACAATAGAGTTTGCGGGGGAAATCTCTTCATGTCGGTGCCAATACACAAATAAGTCCCATGATTCTCTTCTTTTTCTTTTTGTTCATTCTGCATTCTGCCCCTCGTACTATTCATTCTACAGTCCATTTCCTTAAGAGCACTCCCGCTAGAACCGTCATGATGTTGACCGGGCCTCTCAGTCTCTCCAACGAGGTGTTGCTCATGATCTTGAAGAGCGCTCCTGACCCGCCTACTCTTTACTCCTTGATATGCACTCACTCGGTATTTGCGAAAGTATTCGATCTTGACTCTGCCAGGATTGTCGAGTCCATCATCGAGGCCTCGCTACACAAGAAACTCCAACCCTTTCCTAGATGGATGGCCATTCTTGGCTCCCTCAAGACTTCTCATAGCACCTATATGCCAGGTCCGACGCCTAGAATCACTTTGAAGGATTTCACAAGGCGCTACAAGGAGTTGCATCCCTCTGGCCGACCGAATTTTGTGCCAGAAATACTTCCCTCCTTAACCGGAACCGAAGGCCCGAGGTATGCCTTGATCGTCGCCGCTCGCATCCAGCGGCTCGAGAATATCTGTCTGGTCCAGATGCTTGATAACATCAAAGACATGAAGCTTTCATATCCCAAGGATGCCAACTTCCAATTCAATCACTCGTGGGCGTCAAAGCAGTTTCCGCCTTCAGTATCCTTCAACGCTTCGGCTACTTGGGCACCCTCATAGGTTGAGCGACACCGCGTCCAACGCGCTCTGTGGCGGCTGATGGCTAGTTGGAATGCCCACATCACCTTTGCTGGGCTACCACTTGACATGGGCGACTTACGCAACAACTCGGAGTATTGGCGCCAGACATTTCGTGATGGCGCTGATTTTTCTACGGGCCTTCTAGTGGGAAAGTGGCTTCGACCTGACATTCAAGGAGACGTCTTGGACAGCGTCAACGATACTCTTCACGGTGTTCTGGGATGTTCTCCAACACTCTTTTTCATTTCGGAGCTGAAAGGAGACCAAAGTGTTCCAGCGAAGAGAAATCTCTCGGCTATGTACGACAGGACATTGAAAATTGCCGCCTATGAAGAATGGGCACAGCAGCGTGAGCCAAGAGACAGCATGGAAGGTAAAATTCTGGACCAGACCCAGCGACATCTCTAGAGCCACAACTACGCCATGGGGTTTTTCTTCACCAAGTACTGTGACCACCCGATCAGAGGGGGGTTGTCTAAGCGCGATTTTCGGGCCTTCTCGAGCCTTGGACTTGCTATATGGGATAACAAAAGACTGGGTCACATGGGTCTTGCGCCACTTCCAGTCGTTACTCTTTCGGATCCTCCGGTCAACCTCCTAGAACGAAGCATCGACAGCCAATTACACATTTGGAGGAGTATGTTCATCCAAGAACTGCGAAGAACCAAGAAGATGGACTTTGGCTACCAGATGTCTCAGGGAGTTCAAGAGCAACTTCGTCTATCGAAAAATCGAAAAACCTTTGATTCTGGGCTACTACAACAGTGCCTCCCATATCCCAAGCGTTCTATGTGCACTTGGTGCTGGAGTTGTGAGCACAAAAGCCCCGAAGATTGCTGGTTTCACGACCCTACCGGTAGAGGCTGTGGACCCGTGCACGAGTTTTCGGAGCCATACTATCATAATAGAGCCGTTTGGATTGTGGAGCGGATTATGGAGCGGATTATGGAGAAAGATCTTGAAAGATACGAGGTACATATGGAAGAAAACTACTGCCCATCAAAAGAGGATGTCTTGGCCTTGGAAAAAGGGCAGATGATGACCCGAGCCAACTGGTGTCGTACGCTTGCCAGAAGAGCTGCTGGAAGGCTGGCTGAGAGATTTGCTGAACTTTTTAACAGAGCTGGGACGTCGTTGGAGCCAAGTTTTAATTGCCGTCGAACATGCCCGTTTATGGTTTACAGCCCAGAAGGATCACAAACGTTGGCTCAGGTACAAACGCCACAGGGAGCATTAAATAAAATGTACATATAGTTGTCAGGCTTTTCCTAGCAAATATGGGTTTTATTAATATAGATACCTCCTTAGAATCAAATACCCTCAAAATACCTACATTTCTTATTATAACTGAAGCCAAATTAATCCCTTAGGTTACCTCTGTAATTTGCAGTTCTATTACTAATATTCTGGTTTCTCCTCTATATAGACGTACGCTTCTCCTCCTTCAGTCAATTAAACTCATCTGCCGATGATCAGTATCTAACTAGTGTTTGCGATCCTCGTGTGTTCTAGTCGGTTTATGAAGTCTAGTCAATAATTTTGCATGTCAGACTCGATCCTTCGATCAAACGATAAGGACATAGATGCTATGACAACCGAGCCCTCGATGTAAGCCATTATGGAAGTGTCTCATGTCCGCCGATCTTGAGCAACTCAACTTGATGCTACACATAAAAGAGCACTCGGAAACCGCTTACATAGTCCGGATGACATATATGCTCCGAGAGGGCCGCACTCTGTAGACCAGAATTCCTTATTTAATGTGTTTTTATTTTTCTTCGTGTTCTTCATTATCCATTGTTCTTAAAAGAGAAAGAGAGCCTGGAACTAGACTTACAAGGCACCAGGAGTAAACTTTGCATCGGATAGAGCCTTGCACCTAGGCCCTCGCATTTTGTCTTGAGCGGGAGATAGAAGCCGACATGGTAAATACTGGGCATTCGACGACCATGTATAGCTTTATAGACACAAAAAAGGCAAATTAATCTCCATGAATCCTAACAATGCTATTTGAAAGCCCAATAGATGTGTAGAATGTCGCAAAACGCCCAACAGAGGTATCGGTTTCCTCTGTCCTCTACAAAGTACCAACTACTAACAATTTGAACATACAGCCACCAACCATAAAACAGATAAATAGATATGTGAAAGTAATGCCTATCGTGTACCTTCCAGAGTGCACTTGAGAATGCAGGTCGCAATCAAGGGACAGAAGTCACCTCACAGAGGGAATACTGGGTCGCTGTGGTTGTCTTCCATCACAACGCCGCCGTTAGCTAACGGCTACGAGACGATTGGAACGCAGACACGTCACCTCTATACTATTCATCGGAGCGACGGAGAAGATTGAAGTCCAAAGGCCTGCTGCGAAACTAGAAGGGCCCGCACAAGCATCCCGAGCTCTTCAAATATAACCAGGGCAAGATATCTTTGAATTACGCCCAAAGGAATCTCTAGTGACCAAAGGAATCTCCAGTGGCCAAAGAAATCTCCAGTGGCCAAAGAAATCTCCAGTGGCCAAAGAAATCTCCAGTGGCCAAAGAAATCCCTAGCGACTAAAGAAACTGTCATTGATTAGAACTATGCGGTGGTTACGTGAGACAGTGAACCTATGCCTAGTCTCTTCCCGTAGAATTGGCGTCAGGCGTCGGTCATTATGAGATTCCATTGACTCTTTTTCTCAGCCGAGCTATTTGGGTGAACATTCGGTTGGCCGTAAGTGAGTGGCTCTAGCATGGCCACAATCCCCTGGCACCTTCATGCATCTCTGGACAAGAAGCTATTTGGGTTAATTTGTTTCAAACTGGCTTCTTCAAGATGTTCAAAGAAAACTTAGCAAACTCACCACATTTCTTGAAACTAATTAGGTTCCGACTCGATGAATGGGATCAGGGCCTGTCTCCAGATCTTAATGGAATGGCTTTTCCAGAAGCTTCCGGATCGCCCGGAGACATCTCCAGACTATGATCACGAAGGAAGACGGAAAATTCTGGGCGGGGTTCAGCTGCAGTGTTGGTTTGGAACACGATATTGTTGTGGGCTCATCTACTCCTTCGAGGTGCGAATTTCGCTTTCCCCTCAGTGCTTCAATCAACATTAAATTCCGATCAACACCTCTATCGATATTAGAATCAGAACTTCAAGCGGTTGGAAATCAGATACATCACTATCTTTCCCAGGAATCAACAAATCAACATGTTCACTTCATTTCTTCCTTCAATTTTACCGCGGGGTGACGGTTACCTGGAATACTTTCTCCTCTTTGTGATTCCTACGACCAAGCAACTCTACCAATGCTAACATGACAAAAAATCGTACGGCTCAGCACTCTCGCAATGATACATACATGCGTGTGCTACATGTCGTCTCCCCAAGTCTCCCTGGCGCAGTTCAGCGGCCCGGAAAAGCTGCAACCGAGTGGGTTATGCGCACGACTTTATGGGGTTAAGAATGTCTACACCAGCCTTATCCGCATATATGCTGCGTACAGCATCTCAAGCCCGCCACTCTATGCGTTAGCTATGGTATCATTTGTCGGTGTCGTTTTTCTTAACGGCAGTGAGTGGCTCATCTACCGCACAGCAAGAGCTAAGGAATGTTTGCCTACATTGATTGCTCCTACAACGGCATTGCTCTGGATGACATTACAACGGCGTCATTACATTGGAGCTTGAGAAATGAAGACTGCTGTGAATACTGATCATTCATTTTTTCCAAACGCAAGGAATGCTGCGGTGAAACCAGAGTCTGGGTGCCGATATACACTTTGATGTGTCTAGTGCGAGGTTCTTGATGGTGGTCGTGTTGGTTAATAAAAACTGAAGACGGGGTCTGTATGATCAGTTTAATATTAGATGGGGCCTTTTTGACACCCAAACTTCATCTCCATCAACTTCGTGTATATCTATCTGTATGAAGAAACATGCTTCGCACATGTGACATTGGACCCTTAACTGCGATCCACGATGTATACCTTGTATTGTTAACTTATTGACCCAAGCTTTTGCATCTGATAGGCCCACGCTTGTGTAACATTTGTATCAGTAACTCATTCAAACTCAGCGCCGTGTGAAGATAGAGAATCGCGGCCAGGGCAGCCCAACTCAGAGGCATGCCGCTCCAGCGTGACCTTAACGACCTTAGGTAGATAGGCATGGCGTTTGAAATTGCTTTGGATGCTCAGTGTATAAAAGATACGGCCTTTATATCTCTCCGATCGCCCCTGCCAGTTAATTATACAGCCGTTTTACCAGAGCATGGCCCTTTTTCATGAAATGCCGATTATACTCCGTAGTTTTCGAAAAAAGGCTAGTAAACAATTATCTACCTTGTTTATTTAACCAGGTGAAGCTTGGTGAGTTCATAGGCATTCCTGATTAGGCACTATCAGCTCTTGGGTGGCCAGGACAAACCTGGATTGGGCATTACCGACTAAAATTAGTGTTTAAAAGTAGTACCCCAGCCACTCTGCTGCATTTAAGTAGGAGAGAGCTGGGAGGAGTCTATTCCTTCAGAAAAACTGCCATGTTAGGAGATGTGGAGGTGCCAATTCATATACTTTATATTCGATATTGCACAACAAGCTTGCACGCAGACTTCCCAGATGGCATGATTTTATGTGCCTCCATATACCCTCATAATGACGTAGCATTTGTTTACATAGTACTCCGTATTTCGTAATGACCACTCGTCTTCCTTGCAGCGGCTTCAGCTTGGCCAGTCCGATCAAGTGCTATACGCCACCCTTGCACTATAAACCAGCTCCTCCAGTTACATTCCTCTTCTTCTTCTCCCCCTCACACCGCCCATATCCCCTCTGTCTTCTCTCCCGTCATCTAATAATACATTCCTCCCATCCCCGTTCGTAAATGCATCCCTCCCAACGTCACCTCAACACAGTGACTGTCTCAATCTAGGCCTGAATCGACGTGTTATTATGGCTGATCATCACAGCCATCACCCCACCAATGGCTCGGGACAAAGCGAGTCAACACCACTCCTCCCCACGAGTACAAGGGCAGCTCATCACCATGACGAGGGCGAGAGCGGCAGAAGCGGTTTTCACCCTCGCCACTTTTTAATCGTGCTTTGGCGGAGCTCCTGTACAGCATCTATGCTGGTCAATATCTTGTGGCCTTTCGTGCCTGTGGCTTTTGTGCTGCACTTTTTACCTGGTCTTCATATCTGGAAGTTTGTCATGGCGTACATCGCTGTTATGCCCACGGCAAACCTGATAGGCTTTGCGGGTCAGGAGTATGCGCGGAAGATGCCCAAAGTGGCGGGTATTTTGATTGAGACGACGTTTGGGTCAATTGTCGAAATCATTCTCTTCATCATCCTGATTGCCAAGCACAAAGACGAGAGCAACAAGGGAAACGGCGATGAGGGAAACTTGATCCCCATCATTCAAGCCGCAATTCTAGGTAGTATTCTCACCAATCTGCTCCTGTGCCTTGGATTGTGTTTCTTCTTTGGCGGGTTACGCCGGGCTAGCCAAAAATTCCATGCCATTGTCTCGGAAGTTGGAAACGGACTCCTCTTGGTCGCCGCTTTTGGATTGCTTATTCCCAGCGCCTTCTACTCAGCCCTCAAGACAGAGACTGTATCTGATCTTCCCGGGTTCCGCATCCTCCATGCGGCCTTTACTGAGAAGAAGCTGCAAGACGACGTGTTGCGCATCAGCCAGGCAACTTCAATCGCCTTGATTGTGGCCTTCTTCCTTTACATCTGGTTCCAGACGAGCAGCCAACACAGCATCTTTGACGAAGTCATTGAACGTGATGAGCACCAGGATGCTGATCGGGAAGCAGATCTGGAGAAGCCAAAGTTCACCATGACTGAGACAATCATTGCACTTGTCATCTCCCTGACCCTCGTAACGCTGCTACTTGTCTTTCTTGTCGAGGGAATTGAGCATGTGGTGGAAAGCGGCGTTCCCGATCAGTTTCTAGGTCTGATTCTCCTCCCGTTTGTGGAGAAGGCTGCTGAGCACCTGACTGCGATTGATGAGGCCTGGGGTGAGTCTTCTCAGCATGCTTTGGATACATTGCAACGGTATGGCCAGCTAACAGACCATGGTCTTCTTGCACAGATGGAGCCATCAATGTCGCCCTCTACCACTGTCTCGCTCCATCTATCCAAACAGCCCTCTTTAATGGTCCATTAGTCGTCATCATCGGCTGGGCCATGGGCAAGTCTATGGATCTGAATTTCGAGATATTCATGGTCGCCTTGCTTGTCCTCTCGATTCTAGTGGTTGGAAATTTCCTTCGTGATGGGGAGTCAAATTGGCTGGAGGGTGCATTGCTCGTGGTGGGTACCATCACTAACTCTCTGCCTTAACGCCAGCTAACTGAAGACAGATTGTATATGTCATTGTTGCTATTGCGTGCTGGTATTATCCAAACCCTGATGTAGCTACGTCGAACGGTATTGAGGGCTCGTCGCTTGGCAATGTTACTCTCAGCGTCGAAACACTTCACCAGCTACAAAAGCTCTTAAATGCACACTTGGGGGAATGAAGACGGAGTTTTACTGTTAAATGGCTGTTTTCTGATGCAAGAGCTTAAGTCGATCAGTTGGATCATCACCTGAACAACGGAAACGGGGACAAAAAAAGAGAATGAAAGAAAGAAATATGTTCGGTTTGCAGCAAAGGCGAGTTGCGAGATGTCCGCAGTACCGTATTAATCTCATGAAATCAACCCCCCACTATGAAGTAAGCAGATACTATCTAGATATATTCTTAATGTCTGCTGTCCGCACTCTGCTCAAGCGGGTGAATTTACTGACTATAGTCGAGCCGACCATCACAAAGCAATCTCATGAAGCTCATTCATTCTATAATTTGTCCAATCTGATTTATGCACTTGCGTGACCTTAATCAGCTCTAATCCGCCGCCACATGCAAGTACATGCATGAGAACCCACCAGACTGACAATTGGCCGAGCTGCTGCATATCTATTGTGTGCGCGTTCCTGCGAGTAAAATGACCATGCCAGTTAGGCTACCATTCATATTCGACGTTAAACCCACGTTCATGTTGGTAGGCCCGCTTCCGTTATCTCCTGCATCCGCACTGTGGGACAGATGGGTATCGTGTCAAAGATCCACTGGTTTATGGGAAAAGCCACTCGCAAAGGGGTCCTCTTGCTTGGTTGCGTCCGTAAAAGGGTATGGGTTGGAGGACTACAGCCTCAATTGTTATTTTCGGCCAAGACTTGACTTGTGCGACCAACGTAGTAACTATGGGCACACGTGCGCTATTCCATACCCTTGTACATGTGCAGGGAATTCCATTTCGACGATCAAGAACTTTGCTTCGATGTGATAGTGTTTAGCGGTATGCAAATTCCATGAAAAGGGACACATGGATACTCCTATCATAAAGCAAGAACCGCTTGCGCGTCTACCTATACTGCATATATCTACGGGCACACCAATCCATAAATGTATCAGCAAGTGGATTCTAGGCCTCCCGCCAGTAGATCGATTACACTAGACTATTATCCATTGACCAAGGCAGGGATGGTCGTTTTGAGACCCCCCAAGTAGCCCCAGCAATGAGTATATCACATTGGTCATGGATTGTAGGCTGTAACCAACAATATTTCTGCGGGCAGAAATCTGACCAGCTGGGGATTCTGAGACACTAGACGCGATCTCAATGGCCAAGTCTTGGGCTTATCCATATTACTTGTAAGTCAGGTAGCAACGCATATGGCGACTGGATGCGTGTATCATGTTCATCACTCCGACACGTCACACATGTTTCCACAGGTGCTTAAAATCCAGTGCCAAGAAAATATGTGTGAGGAGAAAGTGCGTCTTATTGCATTTATGATCATTGTTGCATGTGTTGTGTACTTCATAGGTCATCATTTGTTGGTCAATCAGTGGCATATGAGAAATTGGTAGATTCTATTGAACAGAACGACCCCGAAAGCACTTCTCCTACCTACTCGCTCAACCTCACCTGGAATTGTTAGCCCTACGATATTTGATCATCAAAGAAGACCTACTTTGAGAGTTCGAATCAGTCAGCCTATTAAATCGACTTTCTTTTACAAAGACCGCCAAAGCTCTCCTGTTTTCGCCAAGATGCCGCCGTATCATCCGGCCTTCCCCTTCATCATTTTTTTGCTCTCGGGCTACGCTCATGCAGATTCTGGAGATGACTTTTCCAACAACTTGTTCTCCGACCTGGCACCGTAAGTACTGATAAAATTCTGAAACGGACCATTTCTCACTTCTTCATATAGGATTCTAGCGCTCTTTGGTGAACGAGTGACGATGCAGTTTATGAGCCAGTCCATAAGCCTAGCTGATTGTATAATCCTAGCCATGGCTCCCCTAGGAATCATTACGATTATTGTCAGCGCCATTAGAGTCGGCGGTCCGGTATGGCTGCAGGCTATCATCGGAAGAGCACGAGAGAACCTCTCAGCGGCCGAAATGGAATTGATGTCGTCCACATCTGAGGAGGTGTGCGAACTCTACAACGGTCAAACTATAGTCAGGTGCGAAGGATCGGCAAAGATCTGGGAATTCATCTGTTTATTTCCAAAGGATCGACAAGGCAAGATTTCGTCCGGCAATTGGCCCGGCGAATATCCCAGGATCATGGCAATGGAACTCAATGATGCCAAGGAGAAAGGCTTGCTCACTGAGGATGGACACTTCACTGCTTCCAAACATACACCTGAGACACTGGATTCTGGGACACCGGATTCTGAGACACCGGATTTAGAAACCGGGAACAGCAAACAGCCACAGAAAGCAACTGTCGACTCAGACGAAGATTTTTGTATAACAATCATTCGAGACACAAGCCCTGCGGCGCCAAACATATCTCTCAATCATCATAGCACACTCGATCAACGCGAAATCAACCTCTTTGCTATATTTGGAACCGTGTTGCAACTCGGCGTCCTTGTGTTCTTCGGCCTCATCACCTACCACCCAACAATTGCACCAAATTTCCAGAAAGACGATGAAGCTGTCGCCGCCTATGCTTTTCCTGCCACAGCCAGTGGCACTGTTCTCTTAGTGCTCGGAATTTTTATTTGTGCTTATGTTGTTAATGACCGCACTGAAGAGCATTACTACAAGGCATGTGTAGGGAAAAAAATCAAGATGATATGGCTTCAGAAAGAACAGACTGTCAGCGACCAGGCTTTCAAGTCATTTGCGACATACCCCAGTTCAGGGTGCATGAAGATCACGACATCGCGGCGAAGGGTGGTTGATAGTCAGGCTGAAAAGCGAGTGCATAAATATGCCATCGGTTTGGGGACCAAAACGGTCATCGGCACCGGGATTGGCCTTCTGGGCTTCGTTACTCAATTTATTGGCTTGCGAGGAATGAATTGGTCTGCCACTGTCGCCCAGCTTGGGGCTGTCTGTCTCATGACTGTACTTCGGGCATGGATTCGTCGCGGGTTTGCCAAACAACTAGGCTCCTGACAGCTGACTCCAAATTTCGAGATCGACTGGTTGGCTATGAGCTTATGGCATCCCGATATTTTGGAGAACAAGCCAGGGGGTGGGGCCTCTGAAACAGACCCAGATGAAGAAAAACATATGGACATTCCCATTTCATGGATTGTCAACACAGGACTGGAGCAAGACTATGCGTCCTTTGGAGAAGATGCGTCCTTTGGGGGAGATGCGTCCTCCATACAAGATGCGCGTTATACAGGAGACGTGTGTTCTGCAGAAGTTGCACATTCTACTAAGGAAGCTCCAGAGAAGTCGATCGCACAAAGGATTTTCATGACACGGCGTGAACTCAGTCGGCTCGCGGATTGGCGTGGAATAGTCAGTATGGAAGCTGTGCGGCTCGCGACGGTCATTGAAGCAGCCATGAACATTCTATTCTCACATCGCGAAGAGTGGAAGGGGCACTTTACTTGGTCTCTTGATGTCAACTACTCTTGGGAAGACTTCCAGAAAGACGATCAACAAGTGTCAATTCAGCTATGGCATGACGGCAAGTCCTGGAAGGTGTTAGCAGACGAAATTGAATCAGTCCTGTCGCTTTGGATCTATTCTATCCGAAAAGAAGAGAAAAAAAACCAAAGTGAAGACTTGAGAGGTTTTCGGTTTTTGGATACTAAGAACGATAACTGGCTTCGTCAGAAAGGTCCACAGTCAACATCGGGGTTAAGATTACTAGGCCCAAAGAACAGGAATCAAAAGATGCAATTGATCCAAGACCTCAAATGGTGGATACCGGGTGGCCTAGAAGAGCTCTTAGAGGTCAAAGAAATACCAAGGGGGGGGGGGGACGATAATGCTCAAAAGTTGGAGGTAGAAAAGAGCAGGGTCGTTGGCTTTGGTCAGGCCCAGCATTTTGACAATGGTCGAGGCAACAGCGAAATTGGACCCGAGAAGCGAGCGTTTCTGTTCAAACACATCAAAAATGAAGTGAAAGATGATAACAACGAAGGCCATCAAAGAGAGGAGCCTGGCCAAGAGCAATCAGGTCAAGACTACGATATTCTCGCAATCAAGTCTCTTGATCCGCTGGAAAAGCTGTATGCCAAAGACCTGTTGTACGCTTTCATGTGTTCAGCAGCGAACACACTCCGAAGCCCTGTCGAAAGCAAAGCTGAAACCCGTCCAACAGGAACTGGAAATCCGAATGACTGGAAGTCGGTGATGTTATGGAACAAGGATCTGGAGGATTTGGCCAGAGAATTCCAGAACAATGGTTTTGGGACTCAACATGAAGCCTACCTGAGCATCATATCGCCTCTCAGCGTGGCAGAAAAATTACCATATCCCCAGGCTATATTTGATTTAGTACGAGAAAAAGCTATGGAGAAAATGAGAGAGGAAGGGTTGGAGCGAGCTGCAGATGCATTTCTGTGGCTATGGGGCCAAATGCAGTGGTTTTATTCCAGTCAGACGGACACCTGGACAACAACTTTCGCATTTCTATTGGAGTATCTCTGTCTAGTTGTTGATGAAATCTCAACCAGGAAGACCGAGGGTTTGACATCAGGGATATTGGTGAGGGTGAAGATTGAATTGGTGGAGGCACTCACGAAAACACCTGAATGGAAAGATACCTTTAAGAGTCTCGTGAGGCTATACAGAGAGCAGGGTCATCCTTGGAAAGACCTTCTGGCGCTGCTTCAAGACATGGACCAGAATGTTGCTGATGCTACACAAGAAGCTTACCCGGAACAGTTCAAAATCACGATATCACACCTCAAAGTCATGAGAAGCGAGAGTTTAGAGGTCGAAGAGAGTGAAAGAAAATACGTCGAAGCAAAAGATATTTGTGGTCGGACGCCGCTCCATTACGTTGCGGCCAAGGAGGAGGAGCTGGAAAGAAAGAGGTCGACAACGGAAACACAATTGGGCATTTGTCAACGGTTGCGGGATTATAATGGACGTGCCCCTATTCACTGGGCTGCTGTTGCAGGACATGCCGGCGTGGTTGAAGCACTCAAAGCCGATATTGAGCTGCAAGACAGAAATGGCTGGATGCCCCTTCACCTAGCTGTTGTGCACGACAAGTCGGACGTCATAGAAACGCTACTCAATCGACTGTCCGCCAACACGGAATCCGTTGACAAAAACGGTCGTACCCCGCTGGCTTTGGTCACAGGAAAAACCAAGTGGGAAACGTTGGAAAAGCTCATGAAAGCTGGTGCGAACATCAATGCTGCCGATTTGGAGAACTCTACACCGCTTCACTATGCCGTCGAGAACGGCGCAGATAAAGACGTCATTCAGATATTGATCGAAAACGAAGCGAAAGTCGATTCGGTCCAAAAGCTCATGAAGTGGACACCTCTACATTACGCCAGTCAACGAGGGGATGCGGAGGTAATGGAGATACTCCTCAACGAATGTCCGACCGCTATAAATGTTCGAGATGTGAATGGTCGGACACTGATACACTTGGCGGTAGAGTGGGGAAATGTTGAAGTCGTGGAGCTCCTTATCGATAAGAAGGCCGACGTGAACATTGCTAACAATGACGGTGACACTCCTCTACATAGTGCAGTTTGGGCTTATAATAAGGAAAGAGCTGTAGAAGTGGCACAAGCACTTGTCAAAGGTGGGGCACTTTTAGAAGCTCAAAACAAAGAGGGGAAAACTCCACTGGATGTGGCAAGAGACGAGAAAAAAAAGAAATTGGTAGAATTTCTAGAGTCACTAAAAGGCGGCGAAGAGGCTGGAAAATGATGAAAGGAAACATAATGGAAGATATTATGTATGTACTTAATTTCTCGAACCTAAACAGCATCTCACGCTGAAACAGAAACACCCTGGCTGCTTTCACAAAGGATCATATTACTCGGCAGTATCTCCCAAGATGTGAAATCGTTTTCTATTTCTCCTATTTACAGCATCTCAACACTCAATCTTGGGCCTGTCCTCCTTGAAATATGTATACACAGGAATCCAACAATCCACGTCCAATTACGCAGCCGGGAGGACCCAAGTAGTAACCGACTGAGCCGGGACATTCCCACTCCACTGCTGCCCACTGTTAGTATTCAAGTGAATATACACGTCGTTGTTAAACGCATTCTTAATCACAACTGTCCGCGTTCCATCAGGATTCAAGGACGCAACAGACTGCACGCCACTGCCGTCTGCATAAGTGTAGCTGCCCGTACCGCTGAGAACAGTAGCTCCAGGAGGCATAAACTTGCTGAACTGCGCCATCATGTAGTACGCCGTCTGGAAGGTATACTGGCCGTTGCTGACGGTCACCAGGCCAGTGCAGGAGGAGCATCCTCCAGCCAGGTGAGGACCGCTCTGGGCATCGGTGCCGAGAGTCCAGGCTGCGACACCGGATGCCCAGTTCTGGAGAGGGCCCATGGTAAAGTCCGCAGCCTGGTTCCAGGGGCCTGTGGAGGGGGTCCAGCATTCCGTCATGTACTGCTTCACGTTCGGGTTGCTTTGCTTGAAGGAGGACAGCACAGTCCAATCCACGTTGTTAGCATAGCAGTGCCATGCCACCGTGTCGACATATTGACCTGCCATGTTGAGGACAGTCTGAGGGTACGAAGGCACATCTGCGGCAACAAGTGTGAGTAAATAACATCTACTTAATACATATCAAAGGAAGTTTTCATACCAGTGTTGTGGTCATACGCCCAGACCTTCGTGGCCAGCCCGGCATTCGCGAGGGCAGGGCCGACGTAGTTTTGAATCAATGAGCCCTGCTCATTCGCAAACATGTACATGGTGGGAAAGCCGGCCTGGCTGTTGAGAGGCTCATTCTGGAGGGTAATGGCATCGATTGAGGCACCTTTGGCCTGGAATGCCTTGATGTACTTGACAAAGTACTGTGCAAAAGCACTAGAGTATTGAGCGCCATTGTTGATCAGAAACCCGTCATTCAGGTTGTTGTTGTTGGTTGATCCAGTGAGGGCATTGTTCAGCTTCATCCAGCCAGGGGCGCTCCATGGGGATCCAAGGATCTTCAAGTTGGACTGCAGGGACTTCATCCTTGCGAGCATAGTGGCCATGGCATTGCCTCGATCGCCAATGTTGAACCCTGTGAGGTTAGGGTCGGCAACACCTCCGTTGTCATCGTATGTGTAGGAAGGATCTGCGGACAAGTCGGATGCTGCAATCGTATGGCGCATGAGACTGAATCCCGCGCCAGAAGATGTCATCAGTTGATTAAGTAGAGTGGTGAGGGTGCTGCTGGATAGCGTGTTGAAGGCAGTGACTGTGGCATCAGTCACAGCAGCACCAAATCCGGTAATCTTCTGCTTGTAACCGGAGTTTGTATCATCAATGCTCAGGGTCCATTGCGATGTAGACCCGGCGTTGCCGGCTCCTTTGACGGGAGCTGGGACAGAGGATAACTTGAGGTTACCACCCGCGTTCGAAGCGTATGCGCTGGCCCCCGATTGTCGAGGACTGAAAGCATGCTCCGAGGGCAAGGCAATACCGAAGACTGTCTGTCCAGCAGCGAGTGACACAAGTAAAGAGGCACGCATGTTGAAGTCTTGAATAATGTTTTGAATCTATGCTCTTGACACTCCTCCCAGTCATCTGGATACTCGCCCCCTTTAATAGAGCAGAGCCAGAAGCCGCAAATGCCATTGCACCGATGCAGCACCGAAAAGAATGCCATCACTATGCTCTTTGCAGAACTCCGTATGCTCACGAGTTCACCGTCCCGATTGAGGTTGTGTGGAGTTTACCCCAGAACCCTGCGCGCATACAATAGCGTCATTCTAGGTTACTCTAATAGATGCATATTTTCATAGCGTGATTACCTACTACCGAATCCAGGATCCGGGGAATCGGATGCTACGGAATACTACCAGATCGTGATCGTGGAGGGCCAAGACGATGGTAGTGTCGTTCCATACGCAACACTACCCGTAACTCCAAAGATCCTTCAACAAGACATCGCTTGAGAATACACATTGTGTTCTCTATTGTGTGTAGCGTTGGAATGTGCCAAGTTGACCACTATAGCAAGAGTGTCGGCCCGAGTTGCAAAGTGAAGTCATACCTTTCGCGGCAAAATCCCGACTTCCAGAGCTAAGAAGGGGACAAAACGGCTATTGAAAGGTCACTCGGCCAATCTATACATATCCATTATTCCCGTATTCAAAAATGCACATGTACGAAGTACACTAACGCATATATGACCACATGACCTGTCAGTTGTTACCCGCAAACACGATGCGGAGCGAAGTCTTTTGCGGAGTACGCGGTAGCTGCACAGCTATACATCGCTGGATGATCAGCGGAACACGAAGGATTTTGTCTCCAATCATCAGAGCCGAAAGGCGATTACCTGCCCAATTGGGGTTAAGGATCTTATTATGGGGATTGTGGTTTCGCCGCGTATTTCACCGAGTTGATTGTCCATACGAACGAGCACGGATGACTAGTAGTAGTAATCCTGAAAATGCGAGCACTAGCATCCCCAGATATACAAGGATTCTTGCACCAATGACAGTGATTCAACATAGTTTTGCCTGAAAGGCTGACGCAACTGCTTGTCGCTAGTCCTTACTGAAATAAGTATATCGCATGATATCTAATAGGTTTATATATAGTATGTATGTTAACAACTGCGAAAATAAAGTCTTGATTTGTCTAGTCTTCAGTCCGAGGTATATATCGGGATTAGAAATTATTTCGGCGTAACTCATGATATGTATCCTAGCGCTCTCGAGGAGCGGAATGTCCTTTTACAGTATGGTCTTGGGACTTGCGATGATGTTCAAAATCACTCTCGGTTATGTAAAACAAGAGTGAAGAGAACCTTCGATTACTCAGTCGATATTCAAGAATCAGGACTCGAGGAGCGGTTTCTGGCCTCGCTCTTTGTCCTTACAACACCCTACCAGAATGCGTCCTAAACTCATTACAATATCTTTCCGCTCTAACCCTTTCGTCTATGCCAGAATTGTAGATAATCAAGAAATCTATTCCCTCGCCTTTCTCTGCACAACTCAAACACCTTGCAATTTTTAATTTCCTAACACAGATGCTGTATGCAATAGATCTTAGACGTTAGGATGAACACAGAGACAGCCCTCTAGCTTCCTAAGCTCCGATAGGCCGAATAACGTTCACAGCAGCGTCAAGATGTGATGGTAGCGCTCCCTGCAGGTACATAGATTTAGGTAAACCACAATCATTTTTGTCTAGAGTGTGCCAGCGTGTAAACGGTCCATTGTATTCAGGGCTATTTACCCTATAATATGGGGCATATCATAGATCTCACTTCCTGCTGAAAGCTTTTCCCTCTCGCGCATTATGGTCTATCTCACATTCAAATACACATGGTAGTAAGGAGAAATTCATAACACAGACTCAGGAGTCTCAGCATCGCCTATAAAAATTCAAAGCGAGAACTAGATAGAAAATATGCATATCGTATGTTTGAAGCTGATACGCAGTGGAGCGGAACGAGTTATGAGTACCATTGATACTCTCTGCACTACTCCGTAATGTTGATCTGAGCTGTACTGTGCAATAGCTCAACTACCCCTAGAAATTATTCATAATCTCGGTAATTAACCTATTAGCATATATGTACGGAGTACTCCGTAGAATGATCAGATAACAGGGAATGGAGATGAGGGATCCAATTGCAGGGGTGCTCGGTAGGAAGCGGAGAAAGGGTCGGTACGTGAAAAAGCGCGCGAGAAAAGCCGACTATGCTCCATTGTGCAAATAAAAAGAGGACTGACTATGCAGCGGCTTAAAGATCTAGACCTCCGCCGCTTAAGATGTAGGTAGCGCATATATAGGGAACCGGATTTAGGGATGTAGTATCGAGTTAGAATTTGTGCTGGCTAGTGTCTATGTCCCGATCCTACGTTGTGGCGATCATCAAGCCATTACTCGTATGGAAGTGCCAACAGGGGCAAGGCGATACGAATGGCGATAAAGTTTAGTCACCGTCATCCGGGCCCAAGTAGTTGGAATGATAGTTTCAGTAAAACACAGGTATGAGCATCCTCATGTACGGAGGATAACTTCATAGCAGTCATGGCATTTATTCGTGAGCTGTAAGACACAATATCGCCGCATCGTATTAATTAATACGGTAGAGCATAGCCATAGCCTTCTAACGCCATTTTGTCTCTCCTTTTTCTCACGAGATTCCCTCAGCCTCCAGATGCCCCACAGTCTTTTCATCTCATGACTCGTCGGATTCCCCGAACCATGCCTATCCATGTCTGTTCATTAATACCATTTTTGACGAAAGGACGAGCGCATATTATTGATTGTTTGCCCTCAAGTGTCGTCAATTCATCAATATCATCGTCATCATCTAATGGCGCCACCTATCTGTGACTCAACTCCGAATGTTGATGCCCAACACCACAATACTGGTCTTTTCCCCAAGATGCAGAAAAGCGTGGCGTCTAGCGCAGGAAAAGCTTGGATTCTTGCCCACTATTCGAAGACCATGTCGGATTCCCGACTTGTGGCTTGCGACCAGCCAATTCTCGATTCGGCATGCGGCTTCCGCTTCAAGCAACGGGCCGGCGATCCCACGAGTTAGAGGCGCTAATTTAGCAATAGTCCGGGATTCTAGAATCTGACGGCAGATGAAATCGAGAAGGAATGCGATTAGTACGGTTCATTGAGGAGACATTCCGCGGAGCCATGTGTCAGTGTTGTTTCAGTCTCCTACAATTTGCTGTTAGTCCAGGAACATGACTGCGTAGTGAGGTGGCGCTTCCATATTGCCTGAGGTGCGTTTAATATTTGTAAATCTAGGCTGTGTGTTTTGCGTCGCCTGAATCGAGTTGCATTTCAGCGGCCCCATAACCTCGTATCGGGATATAGGATCATGTGGCGGAGTGATGCCCTCCCAGGTATAAGAATGGATGGATCTCTTGACATCAAATGAGCAACGCCATTATTGCCTGGCCGAAATTCACACGTACGGACGACGACACATTTCCTCACAATGAGACTCACATCTTGCATTCCCTTATCCCTACTACTCGGTGCTACGAGTATCTTCGCCAACACTCCCATCCCTGACAGTGACTTCACACAACGCGATGGCCTCGCTGCTGCTGAAGCCGCAGCGCCTATGTGGTACATGCCAAAGGGAACATGCATGCCCTCAGCCGCTGAGGACGGCCACGGCAACAGGACCAAGGGCGTCAACAACGACGCCTGTAACATCTTCAAACTAGACCACAACTGTCCCAGACCTCCAAAGTGGAGGGGTACCAACACCTTCTATGGCAACGTCTCCGGGGAACCGTTTGCCAACATACCGACATACTACAACGTAAAGAAATGCAACGGCCAATGGAAAATCCTCTATTACGTCTACTTCAAGAAGGATACTGGCCACAAGAATGATTGGGAAGGCATTGTTATTACCTTCAACGACCAAGGCGGCGGCAAATGGACCAGAAATACCGTGGCTATGGAGCAAGGTAATTGACACAGAAATGTCTTCGTGGATTCCCAGCTAACATCCGATAGATGGCCACCACCGCAGGATCAAATGGAGCGACATCAACGATACCTTTGACGGGTGAGTGCCTCATCTCCACCCATGGCACCAGTGACCTTCTAACGCATATCCCCATATAGTCCAGACGACTGGAAAGCTTTCCAACAGAAGAGCAGGAACCACGGAAAGTTCTACTTTGGCAAGTTTCACCACTCAGTGCATCACGACTGGCACACAACCTTCAAGGATACATGTCCCCCCAACTCTCAAAACGACTACCGCAACGCCGACTACCAGTTCTGGGCCAAGGACCATCTGCGCCATGCCTCGGTCCTTGATCCCAAATGGATGTTTGGTAGGGCTGTGCCTCCTTCTCATGCTGAGATTTGCAAGTTTTAGGAGTCATTGCACTTCTGTTTTATCTTCCCTTTTTTCTGTTTTCTCCTAGTTCTTTTCTTACGGGCTTAATGATTCATGAAGCGAGGCGTTGGGTTGGCAAGGTAAACTATTGACTTGTGACAGTCATACAAATTTGGTATAATAGACGCTGGGCAAGATCTGTGATAGAGATCCTACAATATTTATGGCATAGAACACATTGATCTAGAAATACCTGTGTTGGCGGTTCGAACACCAATACCATATTAGAGGGTGCATAATAGATCCCGCTCTCTCACTCTCCACGCAGTGTTCATCTTAGGCCCAAGCATCATAGTAACGTGGCAAAGGCTCAAAGAGAGCTGGGTGTCGCTCCCTCATTACTTTACACCCCAAAGTCCTGAATATTAAAAACTCCACTGTAGAAGGAATCCAACATTGCGTCCCAATCTAGATCCACCTCCCTACCCAAAGACGGCATTGAGACACCCTCTGCCATCTCCATCAGAGACAGCTCGTGCCTCTTCATGGCCATCGAGTCCCGCAGAAGGCTTTTCGCCGTCTCTAGTGCCTCGGATGCTAGATGCGTGTCTAATATTTGCACAATCTCTTCTAGCTTGGAGAGAACCCATGAGACCTGGGCAAGACTATCGGCGCTGTTGATGGCTAACAGCACGCAGAAAAATTGGAAGGTAGAGCTCAGTATATTCCACCATGGGACGCCTCTCTGCGCGAAGTCGTAAGCCGTCTCCACGGCTGCGTGACCAATGTTCAGAATGCACGATATCAGGTCTTTGCCAATCCTGACTTTGAGCAGACGCAAACGACGGTACAGACAGAAACATATGTCGGCACGAGTGAGTGCTGGAAAGCCTCTTATATGCTCAAGATCGTGAAGCTTCTGTATTGTGCTCTGGAGCGTCTCGCTCAAGTCTACGAGCTCGCGGCTTGCATTCTCCTCAGGTATGAGCTGGACCATGCGAAACTGTATGTCAGCGATACTGTTCGCTTCGAGCAAGGGGAGCTGGCAGCTTATCCCATCAAAGGCCTTTCTCGTCCGACCGTATTCATAGGAGAGGATCGTGTTGATGGATCGCGCAATCCAAAACGTTCTTCTACGACTTTCCTCTTCCGCGTTGATTTGAGTGTCCAGGCCACGCATCAAGGTCTCTGATTCCACGTTGCGATGCAACCCGATAGCTTCGGCCAGGTGCACGGCCATGGAGGATGCAAGCCATGTGAGATGAGGCCTGGTGGTTGAACGTAGGTAAAGCGTCCTGAAGATCCACGCTTGGATCTGGTCGACTGAAGGATGTCGACTAATCGTGGGGTCTTCAAGCACATCTTTGACGTGCTTCACAATCTCCGCTTCTCGGGGATGACCCTGTCGAAATGCGAGGAGAGAGCCCAAGGCCATAGCACCTCCGATAACGGCCCCGCAAACAAGGTCAGGGCTAGGGGTTGTCCAAAACCGATCGCATCTGTGAAGAAAAGCGTCCTTGTCCAAAACAGGGAATGTGTCGTGTGCAATGGAGAAAAATACCGCGACATATCGCTGGCACTCCTCGAGCGACACAAGATCCATCAGAGGCGTATGCGATGAGCGCAGCTCCTCCGGTCTTATGCCGCAGTTCCAGGCGAAAGAATGAAGTCGTGGGGGATTCACGGACTGGAACTCTGCTCCGAGCTGATTTGGGAACGCAATCGCGGAGCTCTGGTTCATGTATCGCGGTTTAGACGGGTCCAACACGCCTCGACTCACGTGGCCAACAGGAATGACGGGACCAGGACGGCTGCTCTCTGATGAGGCCGATGATATCTGCGCTTTCGCGTGATGGCGCTCGCTCTCCGCCTCGGAGAGCCTACTGTGACTTGGCTCCGGAGTATCATCGCCATAGTGACATTGGTATTCGTATTTCGAGCACATGAGACAGGGGAAGTGTCCGTCACATTTCCGCTTGCGCCTCCGGCACTCAGTACACGCCTTCCGAGCGCGTTGTCGTCGGCTGTGATGCCGACTTGGGGATATATCCGTTGCCATGACGGATTGGGTAAGGGTGACGAAGGATTCTAGCGCGAACCAGACTCGATATATGGAGTATTATATGCCTGTTCAGTCGATAAAAGGCCGCAGAATCACTCCTTTGACGGCTGAAATGCCAAATGTCTGCCCCACCCGAAGCTATTATTAACCAGCCTCCACGGCCAATTAGTCAATTGTCTCCAATTCATTACTTTTGTCTGATAATTAAGGGTTCCGTGTGAAATACTCTCCAAACCACTGTGATGGAGCTGAAACGCGATATACAAAACTGTCAGTGTTGGCTCTGACGCTTCCTGCTCTCATACAGAATAAACAAGGTAGCTATCACAACGCCGAGGCCGCCGAGTCCTATCCCCACATAGAACGCACTTCTGCATCCCCTCAATAGCTCATCTTTACTCAGACCCGGACTGACTTGCGATTGCACCGTTCCAGCTATGCCGAGGCCAATAGAGATGGAATAGTTGATGACCGTGTTCACGAGAGACGCTGCGAGACCTTGGTGCTCCTTGCGCATCGCGTTACTAAGGATGATTGTGGCTGCTGGGAATGACATGTCCCTGGTCGATTTAGCAACGATGACGCCAAAGTTGGAGACGAGGGGATACTTACATTCCCCACGGCATGATGAGGATCGAGACAAACGTTTAAGCCCAGTACGTCTAGTCGGCTGGCATGAAAGCAACCAATATTCCTCCCAGCATAAACGCCATCATCGCCAGGAACATGACCATGCTGGGCTTCAATCTGCCTAGGAGCAGACCCGTGGTGAAAGCCGCACATGTGCCACTCACGGCCACGGCAGAAAACTCTGCACTCGCCAGCAAGGGGGTTTTGCCTCTGATCTGCTCGAAGAATTGCCAAAGGTAGTATAACCAGATACCAAAGCTTGACCATCCAACGCCGATGCACGCCAATACAGACGCCAGTTGGCCGCTGAAGATCTCTTTCGGTAGCAGCGGAAACTTTGCCCGAGTTTCGATCCATGCAAAGAGGCCAAGCATGAGAAACCCGACAATCAGAAGCGCATAAACATAGGGAGTCGTCCAACCCACCCCAGGTCCTTGGTTCCAGGCAAAATTGACCAAGGCGAGGCCGATTACACCTGAAACCGCGCCGGGGACATCAATCAGATCCCATAGACTCCCTTGCGACCGCAGTTTGGCAGTCGGAGGAGTCGAGGGGATGATTAGAGCACCAGCGACTGCAACGACGCAACAAACCATCGCCATGACCCAGTACGCCCATGGCCACCATACCAACTGGGCGAATAAGGATGAGAAGACAGCCCCGAGGACAAACCCACCAGGTGCAGTAGCACCGAAGATGCTGAATATCATCGACTTTCTTCTCCCAAATGGATACATGCGTCTGATGATGGCTATTGCCGATGGTACAGCAAAAGCTGGCCCTATACCTTGAAAGGCCCGACATATGTAAAAGATATCGGAGAGGACCAAACACTGACGCCAACCAGTAGGGACCACAGCGCGTACCAC
The DNA here is from genome assembly GCA_025331125.1 of Mycogone perniciosa. Taxonomy (NCBI): domain Eukaryota; kingdom Fungi; phylum Ascomycota; class Sordariomycetes; order Hypocreales; family Hypocreaceae; genus Mycogone; species Mycogone perniciosa. The sequence goes on from JAOALB010000031.1 coordinate 131,336, forward strand.
ACAAAGCCTATGATGAATATCTCTTTGTGCCCGAAAAGATCTCCCAGTCTGCCCGCAATCAGGATGAACGTACCTACAGTCAAACTGTAGGCCGCAGGCATCCAGCTGAGTTCCCCAGGATCATGTGTGTTGAAACTGTCCCCGATGATGTGGAGAGGGGCGATGGATTGTGCCAGGCCAGCTTGTGCCAACAGCTGTGCGAGGCATAAGGTGAATATGAAGGGAATCTCGACTATTAGTGATTTGGGGGGCTGAATGCTGCTGGGTATCGGTTCGAATGCGTTTGTCCCGGTTATGCTGTTAGGTGAATCCCTTTCGGGATCAAGCTCCTGTCGCCTGTCTGGCAAGGGGTCGGTCGGTTTCTCGGTGAGCGTTTCCAAAGTCATGTCGTTGGAGCTCAGAACCATGGTAAGAGTGGCATGGCAATAAAATCAGTAAAACTACTGAACTCGAACTTACACATGCCTTAATGGAATCCATCTCTCCCTTTTCGTGATCAATATTTATATGTCTGGTCAAGCATGCCCAAATTCCGCAATATCCGCATCGTCCGCAATGACCAACATTCCGCGTTATCCGCACTATCCGCCATGCCCGCATTAGATGGTGTGAATCATGACGATTACCATTCTAAAAACACCGTTATGCAGAGTATATTTCGTGTATAAAACGATTCTTAGCATCGCCGTATTCTCTGTAAGGAGCACACATCCTTTGGCGACAAAAGGCAATAGAAAAGAGTCCACGATGTCTCACAGCGCAACGGAACCTACAATGAAAGCCCTCCGGCTTCTCCGCGAAAAAGCAGGAGAAGCTCCCACATTGGTCCTCAACGCCGTTCCCAAGCCCAAGCTGATACCTCACCATGTTTTGGTTAAAGTCCACGCCTCAGCTATCCACCCGAGCGATGTTGCAAACGCCCAGGGACTGTTTCCATATACTCAATATCCACGGATCGTCGGACGAGACTACGCCGGGGTCGTTGAAGAGGGCCCCCAGGAGTTGGTTGGACTGGAAGTCTACGGAACCAGCGGCAAGACTTATGCATTCAGCGAAGACGGCTTCCAGGCCGAGTACTGTCTCGTTCATGAAAGGGATATCGCCCGGAAGCCAAAGAACATTACGTTTGCTCAAGCATCTACTCTTGGCGTTCCGTTTACTACAGCTGCCTTGATCTTGGAGAGGTCAGCGATCAAACAATCCGACACCGTTCTTGTCATTGGCGCAAATGGCTCAGTCGGCTCCTGTGTTGTGCAGCTCGCCAGACACAAAGGCGCCCGAGTCTTCAAAGCCTCTCGACATCCCGGAGACGATGTGAACACGGAAAATGACCCAGAGCTTAAAGCCCTAGATGCTCTGACCGATGGTCGAGGCGTCGACGTGGTCGTTGATACCGCCGGCTCCCCCTCGCTTATGCAGAACGCCATCCACAGATTGGCCAATGGCGGTCGTCTTGCCTTCATTGCAGCCCCCAGAATAGGTGTGACGGAATTGGGTATCGATATACGCCCATTTTATAGGGCCGACTTGAGTCTTCTTGGCTGCAACTCTTTGAACCCGTCTGCAGAGGAGATGGCGCGGCGATTGGACGAGCTGCACGAGTTATTCGAGTCAGGTAGTCTCACTCCCGAAGGTAAATGGACACAAGTATCACTGGAAAACGCAGTGGAGGCCTATGAAAAATTGGCCAAAAAGACGATCACGGGGAAATATGTTGTTGTCATGGGGTGACGAGGTCGATGCAGCAAGATGTTGAGAGTTCATGATCATGCCCGATATACCTGATGCGTAATGCTATAAAAATCCATTTCTGCTTCCAATTCGTCTTGACCCTTCACCAGATAAATGACATGCTGACATGCTGCTTCATGAAAGGATCCCGAAGCCCATGACAGCTTTCGTTAATCTCAACGGTCACCCTATCTCAAGACGCCATTCATGAAAACTTTAAACCGGCCACTCTGCGCCCCTTAACTGTAGTAGAGCTTCTAGAACATCGGATTGTCGGGACAATAGCGAATCCGAATCAATGGCAGAATCCGGACCTCACACGCAAGCACAGCGAGGCCCGACCAACTCCCGAGAGCCAAGACACTTGCTGTGCATAAGAAAAGCTCCCGGTTCTTGTGTAGCTTCATAAATGCGCCTCGTAAGCACAGCACTCACAGCGATTGCCGACTGTGCCGGGCTGACAGTGCGGATCAAGATAGAGCTGGGGCTCGATATGACGCGACAGCCGTTGATGCCCCCATTCGCATCGATCCAATGTGGTTCACGGCTCTCGGCTCAATGATCGTCGCGCCGGTTTCACTGAAGATGATGGTGAGCGTAAGGTAGAAGTACAACAGTCATCAAACATCACAGAGGCATAGAAGTGATAACTGACAGAACAACTCAGCTGCTGCTGCCGCAATCTGCCTAACAAAGTTCAACTGGTTTTGCTCTAGCCTGTGCCACTATTACCACAACAACCCTTGAGCTGCTTGGCAGCATGATCTAGATTCTAGTTAGTGCATTAGGGGACAAAAAAAGAGACACAACAAAAAACAAAAACACAACTTAATAGGTGGTTAAGCAATAAAAGTGATCTACTAAGTGATCTACTAAGTGCAACAAGAGTTAGCTACAAAAACGTAGATATTTTGAGACTGTTTATTGTCATCTGCTTATGCATCATCATCATCACGGAGGCCGCCTAACGAGCTACAGACTTTTATTTGCAGATCAGGGAGCGAGGCGTGGAACTACCGAAATAATGGGAAGCATCATGACTCGCGCTCCTTGACCAGGTTGAAAAACTTCTGCGCACAGTCAGGTCGCATTATCGCTACACAAGCCGAAAGAACTGCGAAATGCCGATAATAATAGACCATCTCCGTACTCCGTATTGTTCTTAAATACTACTCAGGTCGAGATTATTTGTCATCTTCTACAGAGTTTGCATCAAGACCTATCACCTAGACTACTACCTAGCTCAAACTCTCCCCTCAATGCTACCGGCAATGTGGCTCCAACAGAATAGTATGTGTGGGAGACATAGGTCCTTGAAGCTAGGAGTAATTCTCGTGTGGCGTCTGACTTATGACAGCCAATCTTAACAATGCTTTCAGCAGCCATCATAGCTGCAAAAGCAAACACACGAAGACACTCTATTATTAATAAATCTACTGTCATCCCGTTAGTTTGTTGTCTTACTATCTCCACCATGTCCTACCAGTCCCTCTCAATGAGCTCACCATGGAGGACCAGCAGTTATGGATGCGAAGTGGCAATGGAACAGCACATGTTTTCCAGGAAACACTTCCCCCGATAAGGGGTCGCGGGCTCGCCTTCATTATCGTCTGTTTGATTATGCCTCTGATTGCGACCACCTGGACGGGAATGAGAATATGGACCCGCCGAATAAGAGAACTCTCACCGTTCATGACAGAGGATATACTCTGCTATGCCGCCCTGGTCTGTTCTCATCGTTAAAGGCTTGTAACTCCTTGGCTAACTTAAGCTAGATAAGCTTTTGGGGGGTTTGCATCTGCTATATCCTCAGTGAGTTGCAAAAGCTATCCATCGAAGGGACAGGAACATATTTCGACTGACGCTTGAGAACCCTATAGTGGTGGTTCTAGGCGGCCTAGGTCACCACGTATATCACCTGCAACCAATGCATGTTGAACGCTTCTCGCAGGCGTTATTCGCCGAAGAGATGTTATACACTCTTACCCTGGGCTTCGTCAAGATCAGCATCATCGTCATGATTAAGCGCATCTTCTTCACGCATTCATATGCCTACATCGCCAATATCATCATGATCCTCTCTATTTTGTGGATGGTACAGTCCTTCGCAACCAGCCTGTTCATCTGCCTGCCTATCGCTATCAATTGGGACCGAAACGTCCGCGGTCGCTGTGGCAATCTCAGATTGGCCTTCGCTGCCGTCGGCATCGTGGATATCCTTACTGACTTATTGATCTTTATGCTGCCGATCAGACTGGTGCTGGGACTGAATATGAAGATTATTTACAAGGTTGCACTGGGATGCGCCTTTGGCGGCGGCTTGGTGTATGTCTCCCCCCGTCAACTTGTTAATATGGCTTAAGGCACTATTTCTAATTCCCACTAGCACTATTGCGATTACTTCTGTCAGAGTCTATTACCTACTGGTTATCGACTTCGACGACTTACTATACACTTGCTACGACGGTTCCGTTATGACCGCCGTCCAGCTCGGTGTAGCCATCATGGTGGCCTCATCCCCAATGCTACGCCCAGTCATGGACCGTACGCTGGGTCGCTGGTTAAGCATCAGGTCGAAATACCGATCCAGCGACTCTAATAGAACACCAAAATCACTGAGCAGCAACAACACAAGGATCTTCAATCGCGGGTCTGCTGGCCCCTCCACGAACCAAAGTTCGAGCGATCCCAGGGGTAGCAAGGCCTACAGACCCATGTCCGAGAGTGAGGAGCATCTTTCGTGGGAGATGAACGTGGTGCATTCGGAGAGGGGCAAGACTGAGACAGTTGTTACGAGGCAGCAGTCCGATGTGGAGAGCAATGGCTATGGTGAGGAACAGCTGCCGACGGACTGCATCAGAGTCACGCAGTCTACACTGGTCTCATAAAATCCCAACATCAGGAAATTGAGTCTTCTGTCTGGTCAGGCTGATAAAAAAGGGGGGTGTGAGCTGGGTTAGACAATGAGCAACACCAAAAAGCCATATAGATTTCAATCTTCAGTGCTTACAAGAGGCACAAGAAAGCAAACAACAAGGTTCAGACAGCCATGTCCCATCAACTATGTGTGTTCCTATGTACAATTACTCACAATATTTTCCTTCAGATTCATTACTTCATACCATACTCTCATATCAGTTCCTTTACACAGCCTTGGGTAGCACCCAAGTAGTAACAGACCTAGCAGGCACCCTTGCATTCCATGTCTGGCTCTCAGACTGCGTACCAACTGACACCCAGACATCGTTTCCGAAACGGTTCTGAATGACCACCGTGCGGGTGCCATCGGGGTTGATCGTAGCCACAGACATCATGCCCGAGTTGTCAGGGTACAGGTAGGTGCCTGTTCCATCAACCACCACGGCGCCCTTTGGGATGTACCGACTGAACTGGCCCATCATGTACCACTCAATCTCCTTGGTGTAGCTGCGGCCATCCGGGCTAACCGTCACCAATCCTGTGCACACGCCGCAGTTGCCGCTGCCAGTGAGAGACGGGCCGCCGTTGGTCCAGCTGCCCAGATTCCAGGCGATGATACCATTGGCCCAGTTCTGCAGGGGCATCAGGTTGAAGTTGGAGGCGTGGAGCCAGTCGGTGTATTTCTTGGAGTGCCAGCACTCGGTCATGTACTGCTCCTTGTTGGGGTTCTGGTTGTGGAATGCAGTCAGGACAGCCCAGTTTTTGGGATCGTTGCCGGCGTAGCAGTGCCAGGCGGTGGCAGGGACGAAGTCGCTAGCCGCGTTGATGACAGTTTGAGGGTATTGAGGCAGATCTGCAATATCACAGTTGGTCAGTTATTTGGAAATAGTAACAATAAGCGGTCATGTTGTGGTACTCACCCTGGTTGTGGTCCCAAGCCCAGATAGGGGTGTTGAGGCCGGAATTGCGAAGAGCAGGGCCGATCTTGTCACGGATCAGAGCAGCAGCCTCGTCCTGCTGGATCAGCAGAGTGGGCATGTCATCCTTGCTGTTCAGCGGCTCGTTCTGGATGGTGATGGCGTCGACATGAACGCCACCCCGTTGGTAGGCCTGGAGGTACTTGACAAAGTACTGAGCATAGGCATCCTCATATCGGTGGTCCAGCTTGTTGCCGGTGAGGTTGCCGCCAACGATGAGGCCGTTTTGCTTCATCCATCCTGGAGGGGACCAGGGGGAACCGAGAAGGGTCATGCCGGGGTGAAGCTGGCGCATCTCAGCCAGCAACCTAAGCATGGCATTGCCTCGGTCACCGAGACCGAACGAGGTCAGGGCCGGGTCTGGCTTGTTGCCATTGTCGGCATAGGAGTACGCCGGGTCTTGCGTGAGATCGGAGCTGGCGACGGTGTGGCGGATCAAGTTGAAGTTGAGGCCACTGGGGGTCATGATATCCGTCATAATCTGGGCGCGCAAGGCCGGTGGCAGCTGGTTGAAGACCTGAACGGTGCCATCGGTGACAGCAGCGCCGAAGCCCTTGACCACCTGCTTCCTGCCGGTCTTTTCGTTGATGGTGAACTTCCAGCTGCTGGGGACGCCTGGGTTGGGGGCATTCAGGACGGGCGTCTGGGCGCAGCTGAACTTGAGTTTTCCATCCTCACTCGAAGCCCAGGCGCCGGTAGCAGCATTTGCTGTGCCCACGGCGGCAATGGTTGTAAGTACTGAGAGGAACAACATGTTTGCGAACCGTTGTCTGTATCTATACAGATTACTGGACGGTTTGTCTCGACGATGTCAGCTGGTTCGAGGAGAGGGTCCGTCAACAGAAGGGGATCATCGTCTCCTTTTATTCAACGGCCCAGCACCCTCGGTCCGAGCTGTACATGTTACTGATGCTGGAGCTTCATCTGTCTGGGCCCCTCACCAGTGCCCAGCGCCCAGCGCCAATGTCCAAGAAGGTTTGGTATGACCTGACCTGCTTAGAGATTCTGGAGCTCATCCAGGCACGCAACCCAATCGGCCCTACCCCGGTGACCCCGTCTTGACGCTCGCTCTGCAAGGACGAATCATTGGACGAAGATTTGGTCTGGAGTATTGCCGATCTCTTGGGCAGCTAGTACCAGCACTAGAAGCAAATTGCCGGGGATAGTTCCCCCACCACTTACAATGAAACCTTGAGTGAAATGTGGGGGGTATGGAGACCGGAGACCTTCTTCCATTCACTGGCCTAGAGGTTGGGGGCATGCTTTTCTAAGGTTGATAGGGAGCGTAGGGAATTCAGTTTGACAAGACCGAAGGATACGGGTAGGATTTTAGAGGTAGCATCGTCTACACGTACGCACGTGGACTGAAGGACGAGATCTAGGATTAGAGTAGCATTGAAGCAATCAAGTGTGGGCGTTCGCAGATCCCTCCCATGCAAGATGCCCCAATCCCTATGAGGCAACCCCGGGATTCCTTAATAATCCTCACACACGATCATCATACTCTTATTTTGGTAGTGCTATATCTATATTCTAATTCCTTGTCTCCAACGTCTTGTATTACTATTCCGCAGTTTCGGCTTCAACTTGATGAGCTTTTCTTCTTTGCCATTTTGCCTGTCTCCTCGTTGGCTTCGCCCGTATCATTATTTTCCCATCTACTCCATACTCCGTGCTCCATAGACTACTTCGGAGTATCTACCACGGCGTAAGCTCCCCCACAGTAATGCCGAACAGACTGCAGCCGACCCTGAAAAGTCTTCCCCGCGTTCCCATGTGACTGGAATAGCTTTTAGCCGCACAAAGAGCCTTTAGGATTACCTAGCAGTAGTACTGGTAGTATTGGTCTTCTCCGCATTCCAAAGACAACGGTCTCAGGGCCATCTGGCTTGTCCGAGATCCGGTTATAATCCTTGTTACATACATACATCATATATCTAGGTGTTTGTTGATTTTACATGGCGCAGGGCAATGGATTGGTCCATAAAAAGTGTCAATAAGGAGGTGGCCAATGCGGGCCATTGGACGGACCGAGTCCGAAGCCTCCCATTATCATCAGTAGTATTTCTCTTCTGTCCTGTGAATACTTCGTACCGGCCAGCTATAACGCTCTCTTATCCCGTATAGACCAACTCGCCACTCTATTCCAATATCGATGCTAGTCCACCCGCAAAACGATTTGCTATGTAATGAATCGTATAGATACTATCTATTTCGGGCAATAATCCCGTCCTTGCTAGTCCCCAAGACCCCCGCGTACTGACCCCATAGGTAGTAATATATACTGATCCATAAATATGTGGATGCGAACCCACCGACATAATCAACCTGCTTCTTCGGTCTAGGTATTCCCCATACGCCAAGGCCAGTCGCCCCCGGTCTGTTGAAGAAACATGGTGATCACATTACCACCAATCGCCAGGTCCCGGAGAAACAAAGGTTTCCTGTGCCTCCAGTACCAAAGCCAAACCCGATCCCTTTCCCACCGAGCCTGATTTATCATCGTGAGAGAGAGAGAAAGCGCATATGTGCAAGGAACGTGATTGGTAGTGCCATTAGACCCCTGAAAACCTGGTAAATGGAAACCAGCCAGTATAACTCTACAAATGGCGGCTCTCTTTCGTCAACCGTGCTCTTCCCAAGACCATAAACCAACTCGGACTCTCCGCACGCCAATATCATACCCACAGTTGTATTTTGTGTATACGGCCGCGGAATAGAGCCGTGAGGAGCCGCATACCGGCGGGAATTGTGCGCGGCACCGGAGGCCTGGACATACATGCCACTCCGCACTATGTATGTTGACATATGCATGTGCAGTGAGATGCATCTAGATCCGACCCAAGAAAGAGGCCCAGCTTGGCCGCAAAACGGCCCGACTGCTCCGACCCCTCCAGCTAGTGGTCGTATTCTGGGAGAGGAGGACGCATTCTCGTTGATATTCGTCCAAAGCCTTCATTGCTGCCAGCAAACGGGATGACTGCAGCAGCTTAGCCGTAACAGTCGTAGTCGTGTGACAACCAAGCCATTGGCAGTTGACAGCAGAGTCGCAGCACACAAGCTTCCCTCCATCCGCAGCCAAGGTTCCACCCCAGAATTGACCGAGCTTGATGCCGACTTAGTCTGATCAGTCCTCATCCGGACCACTTGGATGACATCCGATACCGAATAGTCAATAGCTCGGGGTGACTTAATATATGATTGAGCAAGGGGTCACAGCTAAAGGTAAAAAAAAACCTGACGCGCCACGTCACAACCCAAAGGATGCATCCTCTTGCATCTTCGAGACTGTTCAACACGAAAGGATATTCAACACGAGAATTTGTCGATAGAGCCATGCAGGGTGCCACATAGTGACATGAGGTGTGCCGATAAAGCGGCCATTGCTCTCATAACGCCGGCCCAAACAGATCATCCGTACTCTCGAGTTTTCTGCGCTTCGGATCCCGGGATTCAGCTTCTCCGAACACTGCAGAGTCATTCTGACCATTGGTTGGCTTCTTTACTTTGGACGCTGCTTGCTCTCGTCTCGCCCGCTGTAGAGCTACCAGGTCGGCTCTGTCGGTGTCTCTGCATTTCTGCAGCTTCTTTCGCAAAGGCTTCATCGACTTGACGACGTCAGGCTATTTTCCCGTTAGCTAGGCGGACTACGATATCCACTGAGCAGGTTTTCAACTGACCGTTCCCCAATACTCTGTCATCCGCTCTGGGGGCTCCTCTTCCAGCATGGTGCGGCAGTCCTCGATTGTTTCCATGATCTTGTCTCGTATATCTGTGTTGGAGCTTCCGTTCTGAGTCGCCGGGGGGAGTAGTATGTCGATCAGTCCTGCATCCACCATCAACAACGACGCCATCATGATTTGGCTCGGCGTAAAGTGAAAGTATGCGTCTGTGAGGAGTGGGCTAAACTTCAGAATCTCTCGTGCCCGACCGTGCGCCTTTGCAACGCGGCCTTCCTCGGCCGGAAGCCTCCTCCTCAGCTCCAATATGGCGCCTTCAAGGGCCCGGAACGGATGTCGCACATCGAATGCAAAGCGCATGCCCTGGCAGAGCAGAAATTCACCAGCAAGTATCTGCTCGCTAGTCGTATTAGGAAACATCTCGGCCAGCTTGGCCAGCCGAATGTAGAAGCCCTCCGCCTTGCACCCAAAGAACAACGAAGTCTTGAGCAGTTCGGTGGGCGGATACGTCATGACCGAGTTGGTGATGTAGAACCGCCGCAAGAAAACGGCAGCCGTAGAGCGGATCTCGGTCGGAAGTTCGCAGAACTGGGCGGCACGGATAAGCTCTGTGGTGAAGAATTGGACGAGCTTCGTCTCCTCTTCGGGCGTCAGGAACTCGGGCTGTGCGTCGGCTGGGAAACGAGGCGATATCTGCTGCTTGGCGAGCGCGTTTGTCTTTGCGCGAAGCTCCTGGAGGCTGGAGGGCGAGAAGGACCAGAGGCAGAACTGGCTGGATTGCCGATAGCGCTCATCCTCAGTAGCCATTGTCAGGAATGATTCGGTTTACAGAGGAGGTGAAGAAGGAAATGCAGTTATCGCAAAGCGGATTGTGTGGTGCCGTGAAGCTGCTGGCAGCACTTGATTGTCGATCAGACGCTGTCTGTGTCTGTGGTTCTCTCGAGCTGCTCCAGGAGGTTTGCACGTGCAACAGTACAGTGCCAAGTTGGCTACCCCCGGGAATCTATTCGCACTGTACGAGATATTTACAAGCACAAATTATAAGGTAGGCAGCGACTTGGTAGCTTGGATATCACCACTTGCATAACCAATTTCTCAAATGCCATAATAAACAATCACAGTGCATTTTGGGCCCCTTTAATACGCTTGAGTGCAGCAAGGCAGTAGTATTTGATATTCACTCGACTTCGCCCAGTCAAGTCCCAAGCAATTTCCCCAAAACGCAGCTATCGTCATGCCCTTCTAAAACTAACAAAAAAACCCATAACACACCATACAACAGAGCAACCGAGCAAAGGACAATCAGTAGCCCAGACTAATCTTTTTGGGAACGGGCGGCGGGGGAGGTTTCCTCGACCTGTTCACAGGCGGTGGCGGCGCTTTCTTGCTCTCTAGAAAAGCGTTGTTGGGATTCCCTCGCAGGCTGCCATAGCTTGTCGCTGGAGTGACGCTGTGATCAACCCAAACTGGACTGTTATCACCGCTGCAGTTTGACGTGTCATCGCCAAACACATCTTCGGTGCCTCTGCCCCCCTGGATAGCACCATCTGTGACTGCCCTCGCCATTGAGATCCTTGCGGGAGCTGCCGGCGCATGCCTGGCTTCGAATGTGGTTGATCGCAAGACTGGCGGTCTCGTGGATGCTGGCGGTGGAGGCGGCGGAGGAGCAGCACGTGTCGACAGTGTGCGTGTAGGCTTCCATTCTGGAACTCGAGAGCTCTCACGTGCCTCGGGAATGACGATGTTGTTCTGGCGGGTTTGTGACCGAGTAGAGGCGTTGGAGTAGATCCGCTCCAGGCCTGACCCTCCTTCCCCCTGTGAAGTCGGGCGGCGGCCTGTGTCAATGCCAGTTGGCCATGCCTGGCGCAGTCGACGCAACTCATTGGCGGCACGCTCGTGGTATTCCAGCTCGGCGTCAAGGAAGGAGTTGAGAGCCCCGACGGTATCGACCTCAGCATCTTTGATGTCCTGCATGCGCTGGAAGACATCCTCAGTCGTATCGTCAAACTTGGTCTTGTTGACACGCAGCTCCTCCTCAAGCCGAGGGTCGTCTTTCTTCAACTTTTGCATCTTGCCCATGGTGGCGTCGTAGGCGAGTCGACGGCTCTCAAGCTTCTTGCGAGCGGTCTATTCGGTGATGGTAAGCATTCGATCATATATATATGTGGGTGTGTGTATAATGGCCTTTTCTGCTTCTGCTTACCTGATACTCCCTCATCATTGCAAGGTTTCTCTCAATCTGCTGGAACCAGATTGCGTTGGCGCAATCCACATAGCTGGTCTGGAGCTCAGCAATCTGCTCGTTGGCGCTGCCCATGGACGCCAGACACCGGCCCAGCTCCGAGTCCTGCTCAAAGTCGGCGCCGTGAGCTGCCATGTTCCGTCCGAGCAAAGCCAAAGGGGTGCTGCGGCTTCTGTCCTCGAGGGCGTCGCAGCGACGAGAGAGCCACCTGGTGTAGATGTTCATGGACTTGTGAAGACGCTCCATGCCTGGGGGGTGGGAAACAGGTCAGCCGCGCTCGATACGACGCATGAGCAAGGGATTACGTACCATCATGACGAAGATCCATCTCGGCCTCAAGCGATTTGAACTCTTCTGAATGGGTTGCCTTGGCCTCGGCACCCATCCTCTCGCCAGCCCACTGCATGGCGCGGTCGATCTTGCGGGTGAAGTTCATGGCGAATTCGATGAGTCAAATGCAACGGTATGTAGTGGATGTCCGAAGTAGGAGACAGAGACAGACAGAAAGCGAGGCCCGTATCGATCGATGGCTGCTGCTATGGCTGGCTTTATAGGCGGCGCGTCCAGCAAAGACCTGAGAGAGAGAGGGAGAGAGAGAGAGAGCAATGGAAACGAACGAGTAACTGTCAATTGGGCCAGCCCAACAAACAAGCATCAGTCAGTCAATGAACGAAGGACAAGAAGGAAGCAAACTAAGAGTCCGTAAGTTGGCGCGAGAAAGGTAGCAGGTGGGAAAGACTGATGAATTGGCCAATGTTAAATAAATCAACAAATACGGAGTACATGGCTAAATACAGAGAGGGTCGCGTGGCGTTGGCCCCTGTCGCACCCCGTTTTAGCCGCGACGCTTCCAGGGCGCAACAGGGGCCAGTCCACTTAATCGCCGCCCAAAAATGGTGCTTGGTGGCGGCGCTTCAGGGGGTGTCTTCCCGTAGTGCAGCCTCTAGGCCTCTAGAGCGTTCTCTCCAGCGCCCTATTGACGGCTCCAGGCGCCTATGATCCGTCGACTGGTTGATGTGATGCGGTTCTGCTGCATAACCTTCATCATTCATACGCACGCATGTTGCACGTCTTCGTATTCGTCTCGTGTATGTAATGTATGTGTGTGTGGTAAAAAATTACCTACCAGATAGATATGACATGACATGGGCTATTGATTGCTGTCCATTCCATTCCTGTCTCTTCTCTGCATGAGTTGGAATGGTCAGGAATGAAGATGAATGTCGTGGCTTGCAAAGTAAATGTCCTCAATATGACTCGCCATATCTACAACCGCCCAGACGGAATGGCTGCAGAAGGTTGCATTTTCTTCTCCATTGCTCCCGCTTGGCGATCTTGTTTCGATCCAATGAACGAGGTAACTGTTGGATTCCTTGGCAAAGGACATTTACATAAATCGCCGATAATCAGTGATGTTCGGTGATGGTCAGTGATCATCCCACAGTAGGTGCGGAGTACGGAGTAGTATCATGATAATCACGATCATCAGGGGCGTTGATCACAACGTACATACTCGTACATGCAGAGAGTGCTCCGTATTTCGTTCGTATACGTGTTTCCGTCAATAATGGCACCAGTCAGAAATCAATTGATCCCCGTTTTTTAATAAAAATAACTCTCTTCTCAATATCCGAGTCACTATAGCGCATACTATCTATCAAGGAGGGCGGCACGACTGCATCCATCACGCCCGTTCTCGTTGCTCTGCACCAATTATCGACATTCCAGATCTTAGCTTCCATGCACCCCGTGTTTCACCTGTTCGACCACTGCTAGTGGCCTATATTTGCATAGAAGGCTTCTCTGCAGAGCCAGCGAAATGCTACCTATTCCACTACTGCTCCGTATTCCATGCAGTAGCATCCATCGACTTGGGGCATATAATTCGTACCTCACGCGACTCACCAGCGATAGGATAATCTCGAGCCTTTCAGCTACAAGGCTGCCGGATACTCTAAAAATAGCCTTGCCTTTCTTTTCGACCGATATTGAGTATTTTCTGCTTCTCAGCCTCCCCGCTAAGACGAACCGGTTCTGAGGCTTAAGCTCACCTTTGGCATCACGAGCGACGTTGGCTTGAGGCTGAAATTCCATCAACAAATAACGGCTAATCATGTGCCTCCTCAGCCACACTCTCTACACTTCCACTAAGCCTTCTCGATGTCGCTCCAAGGCTACTTCGTACTAGGAGTACTAACTCGATGCATCACAAGAATCGTCACAGCCAACATCCTGGAGGCCTCCACTTTGGGCTGAAGATGGTTTATTTAAATCGTGGTTAAGGACTGACTGACCTTATTGCCTGGTTATGTTCCGTATCTACCAGGAGAACCGTCACCAGACTTTCAGGATGAACCCGCAACAACCGCCGTATGGCCAGCAAGGAGCTTACGGAGGCCCATATCCACCTCACGGCCCTCCTGCTCCGGGGCCCGGCCCAGTGGGGCAACCTCCGGCTCCTCAGCAGCAGCCCTACTACGGCTACGGCCAACAACCTCCACCCGGAGGCCCGTATCCAAACCAGCCTTATCCCGGTGGTCCGCCACAGCACCAGCAGTATCCTCCGTCTGGCGTGCCGCCGCAGCCGTATCAAGGCCAGGGCTACCCTTCATATGGAGCTCCACCACCAGGATCTCAACATCCGGCTCCATATGGACAGCCACAATCTGGGGGTCCTTACGGACAGCCATATCAGCAGCAGCAGCCATATCAACAACAGCAGCCATATCAACAACAGCCTTATGGCGCTCAGGTAAGTGTTTCCGGTCCTCCTTTTACTGCTAAAGAAATACAAAGTACTCATACGTCAGATCGCAGCCCCCTGCTCAACAGTGGCACCAACCACCTGCGGGTTATCCGCCGCCAGCACAACAGTACAACGTACAACCAACGCCAGCATCTCCAGGCTACGATCCCGCACAGAGGCAATGGATTCAACACGTCGACACAGCCTCCGATGTCGAAGCCATCAGAAAAGCCATGAAGGGCATGGGATGCGACGAGCGTGCTCTCATCCGTGTCTTTACCGCCCCCAAGTACCAGAACCCTTGGGCCATGGCCCAGTTGGTGCGAGACTACAACAGCCGCTTCATGCGTGACCTGGCCAAGGATATCAAGGGCGAGACTCGGGGCAATTTCGAGACGGCTCTCTTGGCGCTGCTAAGAGGTCCGCTCGAGAATGATGTGTTAACCCTTGATAAGGCTTTGGACCGGGCGGGTACCGACGAGGAGGCTCTGATGGATGTGCTTCTATGTCGATCGAATGCAGATATGCGAGCCATTTCTACAGAGTACAGGAGAGTCAAGGGCCGAGAACTGCTACTAGACGTAAAGGACGACGTCGACGATACCTTGTTCCGACTCTACAGCATGGTCCTCTCCGCAACACGCGCCGAAGACACCGCACCCGTAATCCCCTCCGACATCGACCACAAGATCACAGAGCTCCAGCGCGCCACCGAAGGCACCATTGGAGCCAACGCCATTTCTGTCGCGCAAATCTTCACAAGCGCCAATGCTGCGCAGATGCGCGCCATGAGCGATGCCTACCACCGCAAATACCACCGCAGTCTCCAGGACGTCATTGAGCGGGAGTTCCGCGGCGATATGGAGGATGCGCTGCTGCGGATGCTGACGACTGCGGTGGATCGGGCCAAGGTAGATGCGCAGGGGCTGCGGGAGCCGCTGATGAAGACGATGTCGAAGGATAAGCTGTTTATTAACCGCGCGTTGAGGCTGCATTGGGATAGAGATAGATTGGTGGCGGCTCAGGCGGCGCATAGGAAGATGTATGGGAGGACGTTGGGGAAGCAGATAAAGGAGTTGTTGAGTGCTGATTATGAGGATTTGATGGTTGCTTTGGTTGGCGACAGGTAGACGTGCTCTCATAGATGTCAGTCATTTAAAGGAACATATCAAGATATTATAGCATCAGCTCATATACTCAAGAATCGGGACTATAAAATCTCACATTTCACGACTATTGATTCGTTCTGTCTACCTCCTCAATCTTTGACTTGCTCAATCTTTCCAGTCTTCACATCATATACATACCCAGTAACCGGCACATCCAGCACCAACGGACTCCGGCTTACATGGTGGATGACCACAATCTCGCGCGTCCCGAGGAGCTGCTGAGAAATAATGACTGATCGGAGAGCTTCGACGGCGCGGCCTCCGGCGTTCCTGAAGACGTGGGCGTCGCCCTCCTCAAGGCCGAGGAACTTTGCGGGATCAAGGCGTGCGTCCATGCATGTTAACACGAAGACCTTTCTGTGGTGCACAGTGTTACCATTGACTCATCATAGGTGTCACCAAAGGACATACCGAGTTGGTGGAATGGTAAGATGGCCCTTTTCAAAGGACGCTTCGTACTGCTTGTTGGCCGTTTCGAACTCGCTGGCACTCGTCATGTTGATTGATTGCAGGTATATGGCTATTTTTTTATAGCTAGTTCACGTTGCAAGGCGTAGTTTCACCAACTGCGAGAGTGGGTGATTATTATATACAATCCGATCCCCCTAGCCAAGCCTTTCTCCGCATCTGTAATTCATGGTCGAGTTCTTAACCCAATCCTAAGCACATGTGCTATTGTTTGAGACGGATCCCACAGTCGTCATACACACAATGTCTGTCGCCATGTGGGCTACTTGCGGGGATGGCCAATGGAGCAGGTGTGGCGGATTTCCCCAAGTGAGCGATCCAATGAACGATTCTCAGCTTTGATTCGAGATGGTTGGTTCAGCTAGATCTCGGGATCCTGGATATCCGGCATTCAAAGGCATAACGTGCTTCGGTAGATGGAGAGGGGACGGCGTTGAAAGGCAAACTTGGCATCCCAGCTGGATAGAGTTATTTACTTCATGGAATCTTTCTAGCAATAAAAAATTATTGATGCGCTTTTAGTTAATATCTTAACAAGATTGCTCATCAAGAGTGAGTCTGTTCAGTTCTGTATCTCGCATCGCCAGTGAATGAATGTGCCTACCCTGTACATGATCAAATTTTCCAGGAAATGAATATGCAGACGTATAACTAGAGACCTAGTAATCCAAATTTCGAGAGAAAGAATCACTGTAATTTTATTTACTGTAGTTCTGTTTTTGTACTGTTAAAGCTGATGGGGAACCACGATGAACAGACTGAAATGTTAGAATGATGTCATCGTCATCTCGCCGAGGTTGGAGGGATTTCAAGACGTGATTATTCAGCATTTCTGATGACATGCTTCGATCGTGTTAATATATAATATATGCGCTGACCACTAACTCTTCCCTCCCATTCAAATTATTTGGAATTATATCTCTCTCTCGTGTTCATTCCAGAGACTTCCAAAATCCTTCGCCAGCTGTTATCACTAAGCCGCGTGTTTCCACCCCACCATATATCTAATCAATCTTGCCCCCGCATTGCGCCATTCTCTCCCCAACACATCAAATCAGCTTCATCTCTTGACATACAAACGACACCAAACCTCTACACCCCGAAGACGATCGACAGCATTAAACAGATCTTAAAACTACTTCTGATCCGAAGAACAACGCTTCACCACAGAATCCTCCAAAATGGGCGCCGACAACCTCCACCACATCACCTCAGCCGAAGAGCTCGAATCCCTCCTCAATAAAACCACATACGTCGCCGTCGACTTCTTCGCCGACTGGTGTCCTCCCTGCCGAGCCATCGCGCCCATCTTCCAAGGCCTCGCCGATAAACACAGCGTGCCCGATGTTCTCGCCTTCGCCAAGGTCAACGTCGACCACGTCCAGGACGTCTCCCAGAAGTACGGCATCACAGCTATGCCGTCGTTTCTGTTCTTCAAGGAGGGCCAGCAGGTCGCTGTGAATGGCCAGCCGATGATCCGCGGTGCGGACCCCAATAGCTTGGACGCTGCGGCGGACAAGCTGGGCGAGTTGGCGCAGAAGAGGGTTGAGGAGGCCAAGGCTGCTGCGTAAGAAGCCGTGAAGAACAAGGGAGCTGTATAACATCTTTATATACTGCATGCGGAGGGATCGAATGGAGATATACATGAATTTGGGGGGATTACGGCGCATTGAAGGATCAATGCATTTTTGGTGTCAATAAAATATCAGCAGTCTGAACGAAACCTGGACAGAGGGGGGCTGATGAATATATCCTCCTCAAGTTCTATAAACAATGTAAATTATGCTCTATGGCTCTCTCCCTTTAACTTCCATTCCTAAAAGATGCTGCTCCACTGTCTTAATGCCAGAGGCACCGCCGTCTGAATGCTCAACTCCGCAGCATCCTTCAAAGCACCATGACCAGACGTCTGATTCCCCCAGGCTATCTCCCACTTCAACAACTCGGCATTAAACACCGTCTGGTTATAATGAGCCGGGTCTGTAGCAACCAGGTAATCCACAAACTTCTGCCACCGCGGGAGGTAATACGTGGAAACGAGGCCGGACCACGTCTTGGAAGCATAGTCACTGATTTGCCCCGTGGGACCCCAGAGCGTAATCTGGTTGCGCGCCTCGTACTCGAGGAAATCAGCAGTCTTTGCGTCAGATGCAGAGGCGCGGGCGGCGGAGATCCACGTGGAGAGGCGGAAGTTCTTGTTTGTCGAGAGAACGAGATCCAGTGTCGTTAGGAGGTCGGTGAGCTTCTTGCCCTGTGCCTTGAGCTTGCTGTTGCGGGTGCTGGGGGTTTGGTTCGGGGTGGTGTAGATGCTGACGAGGGTCTGGTACAGGGGGATGAAGGCGTTGGCCAGGACCTGGCGCGTCCAGTCGACCAGGTCATACTGATACGCCGCGTTAGCAAAGAGCGCCGGGTCTCGCAGACCGGCTTGGTACAAATGCCGCCAGCCCTGGACCATGACGGCTGGGTCGTAGTTGAGCAGGGTGGGATGGTGGCCAGTTCGGTTGATCAGGCCGCTGGTGCTGGGGACCAGCTCCAGGATTGCCTTGGGGACGGCGTTGGCAGTGAGGTTTGCGTTGTTAAACACAGTCGTGCGCAGCGTCTCCCAAGCTGTGTAGAGGTCGCTGGGGAGCGTCTTTTGCCTGCTACCGGCAGAATATCTGGTGGTTACCCAGTTGTGGAAGTATGTCTTGGTGTCGATGGGCGTGCGGCTCCATGCCTGGGACAGGAGCAGATCGTACATGATCTCATTGCCTTCCTCGCCCTCCATAGACAGGCCGAAGCCGACCAGCGAGCTCGACTCTGACAGCGCGTCGATGGGGTTGACAGTGACATTCATGATCTGGCCGTACAGACCCATGTTGCCGCCGTAGTCGTGCAGCTCGCACCAGATCCAGGGCTTGCCATAGTACGAGTTTGTGCGCTGCCACTGCGGCTGCGACTCGGAGAAGAGGTCGAGGATCAGCATGTCGCTGTTGACAGTGACGCCCCCGAGGAACGCCTCGATGCGGTCGTTGGTCCAGAAAGCAGCGGAAGACGTGAACAACCAGCCCTGCATGACCCAAATAGCCTGTGGGTCGGCCGCCTTGAGAGACTTCCAGGTGTTCTGGCTGATGTTGCGCAGGTAGTCCAAGTCGCCAGACAGGGGGTTGTTCTCGTTGAACTGGTCAAGAGTGTAGAAACTGGTGATGTTGCCATAAGCCTCTTTCTGCTTGGAGATGAAGCTAAGCTGCAGCTGCTCGAACAGGGGATCGAACGGGTCTAGGAAGGTATCGCTGGTGTACTGGTCTGGAAACTTCTCCCAAGAGGACCCAACGACGACTTTGGCGTTTGGCTTGACACGGGTGATGGCCGTCGGCATGAAGCCGGGGAAGGCTGGCAGGATGGGAGTCATACCCAGCTCAATCATGCGCTGGACGATCTTCTTTTGCAGGGCGAATTGGCTGTCGACCCAAGAGAAGGGCAGGTCGCCGCCCCAGGAGCCCTGGATGTTGCCAAAGTGATTCCAGGCCACAAAGGCTGGGCCGCTGAGGAAGGTTGAGATTTCGGCATCGGTCAGGCCAATATCCCGGAAGACTTCGATGAAGATTTTCTCGACACCGATCCAGGCCAGAGGGAGGTTGATGCCTCGAAGGGCCATCCAGTCCAGCTGCAGCTCCCAGTCCTCCCATGACCAGAAGGCGCTCGTGTAAGAGGTGGTGACTAGAATTGATTAGCTTTTCTTTGTTGACTAGCCGTGGTAAAGGTGTGAGTGAATACCTGTGTTGAAATGATATCGGTAGGGGACAACACTCGATCCCTTCAAGGGGGCCGACAGCTTGGGCAGTGTTGGGGGAGCGCCACTGAGCTCATTGCCGACATACCACCAAATATCGACGTGGGCAACATCAGACAGATAGGAGTGAAGACTGCACTGTTAGCTTAATGTATTTTTGAAATAAAAAAAAGTGTATTACCCTGTGAGGATCGCACTCAGTGTGTTGCCCTGGACGTGGATCTTGCCACACTTGGTGTTGACCACAGTGTATGTCTCATTCTGCTTCGAGTCGCCCGCAAGCGAGAATTTAAAGGCATTTGCATGCTGTGGCAGTCGGCGTTTCACCAGGGCCTCGATACCCGAAGTGCTTGACGTCGGATTGTGCTGAGCAGTGGAATGGAGGGCTGCGGCAGCGACGCCGCCAGCCCAGACGATGAGGCTGACAAGACGCATTATGATTGAACGAAATCTCCTTGGCGTGTCGAATAATCTCTGTGGCTGCAGCGGGAATGCCCGCGATGACGGCGTTGCGTATGCCTGGGGGTCTGGCCTGGGGGTCTGGCCTCACAGGTCAATCTTCCCACCAGATCTCGACCAAGAGAGAGCAACGAGACGACCAAGTACTGCAAGAAACAACGAGAAACGCCCGCTATTTTATCTCTTCATTCATCTCATGGCGGTTGAATTTGCTCGGGCTGTCAGATCTCAAAAGGCCGGAGATCTGCATCCGAGATCCATTTTCTTGCGGATAAGTTGTTCGTTCGGTGTCGTTTTGGGACACGGCGTGCTGCGTGGACCCAAGCGCTAACACGATAGTAGTTATTATTCCAGAGAGATATTGATTCCACAAGCCGATTAACCGTGGGAGTAACGTTGTAGTAGCGTCGTCGCTAGAGAGGGTTTAAAGCTGAGGCTTTTTTGCGTGCAACGTTGTGATGTGGTTGGACCTGGGGAGAAGTTGACGATTCAATAGTCGACGGAGAATAATAGTACTCTAATCCAGATAAGAATCGATAGAGGAGGATCACAATACGAGTTTTCGACTTCCGCTCCATATAAATAAGTAATATTTTGGCATCTCTCTGGTGAAGGAACATGGATCATCTGCTCGAGTCACCAGGGTATTGATGCCACCACATGATAGCGGGCACTAGAGCCTCGTGTTCCTCCATTGGTTAGCCTTGGATAGGGCACATGTTTCGTCTTATCCTCTGATATTTTCCGATGTTATTTTCATTTTCATTTTCATTTTCATGCAAAGAACCGCAGTCTGGAGCCGTCATAGCCGCCTGCAATTCGCCCCTTACATCATTTCTTCTCATCTCTCTGCAGCTAATTAACCACCCCTGAAATGCTGCACTCTGTCTGGTACCTGATGGCCCGCATTTGTGATACGGCGCATGCAAGACTCAGATGGGACTCAGAGCCTTGTCAGTAAGCCCGGGTAAACCCCCTCTATGCTCCGGATAAACCCCTCTGTATGAACCGTTGTACTTTCAGATGATCCCAACCCACTTCAATGCACGCACAGGTGGACCTGTTGACGCGTGTCTGTCCTTTTCAATGCTCCCTTCATTGGTCTTTTTTCGGCTCTCTGCAGCTTTTGAGGACGAATTTCTGCCACTGAATGAATGCACTTTTCCTTTTCGGCAGCAGCAGCAGCAGCTAAAGTGAGGCACTGAAGGCCCTAGTCATTCACTGATGACTGCGCTGTAAATCTCTCTGGCCTGCCAGAAATGCTGCTGGCCTCTGCCTTTTCTCTGCTTCCCACACACTCTCTCCCACTCCAGTTGGCTGCATCTTCTATTATCGTATACAAAGCCTGCTGCTCATGACTGTTCTCGGATCAGTAGGAGTATCATTGGCCATACCATTCCGGGCATTGGGCCTTTTTTAATTCCAGCTTTTAGCCCTTGTCGAGCGTCTCCGGCTGGCCTTCCGGAACGATGCCGTTACATCTCCAGGTCCCGGAGCCTCAGCCCCGGCTAAACGATCTCCCCATCTCTCCCACAAGAGTCACAAGCGAGACGTACAACGACAAATACGTCGTACTCTACGACTTTGGCAGCACTGGTGCGTTTTCCCCCATAGGCCCTAGGACAGGACTCCGCCCCTAGTATATCATCCCCTAGCTCCCCCCGATTCTAACCCGGCTTACCAAGCAGACTACGATGTGGCTGCGAAGGAGTTTAACGCCTTGCTCCACAGCCTGGAGGCAGCCGGCCTCCATGTTGAAGTGCGGCCAGGGTATGACCAGACCATCATGTTGTTTGTCAAGGCCCCTCGCCAGCTACTAGGAAACAGAATCTACAAGTCAAGGTGCGTACTAGATAATTCGTTCGCCTTTTGTATTTATATTCATGCCTTGCTAACTTTTGACACAGAGTAAGAGACTGGCTCTATGGCATTACGCAAGCACGCCCGGAAGGCGACAAAAACACTGTTGTCTCGGGTGCGTTCGAGGCTGAGGACCTCTTGACCATGTACCACCTGGTCCAATGGCCGCAGTCGATGGGAGGAGCCGGTATCACTCCCGGCGTGGGAGAGTGGAAGAATGTCAAGTGCATATTTCCCCTTCACAATGACAAAGCCAACCAACTACTGCTGCGGCATCTCAGTCGGCGGCTGCTTCTCACCACCGAGGATCTCGACAAAATCAGGAACCTGTTTGGATCCAAGGTCAGTCAGCATTGCATCTCATTCAACGTCACTTTCTCCAACTAACATGACGGGCAGGTTGCATTCTACTTTGCCTTTATCCAGACATACTTCGTGTTCCTCACCTTCCCAGCCATCACCGGCGTTCTCGCGTGGCTGTTTTTCCCCAAGTACTCCCTCTCCTATGCCATCTTAACTGTCGTCTGGTGTACTGTGTTTTTGGAGTACTGGAAAGTCCGGGAAGTGGACCTTCGTATCCGCTGGCATGTGAGAGGCGTCAATAAGACCAAAGTCAACAGGTCCGAGTTCAAGTACGATCAAATCATCCAAGACGAGGCCGGCCGCCCTGTTCATTACTTTCCAAAATGGAAGCAAATCACGCGGCAGATGCTTCAGATTCCCTTCATCATCATCTCTGCTGTGGCTCTGGGGGTCATGATTAGTGCCGTCTTTGCCATTGAGGTTCTTCTGTCAGATTCGTATGATGGACCTTATCAATTTTACCTTGTAAGGCTCCTCCGGACCTTTCCACAACACTGTCGCTAACCCAACGCTTGCAGGAGTATTTACCCACCATTATATTTGCCGGCGTCATGCCATACATCACCTCATGTCTTGAAGGGGTTGCTGAATGGTTGACCGATTTTGAGAATCACCGAACAGCCGACTACCACGAAATGTCACTTACCCAAAAAGTCTTTATCCTCAACATCATCACCAACTACTTGCCCATATTTCTTACTGCCTTTGTCTATATCCCCTTCGGCAACGACATAGTTCCTTGGCTTGAGAGTCTTCTTGTGCGATTTATACCAAGCTTGGAGCAGAAGATTGTGGCAGTCCCGTTTCGCTTGGACTCAGACAGACTGCAGAACGAGGTCATTGCTCTCACTGTGACCGGACAGATTTCGAGCTTCTTTGAGGAAAACATTCTGCCACTGTTGAAGCACAAGATGAGCGGCTGGTATCGGGAATACCGCCGCGCCTACTCCAAGGACGCTATGCTGATGTCGATTGTCGACGACGATGAAGACGAGGTGGAATTCCTAGCGCGATGTCGCAACGAGGCCACCCTACCTTCTTACAACGTCCAGGATGACATTGCAGAGCTGGTCCTCCAATTTGGCTACCTGGCACTCTTTTCGCCTGTTTGGCCTCTCATCCCAATGGGCTTCCTCATCAACAACTGGATCGAGCTGCGGTCCGATTTCGCAAAGATTTGCATGGAGCACCAGCGACCAGCCCCGACTCGAGCCGAGGGCATTGGGCCGTGGATGGTTTCCCTGCAGATTTTGGTGTGGCTAGGGAGCATCTCATCAGCCGCCATTGTTCATTTGTTCGGCTCTGATGGCAAACAGAGCGGAAGCTGGGCGACTTTGCCCATCACCATCTTCATCAGTGAGCATATTCTTTTGTTGTTGGCCGCCGTGACCAGGGCCATCTTCAATCGGCTTGGTTCAGAGCAGATTCGAAGGGAGAGAAACGAGCGGTACGCAAGACGACGGAAAGTTTTGGATGAGTTTGAAGCAAATAAGCGTGCTGGACTCCACTTGGATGTGGCTGAGAGGGCGAGGAGAAAGTCCATCCTGGTCACGGGCAACGAGACCTTCTGGACCAAGCAAGTGGAGGATGGTGCCAGTGCAGTGGCTGGAATGAGACTGATGAACCTTGCAAAACAGTGGGAGGAGTCGCATGGGCACTTGAAGAAGGAATGACAACAAGGAAAATACACTCTGCTTCAAGTCGTTTCATGTATATCTTGTCCAGAGCTGATTATGGGTCCTCTTTCGTTTGATCCCACGAGACCTCGCCTGACATCGAGGCAGATTAATCCATAGAACTTTATAAATGAGCAATCTAAAGCACAGACAAGGTGCATTTTCTCTATCAGCGGCCTCCGTGAGTAATCACCCCCATGTTTCAGCTATATCGTCACGATCCGAACCTCTTATGGCCGCATAAAGGGTCCAGGGCGATATATACCCCGGAAGAACGACAGAACGACCAACCAATCAGGAAAGATTACTTGGATTACTGTAAACTATAGATTATTTAGATTATAGAGCGTAAACTAAAGTGATTTAACGCAACTATAATCTATATATAATTTAAATATATTTACTATATATCTCTTTTATATATAAAATTAAATGAATTATAATTATTTAATATAATTATTTAAATAATTATTAATAATTATATTTATTAAAACTATTTATTTTATAAAATCATAATTATATTACTTTATTAAATATTTATATTTAACCTTTATATTAATATAAACCCTATAAACTTTAATTTATGTTTTAAAAACAAATTTCAATTATTATATATTAATAACTTTAATTTATAAGGCTATTAACATTTTTAACTAATATAATAAAATATATTTATTATAGTATCCTTTTAAAATAATTTTAATACTTTACTTTTTTTTTTATTAAAAGTAAAATAATAATAACAATAATACTATAAATAAAAGTAAAAATATAAATAAAGTGAATAAAATAAAAATAATAATATAAATAAAAGTAAAAATATAAATAAAGTAAATAAAATAAAAATAATATTATTAATATTTAATTATTAAAAATACTAAACTTTAATAAATAATTTATTAATAATAAATAATTATTATAAATTTATAAAATTAAACTTTATTTACTTTAAACTTTATATAAAATATGAAAAGGAATTAACCTTTAAAAAGATTAAAAGAGTTATTTAAAAAATAGCCTTTTAAACCTTTTAATAAAAGTATTATAATGCTTGAACTATTTTTTATTTAATTATATAGTTATTTTATTTACTTTTAATTAATTTTATTAGAAAAATTAATAAAATCCTTTTAACTATTAAATAACTTAAAAGTAATACTTTAAAGTAATTTAAATTTACTTAAAGGGATTTTTTAATAATAAAAGTAAAGCTAATTAGTAAATATAATTTATATTTATTAATTATAATTAATTTAAAAAAGAATGAAAAAGTATCTTTAATAATATAAATAAATAATATACTATAAAAAATAACTTTATAAATTTAATTTAAAAAGAAAATACTTTAATTATATTATATACTTTATAAATTATACTTTTAAACTTAACTAAAAATATTTTACTTTTATTCAATATTTTTATAATAAATTTAAATTAAAAGTTAAAAGAAAAGTTTATAAATTTATTAAAATAAAGGTATTATTAAATTTATTGAAGGATATATAAATATAAATAATTTATTTTATAAATATTATTTAAATATAAAAGAATCATAATAATAGTTTAAATAAATTTATAAATTTTAGGATATATAAATTTAAGTAAAAAGTAATAAAAATATATTATTAACTTTAATAATAAAATATTTAATTAAATAAATTTAAATACTATTTAAAAAGTAAACGTAAAAGTTATTTATTATAACTATAATAAATTAAAATATTCTTTAAAAGATTATAAGGCTTTATAAAAGCTAAAAATTAATAAACTTTAAAGGCTTATATTAAAACCTAAATTAAAGGATAATATATTTTTAAAGACTATTAATTATATATTATTTAACTTAATAATATATTATAATAATAATTGCTTAATATATAAATTTAATAAAAGTAAATAATATTTAAAATAATTTAGAAATATTTAAAATAATTTAGAAATATATTTATAATAAAATAAAACTTATATATTTTGTTGAGGGGGAATCAGCGCTCTAAATATATATATACACCAACAACAACCGGAATAAAGCGCGGGAACCGCGCTCTTAATAGAACCACGAAGCCGTAATTGAGTAATATAAAGGCTAAAAGATACTGCGAATCATTTAATCATAATATCTGCAGTCGAAAGTAACTAACGGTTACCTCTTTACGCCTTAACGGCTGTAAAAATACAGGTAGGGGTAGTATATTAAAGGAGAACGCAGGTTAGTCCTGTTAAACTAGGTCTATCTGTTTATCTTTATAGTCTTATGCCTCCCTAATCTAGTAGTTGCTTAAATAAGCAACTAACTTTACTCGGGTAAGCTAGTAAAAAGGACTGTGAATGCATTAGGTATATTAGTTACCCCCAACAAAATACTAGTTAAGTTAAAGGTAGATCTATATTAGTTAATAGCTATACTAGCTTGCCAGTAAGCTATTAGTAAAGTTTTATTCTTTTAGCTTAAAGAAATCGCTAGTGTAGTTAAAAGATATTTAACTAATATAGTAGGGAAGTAAAGTTCTTAGTTTACCTTTTATAGATTAAAAAAATAAAGTAAAAGAGTGTAGGTCCTTTTTTAAGCGAGATATTATAGTAAAAAAAAGGGGGGGGTTAAATAAAATTAAATAGTTATAGAATAAAATTTAAGTTAAAGGTAATATTTAAGTTAATATAAAATAGATTTTTAATAGGTAAAGGAGAAAGAAAGAAAAAAAAAGAGTATAGTATTGCTTTTTATCTTTTTATAGGCGTAAATATATAGTTTAGTATATAAAGTGATTTTCTTTATTATATATAAATCACTGCTCCTTTAAAGTAACCTTTTATACCTCG
Organism: Mycogone perniciosa; assembly: GCA_025331125.1. NCBI lineage: Eukaryota > Fungi > Ascomycota > Sordariomycetes > Hypocreales > Hypocreaceae > Mycogone > Mycogone perniciosa. The sequence goes on from JAOALB010000031.1 coordinate 158,218, forward strand.
CTTACCTTTTTCTCTTCTTTCTTTTCTATTTTTCTTTTACTCTCTTTTATTTTTTTTTATTTCATTATTTAATTATAGATAATCCTGCTAAAAAAGGCTATTATTAGTTGCCTAATATAGCCGACTTTATTAATACGCCTATTACTAATAAAAAGACTTTTAGGGAGATTTATTTATCTTAAAAGGGTTAAACTTAGCTTTACTTTTTTACTTAACTGTCTACTTTAAATAAAGCTTTAATAAATAGGTATTATTTAATTAATATCTTTACTTTAACTCTCTTTAAGTTTAAGAGTATTTTATTATTTAAATTATTAATAGTATAAATATTAGTTAATTAAACCTACTAATCTATTTAAAGGTCGCTTTTTCCCCTTTATTTAAATCCTCTTTATCTTTATTGTCTTTTATAAAAGGTTATACTTTTAAGGAATACTTTTAGCATTATACCTTTAAAGGTTCCTAGTCTTATCTTTAAAATATTATATATACTATTAAAGGAAAAATGCTTAAGCTAGTCTATATCCTGGTAAAGATTTTATATATTTATAGGTAATTCTTTTATACTTTTTTTAAGCGGATAAAGTATATTAAAGCTTTATTTATATTATTTTATAGGCAGTATAATCCCTAGTTTTATTAAAGGTGCCTTTAAATTTAGTCTATTACTATTATAGCTGTTAAAAAGTATATTTTATTTCTTTTTTATAACTGTATCTTTATTCTAGGTTTCCAGTAAAGGGACTATTTAAATTGCCTTTAATTTAAAGCCTCTTTATATATTTAGCGATATTTTCCTAGCTACTAGCCTTAATAAAGTAACTAAAGTATAGCTACTACTTTTCTTAAAAGAGATTAAGCATTTTTCTTTATTAGGCTAGTAGTCTTTAATTATTTTAATCCTTTAATAGCCCTTTATTTTATAAAGGATTTCCTTTATCCTATTAAAAATAAAAAAGTAAAGAGTTAAGTAATTTAATAGGTTTAGAAATTTATTTTAGCCTCTATTATTAAAGTAAAAGGTTAATATAAGTAATGTAGTTAATAAACTATTTAATTTTATAGTTCTTTTCTTTATAGTATAATTAAGTTATACTTTTTATAAATAAGGCAGTAGACTTTAATTTAGCGGCTATCTCCTCCCCCTTTAAAAATAATACCTAGCAACTATTTTTAAAAATATTATCTTTTACTCCCGCCTATATATCCTTTATATAAAAGTAATTATCTTAACTTATTTTATTTATCCTAGGAATTATTACTTTAGAGTATTATAAAGGACTGCGTTTTAGTTAATATATCTCCTCCTCCTTTAATCCGCAGATATATATCTTGGTTTTCGGCCAGATTATTTAATCTAATAACCTATATACCCTTTTAGCAGTTAAAGGGTTATTATAATATTCACTAAGTTCTTAGCTATTAACAATTTTAATTATAGCTCTATTAACTACTTTATCTTTAAATATATTATTGCCTATCTCTAGGCTTTTATCTATATAGGTTTCTTTATTATCTTTAATTATTTACCAGCTAAATTTATCTTTTATAAACTTCTTTAAATATTCCTTTAAGTAAATTTTATTAAGCAGAATTTTATTTAATGTTTTTAGCCTATAAGCTTTTATTATTCCCACTTAAAATTTAATTTTAAATAGTTTTAGCTAATATATTTTTAACTTTGCGTCTTTTAATAGGTCTTTTTAGTGTTTTGCGTTATAAAGTAGGATAAAGTTATTAAAGAGGAGAGGCTTAGTTACTTTCTATAAAATGTATTAATTATTAGCGTTTATCTTTTTAGCCAATATTTAATAAAATACTATTACTCTCTTTTAAGCTATTTTTATATTTTCCTCTTTTCTTTTTAAAATATAAATATACACTATTAATTAATCTTTTATTATATAAACCTTATCTTAATCGATTAACCGCCAAGTAGGCAGTTTTACTTTTAAAGGGAAAATTAGTTCCCAGCCAAATAATAGGTAAAACGCAGAGTATCTCGTTAAGCCTTTTACAGCATATCTATTAGCTATAATTGCCTTGTCTAGGTTCTAGAACCACTTTTTATTATATCCAGCTATTTTTGCCAGTACTAATATCAGGCTCTAATAACTAACCTTTATAAAGGCATTAGCTTTAAGGTTATATACTAATATCTAGACAATCTTAACACCTAGATTAGTTAATACCTATAAAAGTATTTTCTTTATTTTAAATCCCTTATCTATAATAGCTTAAATTATTATATTAAATTAGTAAATTTATTTAAAGATAAACTTTATTATTATTGCAGATAATAAAGTTAGTATAGGTTCCACTTTTATTTATTTATAAAAGTGATATTTTCCTTTAAATAAATAGATATATCTATAATCGCTTAAAATATATTAAATATTAAAATAGACTTTCTCTATAAGTCTAGTTAATTTTATTACTATAGCTAGTTCTTTAAGGCAGTATAGGTTAAAGCCTTAGCATTAAAGGTATAATATAACAGCTTTATATATATTATTCTATATCTATAGCTACCAGTATCTTTCCTTTAAAAATCAGAAAGTTATTTCCTATCCTTTATAACCTATTTCTATATAGCACTATTAAATAGCTATTTTCTTTATAGTTAAAATATTAAAGATAAATGCAGGCTAGTGGCAGTATTTTATTAGTTTGGCCTATAACCTTTTATCTTTTATATAGAACCTTTTTACTTTATTTTTTAGTTGTTAAAAGTCTGCAGCTAAAAGATTAAATAGTCTTTATATTATTTAAAGGTATTACGCAATTTACTAGGATTTTTCGCTACACTTTTCTCCTAGTAAAATAAATAAAATTATACCTAAATGTATATCTATAAAATCTTTTAAGTCCCCTTTTTTCTAGGCTTTAGCTTCATCTATAGCAGTTACTAGTTTATAAGATAAAGCGTCTACTATAATATTCTCTTTCCTTAAAATATATTTAGCTATAAAGTTAAAAAAGAGGATATAGCTAATCTATTAAATTATATACCCGCTAAAAATATTATTAATCTTAGTATTTATTTAATTAATAATTACTTTAACGTTTATTTTTAATATAAATGGAAGTTTATAAATATAAGTATATAGCCTTTTAAAGGCCTAAAGTAAAGCTTTACACTCCTTTTTTATAGTATTATACTTTATTTCTAATAAAAGCTAATACCTGCTTTTATACTAGATTAGGCGTCTTTTTCCTTTTATAACTTATATTAAAACTGCCCCCTAGCCTATTATACTAGTATTAACTATTAAAATTACTTCCCTATATCCTTTACTTATATTTAATATTATTAATATTAAAGCGGAAGTAAGAAATTCTTTAAGTTTATCTATAATTTACTGCTGCTTTTTAATTTATTTTTAAAAGGCATTTTTCTTTAATAGACTAGTTAAAGGCTTTATAATCTAAGCAAAGTATTTAATCTAATATCTATAGTAGTTAACTAGACTAAAGAAAAATTAAATTTTATTAATAGTTTTATAGTTTTCCTATTCTTTAATTTTAATAATTTTCTTAATTATTAATTACTATCCCTCTATACTATATAAATATCCTATTAACTTAGCCAATTTATAATAAAAAATTAATTTTACTATTAAAATAATATATCTTAATAGTTTAGTATTAATAAGGGTTTTATTTAAATTTTAAAGGTACTTTAAAATATAGCGTTAAACCTTAAGCATTACTTCTTTATTATTATATATAGATTTTAACCTTTATACCGCAATATTATTTAAAAATAATTAATATACTATAAGTATAAAATCAAATAGTATCTGCAAAATAATATATTAAAATTATACTATTAAGTTTATAGCGCCTATTAAAAGGGTGCAGTATTTTAAAAGGCTAATAAAGCTTATAAATATAGTTATATTTCGACTTTTTTTATTAAAAGGGATTTAATTATATCCTAAAAAAGTCTAATAATAATAGTATTATATAGCCTGCAAAATCCTCGCTAAATTAATCGGCGCTTAAAGGAATAAAAGTATCCCTAATAGTTATTTTATTTATCTATATAATAGAATTAATAAAGTAAAGGCCGCTATCTTTCTTTTATATTAAAAAAAATAGGTTTTTATATAGCCTTTTTCTAAAAGGCCTTTCTTAATATAGACTTACAGTAAATTAACTACCTTCTTTTCTATCCCTTTAAAAATCAGGATACTGCCGCTCTGCTAGGTATTATATTCTACTATATAAATAGTCTATAGTAAAGCGATTTTAGGATTTAGCTTTCTATATTCTATAAAATCCTAGGAAAGTACTATTTCTTTATTTTTCAAAATCTATATAAAGATTACAGTTTCTTATATGATTAGTTTCCCTTTTACTATTTTCAAGATTGCAGCTAATTAATCTAGTATAAGCCTTAACCTAGTCTTAATAAATAAGAATTTTAAAGTAATATAGTCAGTAAAGGGAGCATTAAAGTTTAAGTTATCCTTTACTTTATCTTATTTCTTTTATTTTTAATAAAGACTCTTAACAGGGATAAAACTATTAAACAGTGCATTATCCACTAAATGGATTTTTATACCTTTCTTTTTATATATAGTATTAGTTTTAATCCTTTCATATTTTTATACTTTCCTTTAAGATCTTCTCCTTTAATCCTTTATTTCCTTAAACTTTTATACTATTTTTTATCGCTTTTATTTAATCTTTTAAATTATTAGCTAATACTAGTTAAATTAAGTCCTCCTTAGCTTATTCTAATAGTTAATATAAAACCTCCTCCCTAAAAGTAAACTAAAGTATTTCTAAACTTTCTTTTATTTTATTAACTTTATACTTAATTATAAAGTTAATATTAATTTTAGCTTTAAATTATATAATGCCTTTATTTTATATTTTTAACAGATAACTCCTACAGTTAAGGTTATAACTTAAATGTTTCCTATTTTATATTTTATATATAAATCCCTATTCTTTAGTATATAATTAAATATTAGCTGTACAGTTTAAATAAACAGTATCTTAAGGATAAAAGGTATTAAGACTTTATTTAATGTAAAATAAAATCTCGCTACTATCTATATATTACCTATATATACCTAAATAACAGTCTCCCTAATTATATTTACTTGCCTATTATTAAATATAGTATTAACTACTTAGTAAAGGTATACCTTTAAACTGCATTTTATAGTTAACTAATTAAAAATAATATTTCCTTTTAACTTTAAATCTATAAATGCTTTAATAAATATACTATTAAGCTATCCTAACTATACCTATATTTAAAGCAGGTTTTATAAATATTTAAAGATCCTTCCTATTTAAACTATATTAATCTAGGCTATTAATCTTTATTTTTAATTTACTTTATAATTAATAGTAATATTTAATTACTTTAGCTTATAAAAGTATACTTTTAATAGTAGTAAAGTATTAAAGTTCTTAAAATTAATTAATTCTTTATTTAAAAATCCTTTTATTTATAAGGATTATAAAGGTATAGCTTTAAAATATTAATCTTATAGTAACTAGATAGTTTATATAGTTAAGTTTATATATACAGCTATTGCATTTAGTTTCTTTAACAATTCTTCTTTAAAAGAGTATTTATAAATAGAGAGAGATATTATTTAATATAAAGCAGGTTTAGAAACAGTTAAATTAATCTTCCTATAAAACTATATTTCAGTAATTCCTTATAATTTTATAACTAAATCTGCTTTTAAAGTATTTACAAGTTCTAAAATAGCATTTAAAAGAGTGCTAATCTTAAGCTTAATCGCGCTATCTAGAATTATAGCTCGGATTAGCATTTTAGCTTACTCTACTCTTAATAATTCCTCCCTATTCCTAGTCTTTACTATTCCGCTATCTTTATTATATTATAGTTTAAACAGTATAGTCTTTAAAATTACAGGTATAAGGTCTAAATACAGTTACTTTTTCTTAATCAGCTACTTTAATTAAAGCAGTAATAATTCCTTTTCAGCTTATTTATTTACTTTATTAATTATTTAAATACACTTTTATCCTCTATTAACTATAAAGTTAATAAAGAAAGTTAAATTAAATAATTCTACAGTTAAGCAGTTTTAGTTATATTTATTTAAGCAGTTCCTAAAAGAACTTATCTTAGCTAAGTTTATAGAGATATTTTCAGCCCCTTTTATACCTTTATTATTTTATCTACTACCAATTATTTAATCTTTACCTATAAAATATATAATATTTATTATTAATCCCTTTACAGGGATTATATTTAACCTTTATAGTAATTTAATCTTAAATATCTCCCTATACTCTATTTTTTTATAAACTATATTAAAGAGTTTAGTTTTATAGTAGTTTACTTTTTAGTTAAAAAAACTAGGTTTTATCTTTTTTATAAGTAATAGGCTTAGTGAAACTTTATTTTAAGCCTTAAATAATTCTACTTAAAGCGCTAGCATTTTTTATATATAGGTTTTAACAGTTATAATTACTATAATAAATTAAGCCAGGACTAGGATTTTCCATAAGCCTACTTAAGCCATTCTTACCCCTAGGTTATATATTATAAACCTATAGCCTTTATTATAGGCTAGCTTAATACAGTTTTAAAGGAAATAGCTTTTATTTATATAATATTAATAATATTTTATATTCGCAGCCGCCTTTAAGTAATAGTAAAGGAAAAGCTTTAATATATTATTATATAAAAGGTCTATTATATTAATATTATTAATAGCAATTATTAATATAAAGAGTCTTTATTTAAGTTTATTACTACTAGTAGTAATATAATAATACTCTCTTTCTTTTAAATTAATTATTTTAGCCTTTTAATTAAAGAAATAAACTGCTAGCTTATTAAATTTTTCGGATAAAGCATTTATTTAATCCTTAAACTGCAAAAATGCACCTAGTTCTATAAATATAGGCTACTATTTTTTCTGCCTTTTTAAAATTAGGCTTATTTATAACTTAAATAAATCAAATATATACCTAGTTTTAAAAAGCGTCTTTATAAATTTTCAAGAATAGGCTTTTTAAATATTAAATTCTATAAATATTTTATTATAAAAAAGTATCTAGACTTTAATATACTTTAACTCCTTAAAATTATTAATTTCTTTAATTTCTTTAAAGGCTATTATTAATTAAAGCAGCTTTAATAATATTACTTTAATAATATTATAAAAATACAGTATAGCTGCCCTTTAATTTCTTTTATTAAACTTTTAATAAAGGTATTAATATTAAAGTAACTAATCTATTACAGATTATATTTTAATAAATTTATAATAATAGAGATTTTAAAGTTATACAGTATATAACTTTAATTATTCTTTATTATACTGCTTATAATACTGCATAAACTCCTTAACTTTATCCTAATTAATACTTTCTTTAATAAAGATTTAAATTATTTTCTATTCTTTTAGTTTTACAAATAGTTCCAGGTACCTCTTTTAATCTTTTATTAGGATTCCCTAATCTTTTATCTTTTACTTATAATTCCTTAAAAATTAAAATATATTTTTACTATTAAATTTACTTATAAAATTAATTTTTATAGGTAGCTTTATTCTTTAAATATTCTTAAAAGCCTAAGCGAGGAAAAGGAACTTTTAAAAAGGTATTTTCCTATTTTCCGCTAAAAAACTCAATCTTTCCCTAACTTCTATTGCAATAGATCTAAAAGGTATTAATATTAGGCTAGGTATATAATTAAATAATTCCTTTAATTAGGGTTTTAGGGAAAGGGTTATATTTAATACTTTAATAACTAAAAGTTATTTATTTACTTTTAATCCCTTTATTTAAAGTTAAAATAAACTGTTAGAGTTTTAATTAAATAGTCCTTTAATAATAGAATACCATTTATCCTACTAGTCTAAATTATTTAACTTAGATATTTAGCCAATATAGGTATATTCCTTTTTTAAATAAAAAAGGGATATCCTCTTTTAATAAAAGGGTTATAGTAAAGTATTCCTTTATAGTAGTAAATTCTTTTATAATAAAGAAGGGTTTTATTTATTTATTTAAAATAATAGAATTAGCTATTCTCCCAGGGATAGTTTCCTTTATTAATACTAGTCTTGCAGTATTAAATTATTATCCTTTTTAAATCTCCTTTAAATAGCTTTAATATAGGTAAAGGTAATCTATATATAAAAGATTATAAAAGTAGTAAAGATAATATTTTTATTAAAAGTTAAAGAAAGTCTAGCTAAAAAGGTTAATAAAACTAAAATAAAGTCTCTATATTAAAAGATTAAATAATTAATCTATTTTTTACTAGTTCTCTATAATTACTTTACTAGCTGGCTTATAAGGTTATAAGTAAAATAAGAGTTGTAATAGTGTATTGCTAGTTTAAAAGGGATTATATTATATAAAGCTAACCATTTAATCTATATATTTACTTTCACTATATTAACTAATCCTTCTATAATTTCCCTTAATTCCCTAACCTTTTATTAATAGGTATTATAGGCTAATAGTTTTTTAAGATTTTGCTTATTTATTATATTTTAATGTATTACGCGTAGGTTAATTAATCTTGATTCCTATATTTCGGAAATTGCAATTAAATAACCTATATTTTTAGAATTAAGTATTATACTAATTTACATTAACTAGCTATAATAAAAGGTTTTTAGGCCATTTCTCTTAATTAATTATCTTATACTTGCCCAGAAACTTATTAAAGTCAGCCTATAATTCTATTAGTAGTTAAATAAAGGTAGGTTTTAGAAGCAGTATAAAAGTGCCCTTAGTAATTGCTTCCTATAATACAATCCCTAAGATTTCCCCCTATCTCAGTTACCAGTTTTATTAAAAGGGAATCAGCGCTCTAAACATATATATACACTAACAATAACTAGAATAAAGCGCAGGAACCGCGCTTTTAATAAAACTATAAAGCTGTAATTAAGTAATATAAAGGCTAAAAGATACTATAAATTATTTAATTATAATGTCTGTAGTTGAAAGTAACTAACAGTTACCTCTTTACGCCTTAATAGCTATAAAAACACAAGTAGGGGTAGTATATTAAAAGAGAACGCAGGTTAATCTTTATTAAACTAGGTCTATTTATTTATCTTTATAGTCTTATACCTCCCTAATCTAATAGTTGCTTAAATAAGCAATTAACTTTATTTAAGTAAGCTAATAAAAAGGACTGTAAATGTATTAGGTATATTAGTTACCCCCAATAAAATATTATTATATATAAAAAGATTATATTATAAATAACTTTATTTATAAGAAATACTATATTATATTTTAAGTTATTTATATTATATATAAATATATTATATGCTTTTAAAAAAAAGTAATATATAGGATATTTTTAATTTTATATTTATTTTACTTTATAATATAAATATAAGATTACAATACTTTTAAAAAACAAATTATAATTATAAGGTATTAAAACTTTAATATTATTATTATTAAATTAAATATTATAACGTTAAAGGAATATTATTTACTATAAAGACTTAAGTAATATAAATTTAAAAGAAATTATATTTATTATTAAAAGAAATTAATAAAGTAATACTTTTATTATAATAAAAGCTTTAAATATAAGTAAAAGTATTATTTAAAGTATAATAGCTTAAAGTATTTTATTAAGGGGGAATCGGCACTCCAAACATATATATATATACACCAACAACAACCTAAATAAAGCGCGGGAACCGCGCTTTTAATAGAACTATAAAGCTGCAGTTAAGTAATTTAGGGATTAAAAAATACTGCGAATCATTTAATTATAATGTCTACAGCCGAAAGCAATTAATAGTTACCTCTTTATACTTTATTAGCTGTAAAACTATAAGTAAAGTAATATATTAAAGGAGAATATAAGTTAATTATTTTATTAAACTAAATTTATTTATTTTATTTTTGTACTTTTATACTTTTTTAATTCAATAGTTATTTAAATAAATAACTGACTTTTTTTAAATAGGCTAATAAAAAGGAGTATAAATATATTAAATATATTAATTACCTTTAATAAAACCCTCTTTATAAGCATTTACAAATAAAAAGAGTAAATTTTAATAAAACGCTTATCCTATTAATGTGTTTACTATTAATATAGTAATCCTTTAAAGTAAATATTAATAATATAAAGAAATAATAAAAAAAGTATATTATAAAGAAAAAGGAAATTAAAATAAACTTATTATTATATATACTATTAATATCTTTATATTGAATTTATATTACATTATCCTTTTTATATTAAATCCGCTATAATTAAATAGTTTTATTATAGTAATTTATACTTATTACTAGGTATTTTAAACTATTATCTATTTATTTTATATTAATTATTTTATTATTTAAATAGGTATATAGATTTAATTTTAAATATTATTTTAAGTTAATTTATCTATTAATTTTAATAAGGTTAAGCTATAGTATATATTTAAGGCTGTAATTTACTGAATTTAAGGATATTAAGTGTAACGATCCGGGTTGATTCTCAACATTCAAACTAAGGTTCATGGGTTTATATTGACAGAGAGGTTAAGGATAAATACTAAGCAGGGCAATATAGTTATAATTCTCTAAAATAGGTGGTTCTAGTAAATACAATTATTAATAACTATTTAAGTAACTATATTAAATAAATTAAATAAGTTTCAACGCGCTAAATTAAAGGCTATTATTAATATCTAGTTTTTTAGCAGTATAGATATATTTAATTAAAATGCAATATTTAATAACCCTCTGCTAAAAGATTTAAACTTTAATAGAAACATTAAAATTCTATTAAAGTATTCTTTAAATATTCTATAAGTTCCTAAAAGTTATATTCCTCTCTATAGTTTTTTTATTTAATTAAGTACTAGCATTTATTATTTTTTACTTTTATAGCTTTAATTTCTTTAACTTTATATTCTTCTTTAACTAATAAAACCTTAATTAAGTCTATAATTAATCTATCTTTTAATTTATTTTATAATGCTTTTTTAAATAATAAAATGTAAAATATTAGGTAAATCTAGATATTATCTAGTAATATAAGTTTATAAGTAACTTTTAAAATAACCTTTTAACTAGGTAAAGTTTAAGTTTTTTAAATTTTAATTTATCGCTTAGTTGCATTATTTTAATATTTATAATCTTTTTTCTAGGCAAATATCAGTATAAATAAATTATATTTCCCTCTTTAAAAGTTAATCCCTTTAATTTATATTTATTAATATACTTCTTTATTCTTTTTATATAAAGTAAAGGTATACGTATATTTCTTTATATAACTATTTTATATTTTTAGCTTTAATTTATACTTTATTAATATATAGGCCTTTCTTTAGCACTTTATATATATCTAGCATAAAGCTATAGTTAATATATATAAAGCTAAATTTAATTAACTTTAAAGTATTACTATTTATATAATTAATAGCTTTTTATTTAATTGTTTTAGTTAAAGTTAATATAACTTTTTAAATAAGCTTTAATAATCTAGTTAATATATTCTATCTGTCTATTTATTTATAGGTAATATATAGTGCTAAGCTTATAGTTTATACCTAATTAATTTATAAATACGTGCTAGAATTTAGATATAAAGGTTAATCTTTATTTAAAAATAATTTTGGCTGGAATTATATAGTTAACTGTAATAAATTATAAAAATATATAAGCTAGTGTTTCTATATCTATTGCTTTTTTATATATAAGGAAGTAAAAGTATTTAATAAACTAGTTTATAATTATTAAAATACTATTATATTTGATTTTTTTAAGCCTTTAAAACTTAAAGTATTCTTATATTTATTTACAGGTTTTACAAATACTTTTATATTTATATATTAAATATTAATAAACTTTTATAATTATATTGTTCTAAAGTTTATTTAAAATTTAGATTTTTTTATTTTATTATTAAATTCTTTTTTATTAAACTTTATATTTTTTAGGAATCTATTATTATTTTAAATAGCGTAATGCTTTTTAATGCATTAAAGTATAGTATTATTATTAAATACTTTATATATCGCTTAAAGTGCTATTTATTAATAGTATCCTTTAAAGGTTTATTTTAAGATCTGCCTAGTATACTTAATCTTTCCTTAATTATAATTAGCTTATTTATTAAATATATCTATTTATTTATTTTTAAATCCTTTTTAATAAATTAAAATATAGTTAAATTCTAAAAGGTATTTTATATAGTGGATCTGTCTTTTTAAAAGTTATTAAATTATTATAAAGTATATAATATCTTTATAGTTAATATATAGTTTAACTTTATATATTCTTTTTAATAGGTAGTATTACTATTTTTTAAATATAAGAATAATAGTAAAGAATTTTTTATTATATATTAGGTAGTTTAATTCTATGCTATATAGTATTTTAAAGTAAATAGTAATAGGGCGTAATTTACTATTTTTATCTTTTTAATTAAATTAAGCTTTTATAGTAAAGTTAAAAGTATTTATTTTAACTTTTATTTCTTTAAATAGCAAGTAAGTAATTATACTCTTTTATATAGTAAATATTCAAGTAATTACTTTCAGTGCAGTGATTACTTCTTCATGATTGGTTAGTATAACCGATATTCTCCCGCATCCTCGTGACCCGGTCTTCGACATGGTCGGATCGTGACAGATTTGACGGCAGCGCTGCATTCAGGACCCAGTTTAGTGGTGGATTTGTAGCAGCAATCATTTCGAACACTTAGCAAGCATGCATTAGATATATTAGCAATCCCAGCAATGTTCCCTGAGTGTGAGAGAGTCTTTAGCTCAGCAAAGCTTGTATCAACCTCTCGGAGACTCTCGATGATGCCACCAACATTGGAAGGACGGCATGTCTAAAAAGCTGGTTCTTGGTGCAATAGCATTCGGAGCCCTTCATTATACAGAGTCAAGGTCTAATAGCGTTGAAAAAAACTGGAAGAGAAGACTATTAGGAAAGGAAGGCAGGGCAGGAAGAGGAATTAACCTGTCTATAGTATCAATACTACCAGTAATATCAGTCAAATCGGTCAATCATTTGACAAATCAGCCAAACAGTTAAATACAACTCCCAGATTTGATTTGATTAATTGGATGGCTGCGCCGGTGCTGAAAAGATTAATAATTCCGTTATAATATTCTGTCCAAAACGAAGCAAAATTCATAAAAAGAAATGTGTTAATTGATTCCCATGGAGTACAAGGTCGGAGATTACGGCCTTTTATCTATGGATTATATGGTCCTCAAGCTGAGGCTATATGTTGGCCTGTGACTATAACCGATACACTCAAATGCATGGAATCGTGAAAAATGAATATAGGAGAAAGGAAATAACGTGTAGATGATGGTTGTATTGTGTAATGAATGTCTACCTAATCCATGTTGAATAAATGAAGAATCAAATGGAGAAACTGATGTCCAGGGTAGTTTCCTTTATGAATTTGGCGTTGTAGAATTGAACTTTCAGCACCCATGGCGAGTGCCACCGTAGCAAGACTCGCAGTTTTTCCAGTCAATTTTTGAGGGTGGGTCGAGCTTGTTGAATACGTTGTTGGTGAAGCTATATCCAGTGGGGTTGTAGCAGACAGTATTCCACCCCTGACGCTTACTGATTTCAAGAGGCTCCCCTCTCATAGTGAGTCCGACTGGGAAGAGGGATTCGGAATATGAGCTCGTGTCGGTAATAACAGTAAGATTGGTTACAGTGAAGAAATCGTCGACCTTGGACTCATCACGCTTGTACGCGGTCTTGACATATACTGCGATTTGATTCGCTGCATTTGCGGCATCCCCAGGGCTCGGGTATTCCCACGTAACGGCGAAGAATCCCTGAGCGCCAGCTGTCAGAGCTCTCTCGGTGTACTTCACGGCAATGAGTAGGCCAGCACCGAATGGTCCCCATCCAAATTTGTTTTGGAGTGCATCGTTGACAGCCCCCGAAAGGTCAATAGGGATATTCGGAACTCCGCCGTCATGCAGGGCGTTTATGGCCTGCTGCGTGAACTTGGTTCCAATAATAACAGACAAGAAGCGACCAGAAGAAATGGCAAAGGCTGCATTTGCAGTAGAGGATGCTGCCAAGAAGGTTGTAATGTATTTAAAAGCGTTGGAGATCCGCATATTGGGTGGAGGATAGATAGGTCTTGCTTTCTATCTTGGGAAAATCAGAGTATAGACCTTGCTTTTGTGTGTTGAAATCCGAGATATTGAAGGAGGATACTGAATTAAAGCGATTCATAGCAGTTGCTGCTTCTCTCTCTTTATATACCTCTCTATAGACTATACGTAATTGATGGTAGAGTGAACATTGACTAATCGTATCCCTAATAAGGCAAGTGCCTTACGGAGTACATGACTCCGTTTAAGGTATAAAAGATCAGCACTAAGAAACTTGGGCCACTTAATAGGAATACTACTGCTCACCTCTGTTTACCTATACACCGGAGAAAGATAATATCCAGGATATTTCAATAACAATCGCTTGCTAAGTTATGTAAGTTTATTTATTATATGAGAAGCCCTCAAGCACTTCCAATCTATAAATGAGGGTCTGTCTAACGTAGCCCTTCTCCACCGTAAGCATTATAAAGACCCTATAGGCACGGAGGACCTTGGTTTGTTAGTTAATATGGAGACAAAACGCCCAGTTTCTTACATGGTATGAGAAACTTCAAGGCAAGACTAGTTCATTCGATTTTTGATTATTCACTTCCCCACTAGGCTATACGAGTATCAAGGGTTACACTAAGCTAAAGTTGTAAATAAGCGTAAACTAAACAGTGTTTCGCGTACTCGTATGCCGATCGCGAAGATAACGTCCCACTATAGTATCCGAGACGACCGAGTACGCATATTTCTGCCAACATCTACACGAATGCTCTGTCGGGACTAAATAACATGCCCAATACACATGCGTCTGCTTTTTTCCATCTTTAAAAAATAAGTAGTTTTAGTTTAATACACATCAACCTTCTTCCCCTTCAACTTTCACGTATTAGTAATAGGCATAGAAAAGCTATAGAGTCAGAGATTGTTTTTTTCTTTTTCTTTTTATTACTATTCACGACTACTCTGCATCTAGGTACAACAGCCTCGTCTGGGCAACAGGTCGGCACAGAGTGGTCAACAATTCGATCAATTCAACTTCAGCACGCCCGTTGATTGGATTGACGCCATTCAATGACATGGCCTTTATTGGTTGGTCAACGGAGGCCTCTAATTGAGTTGGTTCAGACTTGCAAACAAATAAATCAACTCATATTAGACCTTCAATTTGAGTTAATTTGGCAACATAAAACTCTCATCTGACTTGATTTGATTTGGCTTCTTGCTGATTTGATTTATTGGACTCATTTGACTTATTTGGATATCTGGATGACACCACTTTTCTCCCAAGATGATATATACTAAGCAGCTCCTACAAGATCTGCCTTAAGACTAAAAATGCGCTCTGGCTCAGAAGATATAGCTGGCACTGAGAAAAGATCAATTGCCATCCGCGACAGGCGTGGATACTGGCGCCTGCGGAGAAGCTTGCAACGTCAGGAATGGCTTCAAGTCCAGATTCGGCATACATCTTCAGTCCGCAACCATTTATTAGAATATTTATCCATAACTGATATTTAGGCTGTTTTATTTATCCTATCCTATTCTATTCATCCAGAATGGCTGAACGCCAAATTTACTGTATATTTAAATAACGGCTTTTCCCATTTAATTCAAAATTAGCAGAAAAGTACGGAGCATCAATTACACTATTCCAAATCATCCATATACAGTTAAACTGTTAACCTGTAATTAATAGATCCAGCTATAGCCAATTTCCCGTAGGCTTGAGACCGGGGGGGGCGGAGTCGATTAAGGTTTAGGGCCTTAGTTAGGCAGAAAAAGCTGGGACAGTGATATGCAAAGTGCAGATAAAAAGGGAAGAGAGGAAGGAAGGAAGGAAAAGGACGATATGCCTTTTTTATATATCACAGAGGCAAGAAACCTTGAGATACCTCTACAGTGCAATTTCTATGTCAGAAGTCAGACGGATCGGGCAAAGGGAGCGGCGACCCTAGGGAAGAGTGACGAAGTCTTGTAGCAAATAACTAGAATATTGAACAGATAGATTCGAATTAGCAGGTAGGTGCCGCAGTTGGATTTCATTGATCCCTGAGGTCTCTCTGCCTCGGGGCCTGGCTGCTTATATACAATTGTCTAGCTCTTCTAGACGTCCCGGGCCTTCCGGATCTCCGGACTAACTAGTTCTGACAGGCTGCCCCCCCTTTTTGGCGCCGACAGGGACCCTGCTGACCAGTCTCCCTTCCAGTATAAATTTAATACTAGTAAAGGCTTTTTTTCTCACTTCTCACTAAAAATTCACTTTTATAGTCTAATTAACTTAAGTCTTTATTTATTAAATTAATTACTTTTTGTATTTTTAATTTATAAAAGTTTTTTTTTTATAAAGTTTATTTATAGTTTTAATAAATATATATATTTTTATATAAATATTTAAAGTAATTATATTTTTGAAGTAATAATTTTTAGAATGTTAATATAATTAATATATTATAAATAATATATTATCCCCTTCCTTCCTTCCTTCCTTTCTTTCCTCTTTATTTATACTTTATATATATTAAAAGACTAGAGGCTTTAAAGATTTTATAATATTATATAAGCCAGAATATATATATAAAAGTAATTATATAATATATAATAGGTATAGAAGGAGTAGAATAGAGGATAAAAGGGGAAGGAATAGAAAGGAAAGGGAAGGATATACTTTTATGTATATTATAGGCAAGTGTTAATAAGTGTCACAACCCGACCCTCTTATAGCCGCATAAAGGGTCCAGGGCGGTATATACCCCGGAAGAACGACGGAATGACCGTCTAATCAGGGAGGATTACTTGGATCACTATAAACTATAGATCACTTAGATTACAGAATATAAGCTAAGGTAATCCAATATAACTATAATCCATATATAATCCAAGTACATTTACTATATATCTCCTTTATAAATAAAACTAGATAAGTTATAATTATTTAGTATAGTTACTTAAATAGTCGTTAATAATTATATTTACCAGAACTATTTATTTTATAAAATTATAACTATATTACCCTATTTAGTATTTATCCTTAACCTCTCTATTAATATAAACCCTGTAAACCTCGGTTTAATTGTTAAAGAATTAACCCGGATTATTATATGTTAACGACTCTTATTTAGAAAGCTATTAAGAATCCTAAGCAATACCGCAAATATATCCGCTGCAGTATCCTCTTAATAATCTTAACACTCTACCCTCTATTCTACCTCCTCGCTAAAGGCAGGATAATAATAGAGATAATAATATAAATAGAAGTAAAAATAAAGATAAAGTTAATAAAACAGAATAACTATATATTTATATAAAGGAAGCCTTTTAATATATAAAAGCTAACTATATAAAATAAGAATAATACTATTAATATTTAATTACTGAAAATGCTAGACTTTAATAAATAATTTACTAACAGTAAGCAACTATTATAAACTTGCAGAATTAGGCCTTACCTGCTTTAAACCTTATATTAAACTATAGCAGGAATTAACCTTTAAAGGACTTAAAAGAGTCGCTTAAAATGTAACCCTTTAAACACTTTAATAGAAGTACTATAGCACTTTAACTATTTCTTACTTAACTACGCAACTACTTTATTTACTTTTTAACCAGCCTTAATATAAAGATTAATAAAGTCCTTTTAGCTGCTAAATAACTTAAAGGAAATACTTTAAAGTAGTTTAAACCTATTTAAAGGGATTTCTTTAATAATAAAAGCAAAGCTAATAAATAGATATAGTTTATATTTATTAGCTATAATTAATTTAAAGAAAAATTAAAGAATATCTTTAATAATATTAGTAAAAAATATACTATAGAAAATAAACTTATAAATTTAGTCTAGAAAAGAAAATACTTTAACTATACTATATACTTTAAAAACTATACTTTTAAAGTTAAATAGGGAAACTCTACTTTTATTAAATACTTTTATAATAAACTTAAACTAAAAGTTAAAAGGGAAGTTTATAAATTCTTTTATAATAAAAGTATTATTAAGTTTATTAAAAAATATATAAATATAGATAACTTACTTTATAAACTCTATTTAAATATAAAAAAAGGATAATAGTAGTTAAAATAAGTTTGTAAGTATTAAAGATATATAAATTAAAGCAAAAAGCAATAAAAATATATTACTAGCTTTAATAATAAAAGATTTAGTTAAATAAATTTAAATACTATTTAAAAGGGAAAAGTAAAGGTTATTTATTATAACTGTAATAAACTAGGGTATATTTTAAAAGACTATAAAGCTTTATAAAAGCTAAAAATTAATAAACTTTAAAAGCCTATACTAAAACTTAAATAAAAGGTTAATATAATTTTAAAAACTATTAATTATATATTACTTAACTAGACTATATACTATAATAATAGCTGCCCTATTTATAAATCTAATAAAGATAAAAGCGGATAATACTTAAAACAACCTAAAAAAATATCTATAATAAACTAAAAGGGATATTAGTTAAAACTTAAATCCTTGGCTTTTAAAGATACCTTTAAAGAAAATAAAGTAAATAAGTATTTACTATACCTAGACAGTTTAGCGGAATAAAACCTAGACTTTAGCTATATAGAGTTAAATAAAGATAATAGTATTTTAAATAAATAAATAGTTACTATAATTAACTATTAATATTTTAATTAAATAACTGCAGATAATAAAGGATAGACTAATAGTAGTAACTTTAATAATAAAGATAAAAATAACCTTTTATAATATAGACTATTACTATATAGTGCTATACCTTTAAAACTAGAAAATATATTACTTATAAATAGTAACTTTAAGGGTAAATTAAATAAATACTATTTAAACTTAATTAAAAGAGTTACTATAGGTATACAGTAAAATAAAATAAACCTATACCTATATAAACAGCTTTATATATAGAATACAATTAATAATAAAATAGCTGTTAAGGCTATCCTAGTTACTTTAGCTATATATAAAAAACCTATATATTTTAATATATAAAGAGACTATACTGCAAATAACTTTATTTATAAAAAGCACTATACTATATCCTAGGTCACTTGCATTATATATAAGTATATAATATACTTTTAAAAGAAAGTAAAGTATAATATATTCTTAATTAAAATTTTATTTTACTTTATAAAATAAATATAGGATTATAATACCTTTAAAGAATAAATTATAACTATATAGTATTAAAACTTTAAGATTATTATTATTAAATTAAATACTAAAACTTTAAAAGAATATTATCAGCTATAAAGACTTAAAGGATATAAGTTTAAAAGATACTATATTTACTGCTAAGAGAAATTAATAAAGTAATACTTCTACTATAATAGAAGGCTTAAATGCAATTAGCAATATTGCTTAAAGTATAATAGTTTAAGGTATATTATATATAAATAAAATAAGTTAAAGGATTAGTATATATAATAAGCTAATAATATTTTATATTTATTACTAGACTATATATATTACTGGAAAGATAAATGTATTATTTATTTACAGGAAAAACTTTAAAAATAGCGAATATAAAAGTATATAAAGTATAAACCTACTTTAAAAGATAAAGAGATTAATTAAATTATAAAAAAACTATACAGAAACTAATTTAATTTTATTACTTATAAAAGAACCGCCTATAATAGAAGAAGGTAGCATTTACTTTAAAGAACTTTAATTAACTATAAAATTTATATAAAAAAATTAGGAAATAATTAATATTATTTATAAAAGGGCTATAAAGTAATAATTAATAAATTATATCTTTTAAAATATTAAATAATAAAAGTAATAATAAAAATTTACTATATTTTAAATTAAAAATAATAATTAAAGGATATTGGCTATATATATTAGTAGATAGTAAAGCAATAGGCAATTTTATTGCACCTATAATTATAAATCGCTTATAATTACTTTAAAAAAAGAAAACTAAACTATATTAATTTTATTAAATAAAAGGAGGAGCTTTTATATATAATAATAGATGAGTTAAGCGAAAGATTAATTATCTTAAGCTTAAAATCGCTAAATGTAAAGGAGTAGTTCTTTGCAATATAGTAAATATTAATAGGTATAATATTATTTTTAGTTATCTTTAGTTAAAACGCAATAACTTTAATATCAACTAGGAGAACGGCTAGCTTTATTAGCGCAATAATAAAGCTTCCCTAGCGATTAGAACTATTAAAAAGGCTTTAGCTATAGGGAAGAAATCCTATATAAAACCTTTAGGTATACTAAAGAAAAGAACTAAAAAAGTTACCTTTAAGTTAATTATAGAAATAATCTACCTAAAAGTAAAATTTAAGCAAAGTAAAGGAAAAGATAGATAAATCTAAAAAATAATTGCCTTTTTATAGAAAGTATTTAATGATATTAATAAAAGCCTTAAAACAGCAGTATTATTAAAATAGCTGCAGAATATCCTTAAAGAATACTAGAAGTATAATAAGTTATTTAAAGAAATACTTAATATAAAACTACTAGAATACAGCCAATAAGACTATATAATTAAATTTAAGGATAGTGCTAGTATTACCTTTCATAAGATTTATAACTTAAATAAAAAAGAGCTTAAAAGCTTACGCGATTATTTAAATAATATATTAGCTAAAAGGTATATTTAACCCTCTTTATTAAAAGTAGGCTATCCTGTTATATTTATATTAAAGAAAAGAGGTAAACTATAGTTAACTATAGACTACTAATAGCTTAATAAAGCTACTATTAAAGACAGAACTCTACTACTATTAATTACAGAATTACAGGATAGACTATATAAGAAGAAATAGTTTATAGCGCTAAATCTTAAAGGCGCTTATAACTTTATTTAAATTAAAGAAGGATATAAATAGATAACTATATTTTAAATTAAATATAGCTTATTTAAATACTTTATTATACTTTTCAGTTTTATTAACGCCCTTGCAATATTTTAAAAGATAATTAATAATATATTAAAAGAGTACTTTAATATCTTTATAGTTATTTACCTAAATAATATCCTAATCTTCTTAGATACCTTTAAAGAATATAAAGTATATATTTATAAAGTATTATAGATACTATAAAATGCTAAACTACTTATAAAACTTAAATTCTATAAATTCTATATATAAAAAGTTACTTTTTTAAAGTATATTATTACCTTTAAAGAAATTTATATAAATCTATTAAAAGTGCAAGCAGTAAAAGACTAGCCTATACCTATAATAGTTAAAGAAGTTTAAAGCTTTTTAAAACTTATTAACTACTATTAATAATTTATTAAAAGCTATAAAAATATTGTATAAACTCTTTACAAATTTATTAAAAAAAATTAAAAGTTTCTATAAGTATTAAATATATAGGAAGCTTTTAATAAACTTAAGCAATTTATCTCGGAAAAACCTATATTTATTATATTTAACTTATTTAAGGAAATAAAAGTCGAAATAGATACTTTTAACTTTACTATAAAAGTTTAATTTAATTAAAAAGATAAAAACAGTAAACTATACTTTATTGCCTTTTACTTTAAAGTACTATATAGCGCAGAACTAAACTATTTAATATATAATAAAAAATTCCTCGCTATTATTCTTACATTTAAAGAATAGCAATATTACCCATTAAAAGGAATATATAAAGTTAAGGTATATATTAACTATAAGAATATTATATACTTCGCGATAGTTTAATAACTCTCTAAAAGGCAGATCCACTATATAAAATACCTTTTAGAATTTAACTATATCCTAATCCACTAGAAAGGATTTAAAAATAAATAACTAAATGCGCTTAGTAGATAAGCTAATTATAACTAAAGAAAAATTAAATATACTAGGCAGATTTTAAAATAAACCTTTAAAAGATATTATTAATAAATAGCACTTTAAGCTATATATAAGGTATTTAATAATAATATTATACTTTAATGCATTAAAGAGCATTATATTACTTAAGATAATAATAGATTTTTAAAAAATATAAAATTCGATAATAAAGGGACTTAACAATAAAACAGAAAGATCTAGATTTTAGATAAACTTTAAAAGAATATAATTATAAAAGTTTATTAATACCTAGTATATAGATATAAAGGTATTTGCAAGACCTGTAAATAAATATAAAAGTATTTCGAGTTTTAAAGGCTTAAAAAAGTATTATAAAATATTATTTCTCGCTATATAACTTATAGAATAATTAAAACTTTAAAATATAAACTATACAGTAAACTTTAACCTTTGCCAGTAGCGGAACAACTATAAGAATTAATTTTATTAAACTTTATTATTAAACTACTATTATCTATTGAATTAAGATTAAAGATTAAATATAATAGTATTTTAGTAATTATAGACTAATTTATTAAATACTTTTACTTCCTTTTATATAAAAAAGCAATAAATATAGAAACACTAGCTTATATATTCTTGCGATTTATTGCAGTTAACTATATAATTCTAGCGGAGATTATTTCTAACTAAAGATTAACCTTTATATTTAAATTCTAGCAAGCATTTATAAATTAGTTAAATATAAATTATAAGCTTAGTCCTGTATACCATTTATAAATAAACAGATAGACAGAATGTATTAATTAGGTCGTTAAAGCTTATCTAAAAAGTTATATTAACTTTAACTAAGATAATTAAATAGAAAAGCTACTAATTGCATAAATATCCTATAATAGCGATATTTTAAAGTTAACTAGACTTAGCCTTATATATATTAACTACAGCTTTACGCCAGATATATATAGAGCGTTAAGGAAAGGCCTATACGTTAATAAAGCATAAATTAAAGCTAAAGATATAAAGCAGCTATATAAGGAAATACAGGTATACCTTTACTTTATATAAAAAAAGATAAAGAAGTATGCCGATAAGTATAGATTAAAGGGACTAATCTTTAAAGAAAGAGATATAGTCTATTTATATTAATACTCGCTAAGTAAAAAGACTGCAAATATTAAAATAATGCAATTAAATAATAAATTAAATTTTAAAAAACTTAAACTTTACCCGGTTAAAAAGGTTATTTTAAAAGTTACTTATAAACTTATATTATTAGATAGTATCCGGATTTACCTAGTATTTTACATTTTACTACTTAAGAAAGTATTATAAAATAAATTAAAAAATAAACTAATTATAGATTTAATTAAAGTTTTACTAGTTAAAGAAGAATATAAAGTTAAAGAAATTAAAGCTATAAAAATAAAAGATAATAAATACTAGTATTTAATTAAATAAAAGAATTATAGAGAGGAATATAACTCCTGGGAATTTAAGGAACACTTTAAGCACTTTTAGATAACTTTATAATGATTCTACCGAAATCTTAGTTTACTAATAATAGATTAAGCGGCCTAAAAGCGGTTTAATTAATTATATCGGCAACCCTAAAAGAATGTATATTAATAGCAGCCTCTGCTTTATAATGTTTAGCCTTATCTAGCTTATCTATATTTTTTAACCTAAAATCCACTATCTTTACTCCTTTTATTATTAATGCCTTGCGCTAGGTATAAAGGCGAGTTAGTCGCGCTAAAGCCTTAAAAGATTTACAATGCAATTCTATTAACTTAAACTCTGCCTTTTATTCCTGCGCCTTTAATTGCTTATACTTTAGAGTAATTTAAGATATTAAAAGAATTAAAAATAATAATAATAAAAAAGATAAAAATACTTATAAATGTTTACTAGCACCTTAAAATTATTATAAAAGCACCTTTATTAAATGCACTCTTAATATTAAGATACCCTGTCTATTATTTTATAAGTATAACTATAGGAATAATAATATAAATAAGGCATGGTTTCGAAACTTAGTTCCTTGATAAAAGATATAAGGGCTAAACGCTAAAAGGTCTTTAAAGAATAAGCCTTCTTAATATAACTTATATTATTAATACCGCGCATATAAAAAAGGAAAAAGAAAAAAAACATTATACTTATAAAGGGAGGTATAGTATTTATATAGGATAGGTAAGGTTTTAAGGATAAAACTACTAAAAGGGGGATATTATATTATAACCCGACCCTTTTATAGCTATATAAAGGGTCTAGGGCAGTATATACCCCAGAAAAATAACGGAATAACTATCTAATTAAAGAGGATTACTTGCATTACTGTAAACTACAGATCACTTAGATTATAGAATATAAGCTAAGGTAATCTAATACAACTATAATCTATATATAATCTAAATACATTTACTATATATCTCCTTTATATATAAGACTAGATAAGTTATAATTATTTAGTATAGTTACTTAAACAGTTGTTAATAACTGCATTTACCAGAACCACCTATTCTACAGAATCGTGACTATATTACCCTGCTTAATATTTATCCCTAACCTCTCTGTCAACATAAACCCTGCAAACCTCGGTTTAACTGTTAAAGAATCAACCCGGATCGTCACAATAAGCCCTGGTGCCCTAGGAGCTGGGGGGTATATGATATACAAGGCGTAATTGCTTGATAGCAATTATGGTATTGTTTTTATATAATATTTGTTTATTAAATATTTTCAATATTTTAATTTTAAAACCATTAAATATATTAATATATTTAAAGCTTTAATTTAAACTTTAATTTATATTTTAAATGTTTAATTTAATAATTATTTTTATTTTCTTTTATAATTTATTTTATATAATAAATATTATTTTTATATTATAATTACTTTTATAATAATAATTTATAGAGAACTTATTTTAATATAATTATTTATATTTTAATATTATTTTAAGTATTAATATTAGTATAAACTATTACGATTTAATATTTTAAAAGGGAGGTTAATTGCCTTTTTATTATAAAAAAGTATGTTTAAAGTTTTATTTAAAATCTATTAAATTATTTAATAAAATATATAAAGCTCTTTATTAATATTACTAAATTATACTAACTTTATATTACTAAGCTTACTAAAGAAAAAGTTTAATAATTAATTCTTTTTACTATAATCTTATACCTTTAAGGCTAGTTTATAGACAAAGGATAAAGTGCATTTTACGTCCTTAAGGTACTACTAATAGGGGCTCTTATATAACTTCAAGACAGGACTTTTGAAACACTCCTCTATACTCCGTACTATTAACAGAATAGCTTTTAAAGGTAACTGCAGTTACAGTATTGCTATAGCAGCGGCTATCCTAGTAGTCTAGCTCAGGGCTAGTCCCCGCTTAGTGTATGTTAGTGTGCTTAGTGTGGCAGCCTGCATTCTGTTAAAAGAGGGTAGTAAGAAAAATTAAAAAGAGGAGAAGGGGAATGGGAAGTATAGGGATTGGCTAAAAAAAAGAGGCTGCTCCACTTGCTCTGCTAATAGATATTTGGTGCTGTGCAAATAGCAATTCTCCTACTAATACTCCGTACGGAGCACTCGCTAACAGTCTGTGTTTAAGCATAAATGACGTGAATCGGCATTTGACTTGATCCTTACTATCACAACCAATTCATACCCAATTCACCTCGAAAACGTCAATATCTGCATCACCTCATCTCAAAATGTTGCGTTGGGGCATCCTCGGCACGAGCTTCATCTCCGACACTGTCGCAAAGTCCATCCTGGCCAGCTCTGGTTCACGCATCGAGGCTGTCTTTGGACGCAACGAAGCTCGCCTCACTACCTTTGCGACTAAGCACAGCATTGCCAAACGGTACCAGACTATCGATGCACTGCTGGACGATGCGGATGTCGATGTCGTGTATGTTGGTCTGCCGAGCCATCTGCACTCCTCGGCTGTGATTGCGGCGGCGAACAAGGGAAAGGCCATCTTGTCGGAGAAGTCCCTGGCGACGACGATGGAGGACTCCAGGGCTATGATTGAGGCTGTGCGGGAGGCCAATGTGTTCTTCCTGGAGGGACTAATGTATCTATGCCATCCATTGATGGACAAGGTCGCCTCGATTGTGCAGTCCGGCGTCTTGGGCACTATCAAGGGCATGTCCGGATACTACGCCGCCAACATCTGGAAGAAGGCCAACCCTCTCGGCATGGGCACTATCTACAACCTCGGATGCTACCCCGTCTCCCTTGTGCACTTTATCATGGAGACGGCGTTTGGACCAGAGGCCTTCAAGGCCAGGCAAGTAAGCGGCCTCGGTAACGTCTCAACCACCGGCTCCGTACACGTGCGCGATGCATCGCTCAACGTGCGCTTCGACGCGGGTGTCCTGGCGACGGTGCAATCAACCGATAGTTTTGGGAATGACTTCTCGTTCGCCATCCAGGGCGATAAGGCTGTGCTGCGGTTCAAGACGAACCCGTGGCTACCTCTAGCGGGCGACAATGTTATTGAGATTAGGACGTATGGGGGAGAGACGGAGCAGATTGTCGTGCCGGCGCAGTTGGATGCGTTTGGACACCAGGTGAAGCGCGTGGAGGAGTGTATGGCCAAGGGCGTGAAAGAGGCATCGAGGCCGTCGCCGAGTTGGGAGAATTCAGTGGAGATTATGGGGTTGTTGACGGAGTGGGAGGAGGATATCAAGAAGCGAAGCAATGTGTAAATGGAGCGATATGAAGTGCATTGTCTGCTAGGGAATCAGTTCTTGTAGCATGAAGATGTGGTCGTGCTATGAGATGCCATGATACCTAGGTAGAGTAGATGACTCTTAACAGCCAATTGCCCTCACATCATACAATCTTGGTGAAAGTGCTAACAGACTTATAATATCATTAATCTATATGCGTATCATATTCATCATCAACAAACCCCTCCATTAGATCGCCAATCCACCCGAGTTCTTCTGTCTCGGGTCACCCGCCGCCTCAAACGTTCCATTCGGCAATAGTCTCAGTCCCTGAGCTGTGCTCTGTCCCGGCGCAACCCAAGTGACGTTGTGTCCCAGCGACTGCATATACGCAACCGTCTTGTTGTCATACGTATACTCAAACGATATCCGCGGAGGGCTGAGCTGGTCGTGCATTCTCGGCATTGCCAGCGCTCCCGCAATGGTCTTCTTGCCGTCCAACACATGAATCGTGTTCTGGACGTTGGCAGTCGTGATGCGGCTGCCGCCTGCGGAGCCGAGGGAGAGGTATAGCTTTCCATCAGGCGTCTCAGCAATAATGGGCGCGATGGATGACAAGGGTCGCTTTCCGGGACGGACGAAGTTGGCTGGGCTGGGGATGTAGCCGAAAGCGTTGGTAACTCCCGGGATGCTAAAGTCGTTCATCTCATTGTTCATAATGACGCCTGTCTCTGGCACCATGATGCTTGAGCCGAAGAGGAGGTTGATGGTGGTGGTCAATGAGACCGTCATGCCGCTCGCGTCAGCAGTCACGATATGCGACGTTCCAGGCGTGGGCAGCGACTCAATGCCATCAGGATTGTAATAAGACACATCGAACGTCTTCTTATCAGAGATCTTGGCACGGATCTCAGAGCCGGTCTTTGGGGAAATCATGGCCTTGGTGTATTTATCCAGCCCAGGAATGAAGGAGGGATCGCCAATCTTAGTCCGCTGTCCGTATGCAAACTTCATGGCCTCGTCGAGTCGGTGGGTGGTCGCGTTTACCTGCTTGGGATCGCCAAAGCCGTTGTATCCGCTGACAATGTTAAGCATACTGAGAGCCACGGGACCGCCAGATGGCGCGTTTGTGCTGGTGAGCTTGTAGCCCCGGTAGTTGATGTGAAGAGGTTCCCTCACAGCGATGGTGTAGTTCTTCAGATCCTCCAGAGTCATGATACCTCCAGACGCACGCAAGGCCTGGATGGTAGCATTAGCAATGGGGCCAGTGTAGAATGCATCTGGACCGTCGTTGGCAATGGTCTCCAACGTGGCGGCATAGCGTTTGCGGGTCATGGTCTCGCCCAGCTTGATAAGACGTCCATGGGGAGCAAAGTCAATGGCCCATGCGGGATCTTCGGTGAGGAAGTTGTTTGGCGAGGTGCCGGCGATGTATTTGAGCAGATCCTCGGTGACCTTGAAGCCGTTTCGGGCAGTGTTGATAGCAGGTTGTAGCACATGCTTCCAAGGCAACGTGCCGTACTTCTTATGGACATACTCGAGTCCTCTAATTTCTCCGGGAATTCCACTGTAAAAGGTCCGCCATTAGAGTCATCACAGTTCGAATCGGGGGAAGGAATTGGCCTGGCTTGACATACCTCGCAAGGCCGCCGCGTATGCTCAGGTTCGAGTTCTGCTTGTACATGTCCTCGAAACCTGCAGCTGGAGCCGTCTCACGGAAGTCAATAAACTCATAACCCCCTTTCTTATCCCGGAGGAGCAAGAAACCACCACCGCCGATGCCGCTGTGGTACATGCCAATGACACCGACGCAGAAGACGGTACCGACGAGAGCGTCGACAGCATTGCCCCCTTCTTTGAGC
Source organism: Mycogone perniciosa (assembly GCA_025331125.1). Lineage (NCBI taxonomy): Eukaryota > Fungi > Ascomycota > Sordariomycetes > Hypocreales > Hypocreaceae > Mycogone > Mycogone perniciosa. The sequence goes on from JAOALB010000031.1 coordinate 186,613, forward strand.
AGTTGGATACCGATCTCACTGCAAGCACTGCTTTCGGAGGCGACAGCTCCCTTCTTGGGGATAGGTATGCCACGAGGAGGGTTGTATGTCGGGGACGTCTGACCAAGTGGGAAAGCCGCGAGGAGGAGGAGCAGTGGCTTTGCCACGGACTTGAAGCTGTATGGAGCCATTGTGTACAGGAAGAGCTTGGTGAAAGCTCAGGCTTCACAATAATTCTGAGGGTCGAGCCTGAGTGGTTGACTGTGAAATCCTGTGTTTCTTCCTACAGCGGATTGGACTGCATCTTAAATACTTGTTTTGTGCTTGACTGGGAGCCCACCCCATGTCCCTCACACGATCCCCACTCCTTGGGAATATCCGTTGGCTGATGCAACACAACATCCTCAACAGCAGTATTACCCTCGACTGTGTACCACTACCATCATCACGGACCTCAACCGGAGGTGGAGTAATAATGACTCCCCGTCTTAAGTGGGCCAGCAGTAGCAAGGTCGGTGTTCACGGAGTAGTATAGACAAACCCGTGATATCACCTATCGCCGGCAAAAAGCCTTTGAGGAAACATGGGGTAGACCAGCATGGGTATGGAAAAACGGGCTCGTTGCTCTTACGGTGATAAGCTGGACCAAGATTAGGGACCAGCCAGCCGCACGCGCATAACCATCTTTCCGATAAGAGTTTAAGTTCGAAATAAGAGCCATAAAGGAAGTAAGCCATAGGCTTGTGTTGTGTTGCTGGTTGGTGAAGACAAGCTTTACAGCTTGTATGTATGGATCAGCTCCGAATGCTTGCGTCCAGCATCAGGACCAATAGAGTAGGTGTGAAAGTAATACTCCACCAACACTGCAAATAAAAAGACCGCTGTTGATCAGGGCCTTGCACAAGAGTGTATCATGCATGGCCAAGTCCAAACCAGGAATCTGAACCTCAATCATCCCTCCGCCTCCGCACGAAACAGCGTTACATTGAACCTCGATTCTCCGCCTTCAGCTTCCCCCACTCGTTAAATATTTCGCTACTCATCGGTGTTTCCGTACACTCTTCCCTGCTTACTTGCGCGTCCTATTCTTAGCGGTGGACTTGGATGGTGATAGGTTGTGTTGATATGTGTCATGGCAAATCCTTACTCGAGACCGAGCGCACCAGGATCGTCCTATCCAGTTCTTCTTAGCTTTTCGTTGACCCTTACCAGTGGGCTTGGCATGAGCCGATAGAGAAGAGCTGCGCGAAAACTAGTGTATCATAATAGTATATCTACCTTATGTAGTAGTGTTAGTACTCCATACTGCCTAACGGCAATGCCGGTCCAACACTGCTTGCAACAGGGTTATTAGCCTCGGTAGTACTAGTAGCGGTAAGCTGTCAAGCGAGGGACAATACTCAAGAGGGTACACAGGCAACTCTGAATACCAAATCAACTCAATTCTTTCGGACAATACATTGGGCTAATAGTAATAGTAGTAGCATTCGGCTTCTCTCCATATTTGGCATAAACTCGCGTAATACAATCTAGCAAGATCCGCTTATCAAGGACTCTCAATGCTGGTCTGGAAATTGAGTTGATACGGGACCACAGATAGCCCAAACCACCCTGCAAGGGTCTTTGTACCTGATGTTTAAAACGATGCACTACGCAATATTGGCAAAATCTCCTTTACAAGAATTATCCATCTGACATAGTCCGTAATAGGGCCTTTTGTGGTGTCACCATTTTGTTCCCCACTCGCGATACGTGCCGTGAAGCAGATCTTCCTATGGTGAAGTTGCCGATACCCCAAAGTCACGGAAATTAACACAAATAAGTCTATTTTTACGTTTATTTCATGTATTACTGTCTAGGAGTCCTTGGTATTAGCCTGTCATATCTGTGTTGGCTCAGCTTTGCGTTAGTCCATCCTACTCCTCCTGCAATGCAGCTATGACCCGCTTGAGACCCTCACGAAGATAATCTTCAGGATGGGAAAAGACAATCCTAAACCAACCAGGCTTCTCGGACCCGAAATTCTTACCAGCTGCAAGGAACACCCTGTTCCTGAGCAGGGTTACCGTGATGGCGTCATCTAGGTTCTCCGCTGCGATGTCGGGGTGTCGCGCCTTGTAAATGCTTCCCAGGTCTGCCCATAGGAAGAACGCGGCGTTTACACCTGGCTGATAGGTGATCCCATGTTCCTTGGCCCATGCGACGACCAGGCCGTAATAGTGAGCGAGTTGTTTCTGGTTCTCCGCAATGTACGAGTCAACCCACGCATCGTCTTCGAGAATGTTCGCAGTAGCGTGGTCCGAGATGGATGACGGCGAGCTATACAGGTTGACAGGCACAAGGGCATCATGCAGCGAAGGATTCGCCTGCGAGATAATCGCTCCCAATCGAACCCCGTTGGCGCCAAAGTCCTTGGACATACCCCAGAGAACGTGAATCCGAGCCGGGTCGATGATGCCGGTGGGATCAATGCTCAGACATGATATAAAGGGTGCGGGCGTCGGGCTCGTATCTATTGTGTTTTCCCAGACGGACAAGGCATATATCTCGTCGCTGATCAGGTGGAGTTCATTCTTCTCACAAAACCGCATCAGACCGACGAGCGCGTCGCGGGTATGGCAACGACCCAGTGGGTTATGTGGATTGCAAAGAACCAGACCGCGGACTTTTGTTCCTGCAGCCTGTGCCTTTTGCAGGGCTTCCTCATACTTGGCGACGGCATCGTTACCGAAAGGGTCCACGTCGTGGAAAGGCACCTGGATCACCTTGGACCCAGGCCGCTCCGAGATGTCTGAAATGAAGGTGCCATAGTGCGGCTGGCCAAGAAGAAATGCCTCTCCAGGGTTGGCAAAGGCCCAGGAAAGATGCTCAATAGCGGCGCTGCATCCGTTGGTGATATTGACGTGGGCAGGTTCAATTGGCTCGACGGGTTTGAGGTGTTTGTTGAGGAACCGGGCCACAACGTCTTTCAGGCGCTTGGACCCGGAGACGCCATCGCCATACGTGAAGGCGTGATTCGAGAGGGCCAGACTGCCGTGGATATGTTTGGACAGAGTATCGTGCATGAGTCGATTCTCAGCGACCCCCAAACTGACAATTCCCGCGGGGTTTGTCTGAGGGTCCCACAGGTCTTGAAGGGCTTTCCATATCGTCAAGTTCTTGCCGATCTTTTCAGATTCCTGGCCGCGAGCTGAGAGAGACATGGCTATGGCTATGGTTGTTGTGCTGTTGGTTGTATGGATATACCGAGAATGAAGAGGAGGTGCAAACAATGGAACGAAATGCTTCAATGCTGCACTTTTGAACTACGAAATACGGCCGCATGAGTCAGATCGAGGCGCGTGGAGACGGAAGAAGCCATTGAATGTCAAGAAGGCGTCTCTTATCTTACCAGGGATGTTCAAGTCGTTAATCGTCGGCCCCTCGCGCCCTTCCCGGGTGCTTTAACGCCTTAAAACGCCCGGCCGAGCTGAATCGTGCTTCAAGGGATTTTCTCTAACCTTTAGGCTCCTGCTTGGCGCAAGCCACGCTTCGAGGCATCAGGTCTTGATCTTCAGGTGGGATAGATATTATGTACGAAGTGCTGCTACTATGCAAATTCTCTTTTGGAAATTATTACTTATATGGAAAGTATTTCGATCTCAGTCATGCTCATATTCCTAGGGCGTTCAATGAGAAAGAAAAAAAAGAGAGTAAATGATTTGGATTTAAGGCTTGGTTGGATCAGATCGGCCCGCGCCCGATATATTATCGAGATGCCTGCTAGTGCTTCATATAGTGCTTCATACTCGTATCTCATTTCTGGAGCCTGCGGCTTTCAGTCCCATTGATACGAGTAGACTCCATAGTATGAATCCGTTCCTAAAATAAGCACCTCGACGTCTCAGTAATATGTATTATATAAACACGAAAGTAGATTCATACAGCTGTTTATAAATGTTTTTTTTTCACCGGATCATTGCGGCGACATCTGTCGTGAAAGCATTGCATGGATCGCTATCATGGAGTCCTCGTAGCCTGTAATCCTTCTGCGCCCTACCGACCTTTCGCGACAATGGCCCACCCAGCTCATATCGAAAAGGGCGTGAATGACAATGACTTAAGTCTTGTCTTACGCTATGGGATCCTTCATTACCTTTGTGGTTGGCGAGAATATGCAGTCCCGAAAATCGCCAAGTTGCCACAGCTAGCCGAGAAGTATTCTGAGTGATCGGCTGCCGACGCATAGAGAGACGATCTTCTGTTGTTGTGGCTCGGAATCAAGATGCGGGAAAACTTCCGCACACCAGTGTGTCAGATACCTGACCCTTTAGAATTGTTCTTGTATTCTTGGGATGTCTTCTCTAGGCAACAGGGATACACTTGACTCTATTCCTCAAGCAGACTCTCATTGTCTGACTCGGGCTCTTTGGCCTTCATTAATGGGAGATGGCCGTGAACCTCACGGAATCTCAAGAGCATAAGCCCTGCCATGACAAATATCCAATACACATTGTAAGAGATGACGGAACCGTACGTAGCCGAATTCGTCCAGCCGAAGATGGCATTCAGGATTCCCCAGCCGCCCCCGCCATTCAACTGGGGGCTGCAGCACTGCAACGCGTTAGTGCACCGTGATAGTCGGGATATAAAGATGAGTAGTAGCACTTACGTTCACGTGCCATACACTCTTGTCAATGTCATATGAGCCTGGCCCGTTGCCTAGTTCCGCTGCGTCGCCTCCAATGATCTTGTTCCATTGCTGCTGCTCGAGGAACCACACTCCTCTGGAGAAGAGTCCAGCGGCTATAAGATACAGGAAACAAGTCGAGACGATGAGAAACACCTGAAGATTGGCCGTAGAGCCGCTCCTTGTCAAAATATTAGCAGTGATTACAGACCAGACTGCTCTATGAACTCACTTGAAGATGATGAAGCCAGTAAGCGCGCCTACAAGCAATCCTGCGACGACAGCGAGCGGAACAGACGTCGCCGGCGCAGAGAAGGACACGCCAGCGATAAACACAATAGCCTCGATGCCTTCTCTCAGAATCGTAACGAATGGTAGCATGAACATGGCATACTTTTCCAAGAGGCGTCTTAGCCAATGTTGACCTGGTGTGGTTGTGATTGGCGCGTCCATCGCCTTGGCCAGTTTGATGCGCCACTTCTCCTGCATCTGACCGATACGAAGCAATGCAACTCCCATGACGGTGATGATGAGAGAGGAAAAGATAGAGAAGGCCCCCTCATAATAGTACTCGTGGGCCTGCCAGCTATCCTTCCCGATGCCATAGAAGATGCCGATGATGATGCTGGCAATGATCATGCATATCGTGAACCCAATAATCGTGCCTAGCCAGACCTACAAGGCCGTTAGCGGGGAGTATTCCGAGATGCCCTCCGAGAGACATGCCTGGCGGCGCAACGCATTGTAGGCTTGGACATCTCGGCGAGGCCCATCGAGCGTTTGCTTGAGGAACGCGAGCAACACCGACACGATAACGCCCGTCTCCAGCGTCTCTCTGAAGACGACCAGAAAGACGGGGACGGAAAATAGCTCGATAGCCATGTGACGTAGTAGTGCGTCCCGGGAATGGGATCCTGGAGTTTGAGCACCGAGATAGGGAAAAATCTTTACTGATGTGAAGAAGCTGAGGTGAAGGGGAGTGGTCTACGGCTTTTTGTGGGCTCATATTGGTTCGGATTAGAGCTCGGCGCGCCGAGTCAGCTGCACTGTGATCTATCCAAGACATGAGGCGAGCATTGGCGCTTGCCTAGATCAGATTGATAAGATTACATTCGACCAAATCTATGGACCTTGTCATACTGCGTACAGCCAAACCAACTCGTATTCTCGTAAACGCTCAAAGGGTACGCAATATTCTTGTAATGGTTACCTTATATGTGGACCTTTGAGCAACGAGTTCCGGCTTTTGTGAATGTAGGATCAGATATCAGATCCTATTTTGCGCAGAAGGAATTGCAATAATATCAGTACAAGGCTCTAGGGAAATGACCCCGGAAAATGTTAGTACTCCTACGCAAATATATATCTCAACTCTTAGTATTGATGACTGCGACGGCTATACCTTGATGTGATTATGACCAGCCATAAATATCCTAAAATAATGTTTCAGTAATATCGTGTCAACCGAACTGGCGATTTTTGTCCCGCTCCGAGACTCGATCCCCATTCTGTCTCAGCCAAGTCATGATCACGAGGACATTATGCAATTTAGATTGCGCCTAGTTATGCAGTTACCAGTAGTAATCTGTATTTCGGATAATGCAATGTTTGCGTGGCCATGCCGCTCCAGAGCGCGATCAAATCTCGCAATCCAAACTCCTCAGAGATGCCAGCCTTGCACACGAATATGATCCATTTTACGAAGAAATCGCTGCGTTTTCCGCAAATCCTTACAACAGTCACCTATCTGCCTGTCTGAAGCAGCCGAAAAACACTCGAAACCGTGCCTCAGCGATATAGCCAGGACGCTGGTCGCATCCTATTGATCGCGTGTCAATCTTCCAACAGTGACTGCAGTCATCGAATCAAATATCTCGACCGCAGCCGTACCACGTTCGACGAGGCGATAGAAGATAATGAAGATTGTTTATATCCGGGAACGCAATCAGGGAGCCAGACGTTTTTACAAGGACCTCTGGAGCCAGAGATCTTCAATCGAGGCTCTTGTTAAACCCCAGCTTGGACCGGATCCTAAGGATCTTTCTATCCTTCGTATACATATAAACGTGATTTTTCTCGAACATGTCGACCCTGTCGTAAGCAGGATGCTCTCAGAGGCATAGAAAGACCATCGCCACGATCTATCCCGCAGCCGAACTTATTCCAAAGCATGGCCCATTTCATTCTCTCGCTTGCTCGCATTCTTCAAACTGGGATATATATTATGTATTCTGTTTGCTCTAGTATGTCCACCGTCTACCATGTAAAACTCTCTTCAAAGTAATCTATCCTTGACCTACCACCTTCTAATGCTTTGACCACCGTGAGCCTTGCGTCGTCTGCCATCCTGGCAGGGCCACAGGCCACCACAGCCAAACTACGCTTCCCTGCTCTCTCTACAGCTGATATGACCACCCTAGGAACATCGGGGCGTCTAGGGTGTTGCCGTACCTGACTCGGCAACTCGTTGATCGCAACGCCGACCTCTTGCGACATGTATAGATCGACAGAGATCCTGTCTGTGCCGAAAGCGTTGCCGATGTCATTCGACAGTACGTCTTGCACAAAACTCGGTTCCCGTACGGCCCAGTGCAGCTCTATGGACCTTGACCCTCGCGTTCCGCTAGAAAGCAGTGGCAAATAAGATAGGGCTGTCACGACACCAGTGCCCCCAACGATGAATACAACGTGATCGTAACGGTCAAGTGGCTGTGTATGGCCGTATGGACCTTCGACTAAAACTCTCAAAGACTTATGGTTTGAGCCCTCACCTTCTGCCAGGTTTCGGAGGCGTGAGGTGAAGCTGTCATATGGTCTAATTAGAAACGTCATATGGTCTTTTCTGGACTCTGACTGCATCTCATGGTCATGTCCCATTGCTGTGGTATCGATGGTAGGGTCTAGCAGTGGCATGTCCTCCCCGAAGGCTTTCGAATCCGGCATGCTTTGACTCGAAACAGATGCGACCGTAAAGGGATGGCTTTCCCAGCAACGAGAGTCGTCCAAAATCATTAAATAGTAGTATGTTCCAGGCCGGGGTTTGTAAGAAATCTTGTTGACGGGGACATTGAGACGGACAATGTTGGCGGAAGGGTCGTAAATCGCCAACGCATGGGAGGACCATGATCCCAGGTTGAAAGCAAGAATCCTGAATAACCGCCACACTCGATCAAAGACCCATATGTACACGGGAACCCAGACGAAGCCGTCGAACTGGCCGTTGAAGATTGAGACGTGGCTTTGGGTCTGTATTAGCTGTGTCTCCCTGCAATTTCCTTTTTTGTATAGGACATCTTACCCGAGCATGGTGATCAAGACCAATATCGACAGCCCAATATGCAAGATCAAAAAGGTCTCGTAGTGACGTCGTCGTATCGAATAAAAGGAGCAGGCAACTAGTGCGCACATGAGGGCTGTGGCCTGGTATCATTTATGAGCAACTTATGCGCTTGATGCAACCTCAGAGCAGCTTACCAATTCTCCAGCGTTCCAGAACCACCAAGTGAACCAATTCACTAAATAATCCCAACCACCCTCTGAAAAATCTACAATTAGCACGAAGACGACACTGACTAGGTGCTCTGCTGGCAGTTTCATGGCCCTTGGAAGATCATGCCTCGATGGTGTGGAATGGGCCGGCCCAACTTACCGTCTATAACTAGAACCGTATATCCAACAGAATGTATAACGGCTTGAAGGGTGGCTATTCGAGCAGCCCAACGGTGGAAATTGTTGTACGTCCCGAAATCCCACCCTGTCAGCCAGATGGCAAAATTGTTTCGCATTCCAAAAAGCCATATGATTGGAAAGTTGGCAAACGAGATAATCCCCGTCCGATCGGAGGCGTAGCGAAGAATCTGCGCTCTGGCTGTAGGAAAGCTGTCGATGTGATGGTCAGGTCTGTGGTGAGCAAAGGTACCGTCATGGTCTGACATACTACATGTTCTCAGATGTGATTCTATATCCGTGTATGCTCAATACGACGTTGATGGTGAGAAATGCGAGAATCGTGAGCGTCTGGACGCGAGGAGGGATGGCGCACCACCACACATTCTGGGCACATCTGTATCCGAATGTCGCTGGAATGGCCACATTGCGTTTGAGCCATGCCCTAGGCATATTGGTGATCCCTGCGGAAGAGAAAGCAGACTTGCTGCCACAAAAGCGGGTGAGGGCCAGAAACAGCTTGTGAACAGCGCCGATGGCCACCACCACAACCCAGAACACAGTCATGGCAAGCCTGGGTTTTTGTCAGCTCAGTTCCAGCGAGCGGAAGAGGTCTGCAAGCTACCCGTATAGGAAGTGATGTCTCTCGACGTATTCGAGAGCGTCCTGTTGCAGGGTTAACTTTGGCAAACAATTTTGTCGACGGCCAGTGCATACCAAGGTCTCAAACCATGTTTTAAAGAACTTATGTGATGGTAAAACGACCTCGCCGAGTGGGTTCTCTGCACTGAATGAATCATCTCTGCTAATGCGTCGCATGTGATTAATTTCATCGGATGTAAAATCAGCCACAATGGTAAAAGATGGAATGGAAACGCCAAGTGTTTTTTGACATGTCGTGTTGAGTTTCCGCAGAGCCACATCGCGAGCATCTGGTTCACAGTTGAGATCGAGACATAGATAATGCGATGACAAGGCGAGGCGACTTCGACATGACTGGGTAAAGGCCGAATCCGCAGGGTCCGTGTCATTAAATCGCACTGAACCGAAGCAGTTTGCACAGCTCTGTGCGCACAGGTTCCTAGCCTTCTTGGCCGCGGATCCGCACGACCACAAAAGAAGCGATAACAACAAGGCTGGTTTCAGTCTGGATGAAAGGACCCTCATGATGTACTCCGTGGAGTGTTCGAGATAGGCGGACGCGATTCCCTGGGAAGGGGGATCGCAGACTCGCGTTCGTCACGACTGTGCGTGATTTTGAAGGGGCGGTCGGTCCACATTTTAGTAGCGGACTCGTGAGTCCTCAGCTCCGAGTGACCGAAGTCTCATGATGCTGACAGGGGGTAACAGGGTTATCTGATTGATTGATAAGATCCACTTGCATATGACAGCGTCCCTGCATGATGATGGATTGCCTGTCATTTTGATCTGATTGGCCTATGGCTAGCATAGAATAGAAGAGGACGAACTGGAAAACGATGGAAAGTATTATTGATCACTAATTAGGAATTACCATGGCCAGCTCCAATTGCAACGACTAGTATCTAAATTGCTGCTAAACAGAAGATCATCATGTACTGGAGATATATCAAGTCACAATCTATAATTGATGCATCTTTTACAGAAATCCTCTTCTAAATTGCCTTTGAGCATTTCATCTGCCTCTTCTCATGCGTTACACAACTCTGAATTAGAAAATTCCTCTGAAAAGTTAATCAGCAATAAGTGTCCGAATCCGCAAACAATCGCAATTTGAGATTTGCCGATTACCGTATCCCTCCTAAACCACACACTTCTTCAATATTCTGGAGGGAGCCAAATGATGCGCTGCCCATCCTTCATAATCCAATCGGAGTTTATTCCATAACCCCGATAGGAGATCTTTTCACAATCAATCGATTCTTGAACTTGATCAAGATTGAATTGATCTAGGTTGATCTCGCCCAAGTCGGTAGAGATGAGTGAGCTGTTAGTCGGAGAGGAAGAAAGAAAGTTGATCATTCCGTCGATAGCAATCGTTCGGAGGTGTTTCCCCGTATTAACATCTGTGATATACAGTCGGTTTTTTTCAGCTGAAACGATTTGTGTGGAGTCTCCGACTTGGCGCACGTCGACTAGTGAATACCCGCCGGGCAATATTTTGAGGCATTCGCCTGTTGTTGTGTTCCACAGTCTGATATTGCCCTTGTATGATCCTATCGATAAAAGTCCTTCAGTCCCAAAAAAAGAGATATTGAAATCCGTACAACGTTCAATCCGGCAGCAGCAATCGCCCGTTTGAACATTATAGATTCGGGCGCCTGAGCAGCTGAAATCTGCAGCAAGGCGCGTGTCATCTCTCGAAAAAGCCAATACTTTTGAAGAGGATGGTGACTCAAAATTCCGGATGGGAACATTCGATGAAATGTCGCAGATCCCCACTGCGCCTTTTCTGGTACCAAAGGCGAGTTTCTCACAGTCCCATGAGAACTCGATTTTTTGAACGTTATCACCCTGTAAATCTAGAAGTGTTTGCACAAAAGTACCCGAACTGCGCCATAGGTCGATTCTGGATCCTTTTGAGTCTGAGACCGTAGCGAGCCATTTACCGTCTTTTGAAAGACGGACACCAGAGATATGGTCGTTGTTGCTGTCGCTATGCTCATTACTTTCAACAAGTCCACTGCCGCTCCCACTCACACTCCAGAGTTTGATCTCATTACGCTTACTAGAGGCGAGGAATTGAGAGTCGGGCCAAGCAGACGGGACGGTGATTGAGAGTTCCATATGGCTTAGCCTTTGGATACAAATGCCTGAGGCAACGTTCCAAATGTCAATCTCTTGATACCATGCTTGGACAGCAAATAATCTGCTGTCTGCTGAGAACGCCATTGTTTTGAGAGCGTTAGATACTGCAATTCTAAAGAATTTCCCAGTGCTGAGAGTCCAGATGTTGACCTCGGCGCGATGGAGGGAAAGTGCTATTATGTCGCCATTCTGGGAAATGATGGGGTAATCTACGTAGATAGATCCCCCAAAGGAAAAGGTGCTCTTTCCGGAGTTTAGATACCAAATCTTGGCTTTACCGTCGGAAATTGACAGCAGCCGCGAACCATCATTTGGGAAAGAGACCAGGTCTCTCACAGTGTTTGTTTGTGGAAGCTCGTTCACACATTTCCCCGTGTCTGTACACCAGACCTTGATTTTCTTTTCAAGTTCTTCGTATCCCCTCTCATTTCCCCAGCGTTCCCTTGGGGCAGTGGCAATGTATCGGCTGTCACCTAGGAAACCGCTTACTGTGGCCAATTCAACTGGCAGTTCACAGAGACGAGTGCCTTTCTTCGTGTCCCAGACTTTCACGAGCTTGCTAGAGATGGAGGCAAACCTGTCGTTATTTTTGGAGAATTCTACCCGATATGCATCATGGCCCTCGGCTGTGTCCAACCATTTTTCGGCTGTGGTATCAAAAATCTTGATAGGGATAGTTGGATATCTCGACGCCCAAACGCATCTTGTGCCATCCTGAGATATTCCAATCGGTTTAAAAGCAGTTTTATCCCCGTTATGTTGAATATAAAATTTCCGGAGACAAGAGGCTGTGCTTGTGTCCCTTATTTCGATCTCGTTCTCTGATGCCGCAATCAATCGATGGCCATCATGTGAGAAAGCCAACTTCCATCTTTCGCTTGACAGGCCCTCAATAGTTTGAAGACAAGAATCCCATTGGCTTTTGACATAAGACTGCGATGTGACCCATTTTTGTGCTTCGTGCTTAAACAGACTTTTGATGATGCTCTGAGACGGGCTGAACATCATGGCGGATGTATAAATTTGCAGTGGAGCCTCCTCGATAGGTCGTCTAAAGGACAGGAAAATTCTATAGGCATCCCACAGCATGTTTGCAAGATGTTGCATTTCATGGTTTAGCTAAGCAATGTGAGTAAATCGAAAATTTAGGCCCTGAAAGGAGGACGCATTGGTTTCCATAACTTATAGCAAAAGTTCGAAGCTTCTGAAGTGCTAGAGCTCCTTTAGACAATGTGCCCAGGAGACTGAGAGCCTCCATCCAGTGTAGAAAGTGTTTTTCAAGGAATCGCTGTACCAGGACTTCGTATTCATGATTATTGACAGAATCAACAGCAAGATGCTCTGCCCAGTAGGTACAGGCATAAGCAATCGGAGTCAAAGGATCGGGATGAGATCGCATGCCAGACTTTGAAGCTCCTGGATGTTTCAGATCCCACATGTCGCGCTTGAGTGTTTTTTCCATAAGCTGGATACCTTGCTGGAGAATATCGTGGTTGATCCTAGCAAGTGGCAATTCATCACTTTCCTTCGCAAGGAGGTAATCCTTGGCTGATTTGTGCACAAAGTTAATTGTACCTGTACGAGGAGAAACTGCCAGGAAGGAGCCGCACTTTTCGACCATTCTTTTCAAATGTTCGGTGTCTTCAAACTTTCCCAATGAATTGGCCAAGTCTAGAAACTCTTGAAGTGTAATGGGTCGCTGCACAACCAGGCTGACACTAAGAATTTCTTTGTAATGCTCTGCGTAACAGCTGTCACGAATTCTTTTCATCATCTTGTCGTACAGGTGATCTAGTCCCGGTGGCAGAGACTTCAGAAATGTGAGATCACTACCATCAGACTCAGCATCCCTGAGCGCTTTGCAGACCAAGGCTACCCAGAGAAAGGTGCCCTTCGCATTAGCCATGAGATAACTGTGAATTTTGTCGCGTTTGTCGGCCCGATAATTCTTTTTCTTCGCCAGGATATCCACCTGTTTGTTGATGTAGGTGACAACAGCCTCCGACACTGCGTCTGCGGCCTTCTCTAATGAGAGGTTCAAACATTTCAAGGCTGGCAGAAGTTTCTCATCAATCGATGGGATATTCCTGCGACTTGAAACTATCCACTTGACTTTGGATTTCGTGTCCGAATCCGTCATCAACTCAAGAAGCTGCACCAAGTCATTACCACATTCGTCCAGGGCATCAACAAAAATGATGGCACCGTCCATTGCTTGGTCATTCAGGATGGCGCTAAGAATCTTCTGAGCGGCAAACGGAGCGTTTTTGCCCTTGAATAGCTGAGGATTGGCCTGCCATTTCTCCTGAACATGGGAGATGAGCTGGTGCTGCTGGTTGATGATGGTGTAGATGAGCCCTCGTAATGCGACAGCACTATATTCGGTCGACTGAGACTTGGAAGTTTCGCAAAAGAAGTAGAATGATTTCTTTCTTTGTTGAAGTTTGTCAATAATGTCGCATACCAACATAGTCTTGCCTTTTCCAGGGTCGCCTGTGATCCAGAATAAAAAGTGGTTAGGATCGTTCAGCCAATTCTGAAAATCCGAACGACCAAAGATCCAATCACAGCAACCTTGAGCTAAACCACCCTTTTCGTACAAGATGCGTTCCTTATCGTCTTCGGGATTGGGAACATCTAGAGACTCGAGACATCTCAATTTCCTTTCATCCAGTTGAGCCCGGTGTATGTCTTCAATCCCGGATCGGAGCTGTTCGCCTTGGTATTGATTGATGTATCCTCCGAGCTCGCGCTCGCTGGCCACAATCCCCTCCACTAGTTTTCCCCAGTCACCCAATTTGACCGAGTTGCGAAAGAAGATGGCAAGAGCATTTCCGTGGAGGTCAAAAACGCTTCGGATTTGGTACGAAAGAAGCTTCTTGTACAGACGGACTATGTTCGTTTCGAGTTCGTCTCGTAGCGCGGCATTCAGACTGCCCCCGTCGTTGCTTCTGAGTAGGCGTCCCGACAAATTCCAGTACCATCCCATTTTGTTGACGATTTTTTGGAGGCCATCTTTGTGGGCGATATTTTGAGATACTGCATTGGAAAGCAGCTTTGGTCTCATTAATGATCCGAAGTGAGGCAATTTTTGTGGTATAACCAAAACTTACTGTAAAAGCAAGACATACACCTGCCCAAGGCGCAGCAGCTTGAAGCACAAGCTGAATCGGACCGCTGATCAACGTTTTTATTCCATCAGCCACTTGAAAGACTTGGTCGAGAACTTCCATGGCCTTTGCTCTGTCTTTCGTTTTCGAGAGCTCCGAGAGGACAAAGCTCTGCATGAGGTCCCAGCCCTTGTCTGTGGTAAACTCCTCCGAGGTTGCAGAAGTTGGCGGCTGAAGCGCATTGTTCATGATCTGCTCGAACTTTTGCATCATGTCCGATTCGTCGTTTTTGAGTTCACCATATGCCTTCTCCCAAACCCTTTGCTGAATGCTTTGTAGAGAGTTTTCGCTGCCATCCCCGATGAGCTGCGACTTGGATGCCGTTGCAGGAGTGGCATTTTTTTCATCTGGGCCAGACTGGTTGTCCCCCTGGGATTGAGGTTCTGTTGCAGGAGTGCTACTTTGTTCGTCTTGGGCCGTCTGGTCTTCGGGCTGGGTTGTTCGAACCTGGCGTTTCTTTCGTTTGAGCTTTCCGAAATCGAAACAGCAAAGCATTGTGAAATAAACAGAGGAACAAACTGTCGTTCAAATAATACCAAGTCTTTAAAAACTGAGAATTCAATGATGCTTGTCTGTTATTGTGCTGTAGGCGATTAATGATATGGCGGGGGTATTATGCTCTGGAGGATTGACAGGGCGGGTAATCGCTTGGGCATCAATACTTCAGGGGACTGGGCCCTGACGGGTGATTATGACGGGCATCAACCGGACCTCAGTCCTGAAAGTAAATCGGTTTGATGCAGTAAATTCGAAGAGAAATAAATGACTGGATGATGTGATGGGTCAAGCTGCTCGAGTGGCCTGGCTGGTGGAAAGACAGGCATGGATAGATCCACGAATCTGTGCCATGGCTCATGATCTGTAGATATCAATGGCTAATTAGTCGCTGTGGCTAAGCCGTGAATAACTGCAGACGACTACGCAGTACAAAGTCTTGGTATCATTACTTGTTTTTATAGGAGGCTTGGCCCTGTTTCTCATGGCCCATTCGCTTCTGCCTGTGGTCTAAAAATATCACCAAGGCGCATTGCATTGCAAGGGCATATGAGATCGTGTCCCCGCATATTGATGGATTGCGTGGCATTTTAATGACACGTAATACGGAGTAGAATAAAATGACTGGAAAATAGATGAAAATTCTTATTCAACGTAATAACGTGAACGGAGATTGGGAGCAAGGGCACCGTAAAAATATACACCACTACGGCAATTCTACACCTCGTATTTAGCATAGATGACCGTTTCTACTGCACATCATACATGATACACAGATAGTGGCTACCTATACGGAGTACTTCGTATTGATAGATAATATTCGAGAAAATGCGTATTCTCTTATCTATCAGATTATGCTAATCCATAGGCTCAACGAATACTTTCCCTGCTCTTGTACACCATCACCGTTGCTTCGGTTTAAATGCTAATAAAATATATAAAGGAAAAGTAAACGGAAAGAATACGAAAGAAACGCGTTCGTGGGAAATTGCGTCCATGGATTATCGTTCAGCCGACGCGTGAGACTTATCCAAGACCAGACCTGCCATGTGTCTCGAACTTCTTCACCAAAATGCCCTCACAATTTGCCAATTTCCCGACGTGGAGTTGATTACTTTAGATCAGTATCGATGATATATCGCCATTTATACGGTGTCGTGCATGGCTTGTGTTCCGGAGGATCACCGACCCGCGCATTCAGAGCTTCTTCCACCTCACATCGCGACAGACCGAACACATCTTTGAGAAGCGGTTTTGCGATCAAACAATATTAGCTATTTTGTCAGATATAGCCGTCATGCGCATCCCTACTAAAACCTCTCCACTTAATATAGTAGCTATTAGATTTGGAAACTACTACTCCGTATAAAAGGTCAAATCCCCTTCAGATAATAACACAATCAGCGTTCCTACTCTAGGCAAGAAGGGCGAGATCCAGCGAGTGCGTCAGTAAAACGAGCTAATCAAGTTTCGGCAATACAAAACACATCTGAACTCGTCCTGCAAACTACGACTGACGCTGAGACGCCACGCCACCGTCTCCTCTTCCCCCTCTTTTGAGCGGCCAGCTGTAGGCGCCTAATGTAAATACCACATTACGTGGTTTGGCAGCATCTTTGTGTTCCATGATGATTCGTTGAAGTCGAGCCGTAGCGGCCTTGGCCATCCGGCTGGCCACTCACAAACACTGCGATTCGTCATGTTTCTGTTCCCATCTGGAGCCGATCTTGGACATTGCGAGACATGAACCGAGGCCGCATTCTAAAAAATAAAAAAATACGATGACCTTCAGAAATGGCTAGTGAATTTCGGGCAAACATGCTTGTGACTAAACACCAAGTTGCTGTTGTGCTCCCTCTCCAAGTCCATTCTCATCCGGACATTGCTCATCTCGACATTGCTCATCTCAACCTGGCTACAAATGGCTCTCACGCCTTGCATTCTTGGAACCCATCCTTCGCTTCCATGAATCGATCGAAGCCTTCTCCCCCCATGTCCTACACTCCCCACCACACATACAGTCACTGCTCAAGTCCAGCACATTCCCACTTGATCCGACGCAGTGCCGGAAGTAGGCCGCTCTTCTTCGCAGTTCGCCGCACATGCTTCGAGCAGCGCTTGAGTATGCCCCCTGCAAACGTGCGTGTGCGTGTTGAGTGCCGTTGCCCGTTGCCAGGGCTCTCAGAGCGTCGGCATACGCCTGCTCACGACCTTTGTGGTCAAGATGTAGACGCGCCGCATCTCTGGGTAAGGGGGCCAGTTCCCTACACCGTGACCTCACTGCGTCTCTCATGCTTACCAAACTCGCTGCGTCGTCAGGATGGATTCGCTGGTTGCCACACACTCTAGCTAGCACCTCGATGGCCTCACACGAACGCAACGAACGCACACTCATAGGGCACGCACACAACTCACCTCTTGTGCGTTCAAAGGTCGCACAAGCACTGCCCGCGACGGAGGTAATGTCAATAGCGCCACTCGTATCTCGAATCACAACAGCCTCAAGCACGTCGCACACAATGTCCATACACGCCGCGATACCCTCATATCCAGCTCGTGCACCTACTGCATAGTAGCTGTTGTCCGCACAGCCCCTCCGGGTATCACTGCACAGATCCCCTGCATCATGCCCGAGAGCTGCTGCGATGTACATCCACGATGAAACTGACTCCTCCCAATCCATCCCGCTGCCGAGTTCATAGTGCATTATGACGTCCCAATGGGATGCGAATACCCACGCTCGCAATTCTAGGCCCCGGATCAGGCCCAACGTCGACAGACACCCAGCGTGCCAGTCCATTATTCCTGGCCACCGGCGTACCAGCTCGTCAGCCGCAATGACCCAACGCCCTAGGCTCGCATGCCGCGAGACTTCACTGGCGTAAGCTGTGAAGTCGCTGTCTCGGACGTGTCCGTGGTCCAGTGCGGCGAGGTAGGTTCCAAGCAGCAACACCTCCAGTCCGTCATCCAGTGTGTTGATGTGGTTGTTCATGAAGAAGTAGTGCAGCATCACTGTTTCAACTGACCCACGTGAGCCCTTGGCAACTTCTTGACTGGCTTTACCGCTAGCCTGAACTATCTGGCGACGCCCAGGCCCAGCTAGCCATATAGCATCTGCGAGAACCTGAGCTGTCGCGCCGGCCCACACGCCCCGTTCATATGCTAGTTCAAGATGCTCCCCAGTGGGTCCGTGACTGGCTGTTTCAGGAGGGCCATCAACGGCGCCGGGCCGCCCCGCCAGTATTCCGATAGTGACTTCGGATGAAAGGGACTGCGTCTGTCCAGCTGACTCCAGTTTCTGACTGCCGCAAGAGCACCAATGTGTCGTGGGCCCGTTATCGTCCTCGATCGGCTGGTGGTATCTATACGCGCTTACAGCGGACCCGTTCTCCGCTGTCATGGCAGGCTCACGCAATTCTCTCGCGCCAACGTCCAGAGCCCACGCTGCCCAGCCATGTTTCAAGGCGTATAAGGCGAGTGTATTGCACATCTGTGCCCTGCGAGACTTGTCATGGCATCCAGGGGCGCGTTCTACTGCCCCATGGTGGACAACCCTTCCTCTTCCGTCCAACCACCGCACAACAACGGTGGTGTCACGGCGTGCAAGCTCTTCCCGCAGGCGCATCAGAAACTTGCTGGAGAGAGGTCGTGGCGCTCCTGATGTACACCCAGCACAAACTGACATCTCCCCCCAACATATACTCATCTTGCACGCCGGACACAATTTGATATTGGTATCAACTTGTTCCACGTGTCCCCCCCCTGCCTTGCTTTCTGGTTGCCAACGAGGGTTGGTGTCCTTCATTTGAGACATCTTTGTGTGATCTGCAAGGGGAATACGATTCATGCTTGTGCTGGATCTTCATCTCTCTTTGGAATTGGACGCAGTCGCCTACATTATATACCTGTTTTTTCACGACTATCTTTTGTAGACCCGGCAATTGTTCTCTCCATAGACAAACAATTTGACCGCCTAGATCGCAGATGCCGTGTCTACTACGTACATCGCGTAAATGTGCCGATGTGTTTGATTCTTCTTTTCCACTCATTGGCCATCCCTCACTCGGCTTTTTCAAATACAAGCGAGCCCGGCTGAATGGTCACACGCTTTTGCAATTACATGTGACCAACTGTCAGTGACGCTACTGTGGAAGCGAGGTTTCGGGCGCAGGTGGGTACCGGACATTTATCTCGTCTACGTGTGACGACACGATTGGGTTCCGGTTGAATGGTTTCGATCTATATATTTTTGCGTTGTGTTCCTTTGTGTCGTTAGTTGCTCCTGGTTAGTCTCTATGTTCTTCGAAGCAAAGCCCCCATCTACCATCCTCATCATGATCGAGGACGTGCTCAACGTCTGGCTCGTTCTCACCGTTTTAGGCACATATATTTGTCTCAGGACTGTATATCGCCTATATCTTCACCCTTTGTCTGGAATTCCTGGCCCAAAACTCACAGCATGTACACACCTTTACGAGTTCTTCTACAATGTCATTCGACCAGGAATTTTCCTGTTCGAAATCGAGAAGATGCACCAGAAATACGGTTAGATATGTTTCTCGGACCGTTCAAAGCCACCACACACTAAAACATCGCATAGGCCCCATTGTCCGCATCAACCCCCGGGAAGTCCACATTAGCGACCCTACATTCTATGATGAAATCTATGCCTCGAGCAGCCGAAAGCGAGATAAGGATGCCAAATTCGTGCCTACGTACGCCCTGCCATACTCTATGGTGACCACTGTAAGCCATGAACATCACCGCTTTCGACGAAGTATTTTGAAAGACTTCTTTTCTAAGCGTTCTGTCCTGGAGCTCTCCGACTTAATGAACGAACGAGTGCAGAAGCTTATGCAGCGTTTCGAAGAATTTCGGACCAACCAATCCGTGGTGTGCCTCGATGATGCTTTCACAGCGCTAACTGCGGATATAATCACATATTATTGCTGCGGTAAACACTGGGGATTCATAGAGACTCAGCACTTCCGCAATGACATTCGCCGGGCTACCGCGGATGCCATAGAGTTTACTCATATTAGCAGGTTTATCCCCTGGCTGGTCTATGCAATGAGTAACCTTTCACCGCGAGTAATGTCAACCCTCATGCCAGGAAAAGCAGCGCTGTTTGAGTTTCTTGCATCCATCTTGGACTCTCCAACAAGCGACTCTAAAACGGGGAGGAAAACCATGGTCGCCACCTTGGCGGATCCGAGCGTCCCGCTGAAGGAACGAACCTATAAACGACTTCGGGATGAAACGTTTGCTATTATTGCTGCTGGAACAGAAACGACGGGGCGTGTTCTAACTGTGGCTTCTTACTATCTCGCCCGCGATGGTATCCTACGAGAGAAGCTGCGGGCGGAACTGAAGCAGGTGATGCCCGCACTGGATAGCACGTCGACCTGGCCTCAACTTGAACAACTGCCCTGTCTAGTACGCAATACTTCTCCTCGAGATGTACTCCGTACTAGCGTCATATTGCTAACCATGGATCACTAGAACGGTGTTATTAATGAATCCTTACGTCTGTCTTACGGAATAACCGGACGACTGCCCCGCGTTGCGCCAACAGACGCTCTTAGATACAATGACCACGTCATTCCTCCAGGAGTACGTGATGAATGGCTAGCCTCTTCCTCTCCCTTTTGCTCCCCCTTTCTAATGTACTGCTGCTCGATAAAGACTCCAATAAGCAGTTCCAGCTACGTCATTCACCGCAACGCCTCTATTTTCCCTGACCCAGACAGATTCCGCCCGGAGAGATGGGTCGAAGCAGCCGAAAACGGAGAAAACCTCAAGCGGTACCTGACATCATTCAGCAAGGGAAGCAGAGCTTGCATCGGTGTAAAGTAATTGCCCCAGATACGCAGAGAACCACAGCCCTGGGTTGCTCTTAGCTGACCAACCACTCTTAGTCTCGCCCACATGGAATTATTCCTGACAGTTGCTCATTTTGCTCGTCGGTTTGATATGGAATTATACGACACGGAGCCAGAGGATGTCCGGATTGTGCGAGATATGCATATGGGCTGTACGAGACGGGGCAGCGTGACGGTTTACGCCACATTGTCATCAGCTGATGGGTAATGGAATGGTGGCGGGCTGGAAAGCTCGCTATTGATGGAGAGTGGTGGTGTGTTAATCTACCCTAAGACCACGCTCTCTGTGGCTAGAGGGTAATTTCACATGAGTGATGAGCAGTCATATATCATATAATATTCCCTGCAAGAGCGGAATGAGGGTTTGTTTGGTGCTTCGGACTGCAAGTTTCTGTCGGGGGGTTGGGGGACGGCCGTTGACGCAAACTAATTACAATCACAAGCCACTTGAAACGCCTCTTTTGGTCGAACGGCTAGCTACTCTGTTCTAACTGCCGTGATATTTAGGATTGCCGAATGATCCGTGCTTATGCACGAACCTCTTCAGCGCCATGTGTCACCCCTGAATTTACCTCAGCAGAAGCATCAAGCTCAGCGGATTATCTTCTATTGGTTACCAAGCAAAAGAACAACCCCTGGGAGCAAACCGAGGGAACGGACGGTCCGGTCAGTCGGGTTTTTGGCGGGGCTGTCTGATCGTTACGAGGCATTGCTTGCGATCCGTATCAACGGCTGATCTGCTTATCTTTCTACACACCAAACCAAAAGGACAGGGACCGATGGTTGCGGCATGTCTCGGCAGGAATCCCACCAGCTGGAGAGATGTTAGTCTAAGTCTTATGTCAGGAAATGAGATGTTAGCGATCCTAGGTTAGAATAGCTGTGTGAACTACTCCGTACTCCGTATAGTGTCGCAACGCAGAATGGCGAACTGCCTATCTAACCTTCGGTCTTTCGCTGGTATAGCGGTGAGACCCAGTGAAAACATCAAAATTGGGTAAGGGTGATAATATTAGGGGGCTTCCCCTCCTCCTCCTTTCTTTTTCCTTTCGTACTGAGTCACTCCTCGTATTGTGTACTTGTAGATTTGTTCGGCCATGTTGCCTTGTATGGAGCTAAAGCCCTCCCGGTCAGCCCTGGGCTGTCTAAAATCGCCACCTTGTGTTAGCAAACAACCTTTCATGCATCTCGCCATTACGAGTATGATGCTAGAACCAACAACCAGAACGCTGCACCTGATACGAAGTAGCCGCGGATAGCAATGGACAGTCAAGCGCCCAACTCCCCGAGCCAACATGAAGCGCCAAACTCCCCGATAGAACAGGAAGATAGCAGGCCTTTGCCGGATCTGCAAAACTTCCAGTTCACATTTGACCACTCGAATATTATTGAACCTGATGTAAGGCTGTCCCGCCTCCAGCTCCATTGTTAGAAGTGTGCTCACTCGACGGTGCCGCAGTCATCATCAGGGGGATTGTGAGCATATTTAGAGAGTATCTCGGCAGTATTGCATTCTAACAGGCGTAACCGCGCATAGAAGCGACTCGATATCTCTGACGGACAGTGTGCAGGATTTTCCCGAGGAATTTGGTCGCACCTATCACGCCTACCGAGCAGGATGTAGGACACCCGTTCCCAACGCCCCAAGTTCAAACTGATCATAGTTATTACGCAGCATACGCTTACCCGAACGACCCTCCGGAACAGGAGAGACTGGCGCTCCAAGGTCCTATCATCAAGAAGCTCTTCGGCGACAAGCTCTATTTTGCTCCACTCTCCACGTCGAGGCCTCCGCGGTTCATCCTCGATGTGGCCACAGGCGTGGGGGACTGGGCTATCGAGATGGGTGACTTGTTCCCCTCGTCTCAGATCATTGGCACGGATCTGTCACCGATTCAGCCAGAGCTGGTGCCTCCTAATGTCAACTTCTACGTCGAGGACTCGTAGGTGGCCGACTAACAAAAATAACTTGGATACACATCCTGACTAATCGTCCTCGCCTTGCAGATCCGACTCTTGGGACTACACAGAAAAGTTTGGTTATATACACACCCGACTGACTGCAGGTAGCTGGGCTTCTTTCGAGCAAGAGATTGCTGAGCAGGCCTTCGAGGCGCTCGAGCCTGGCGGCTGGTTCGAATCACAGGAACTAGAAGGCGTCTTTGGTTGCGACGACGGTACTATGGACCTTAACGGACCTATGTGTACATGGATGCATGAAATGAGAGCCGCTGCGCATAGCCTTAATCGCCCTGCTATTTTAGGCTCTATTCTTAAGGAAGTGTATGAGAGGGTCGGCTTCGTTGATGTGCAGGAGCGCATCTTCAAAATACCAACCAACGCCTGGCCAAGGGATAATCGACTCAAGGAAATAGGGTGGATGTGGGAGGAAAGCTTCTCGCAAGGACTGAACGGCTTCTCCTTCCAGCTCTTGAACAAAGTCTACAACCGAACCGCAGAAGAGATCGAGGTCAGCATCAGACTTGAGTATTTCGATTTCATTATCCAGCCACGCCTGGCAACAGCGTCGAGGCTGATCTTAATGACGTACTCTGCTAACTCTTTGTTACTAGGTATCCCTGATCGACATCCGACGGGAACTGTCCGACCCGCATATACACGCCTACATGCCTGTTTTCGTTGTGTGGGGAAGAAAACCATACATTGGAGAGAAATATGTTCCTGTAGTAGATCATCCAGCAATGGAGTAGATGAGTATGTAACAAGTGGCCGCATGTCCTTCGTGTACGAAGTACAGCAAATCACTCTTCAACCAGACCTTTGGGTCACCAGAAACCCACCATCAGACTTGGAAATTGGTGCCCGATTAATGCCATTAGGCCGTGTTAATTGTCAATACGGTTCCTCCATGCGAGTCACATTCCAACAGGATGACAAATTCATCATCATTCTAGCCAATCGTTCCAAATCAGGAAGAATAGCCGGATCCGTCATGCTCGGGTTTATATTCCGTTTTTGACATTCCTTTCATCCATTTCCGTCATCCGATAACGTTTATTCAAGAGCCTAGTCGCTGACCAGGAAAAGGTAGCAATACCTGCACGTCCTACCGTCGCAGGCTTGTCGGCGAGACACGGCTTGCTCAAGCAACGTCAGCAGCATCCTTCGGACCGGTGCTGGAGTCAATATACCTGGCATCCGAGGGCATGAGCACAAATTTTCATCAGAGTAATCCTACAATACGTGGGAGCTCTCTGTCCATAGTTGTCCGTTCCATCAGCGCATCCTATGCTACCGATTCGGTGGCTGGAGTGCTTGTTTATGGAGGCAATGCTTCCCATGCTTGTTCCCCCAAGCTACCAACACGCGGCTGGACAGCCTCCTGCAGCCAGCCACTATGCACGTTGCAGAGCTTGTAAAACTGACAATCGCAAGGCTGTGTTTTACAATACTCGACCATAATTGAGATGTTTTAGTAATGACGTTTACGTGGAGCTAGTTGTCGAATTGAGGCTCACCGTTGTTATTATCCGGGTACGAAGCCAACCAGCCAATATTAATAATACATGTTCATTTACACCCAAGTCTACTTTCGGTCTGTCACCTAGAATAGCTGTCTGCTTTTGTAATCTATTGTCTATATTAAGACCTGATTTGCCAGGTTTAGATTGTCTTCTGTCAGATGTGTCACCTTGGGCTCATTTTGACAAGCCAATCAACCAGTTTCATGTCAGTGGCAAGTTTCACGGTGTTGCGGAGGTCAGGCCGTTTTGATAGATTTTGCCAACATTTTCTTTTCTGGTGTTATTTTACATGAGCTAAGAAACCTTAGGAAAGCGCCAAAAGTAATGCTAGTAATAATATGTATTAAGGCAGATACCATATATATATATATATATATATATAGAGGCAGGTTTAACGCTAACAAGTAAAGTAAATATTTATACCTGTGGGTAAGCTAGCCGCGCATTTGGAGCCGGCAAACGATGGCCATCATGGTTATTGTTTGTTCATATCTGTTTCCGTGTATCATTTTTGTTTCGTGACATGTCTCATACCCCCATCAAACGCCTAAGTATGGGAATATGAGAGGCTTTCCACTCTCCATATTGGCTCTCAAGTGAATCATGAGGAGCTCCCCCATACCAAACGAGACCGCAGCTCTCAGCCATTCCAATGGATCGACCAACTCAAACTCGCCACCATATAATGCCTGCATCCGCTGTGCCATCTCAGTAAAGGGCACACGGACATCGCTGCTATGATGGCGGAAGCAGACCAGCCCAGCGATCGCGGGAGGCTCACAGGCGATCTCAGTTGCTACTTGAACCACATCTTTGAAGTCAAAGAAGCCCTCCGCTGTAGCCACTTGCGGTACCTTGAAACTGATGCGCGAATAGTGCACCACGGAGTTCATTACCTCTTCAGCCGGTGCTTTCTCCCCTGTCAACGCACAGTGTCGATGGATCACTACTGGAAGACCCGTCTCTCGCGACACATTCTCGAGGAAAATTTCGCTGGCCCGTTTGGATGCTGTAACGCCCTGGGTGCCATCGGTTGGTGGTTTGTGGGAAGCCATTGAAACGGGCCCTCCTTCATGCCGACCAGAGAGGAGGACGACACGAGGCGCCGAGACGAAATGGAAGGGGATTCGTCGTGGGACAGCCAATCTAACCAACGATTGTGTTGACAGGTAGAGCACTTGCTTGACTGATGAATAATTGTTCATGCAATGACCCTGGACCGCTGCATGCATGATCTGGTCAATGTTCGACTGAAGAAACGCTGCTTCTTTGCCTGACAGACCCAGGTTGGGGCTCAGCAAGCTACCGGAATAGACGATTACCTTGCCGGTATCATCAGATGGGATCTTGTGTCTTGCATCCTCGGGCACTGCAACGCAATGAATGCTCACAATGTCGTCGTCCATGATTAAGCAACGGAGGATCTCCCCACCCAGGAAGGTTGTTGAACCTGTGAGAAGGACTTGACGCTTGTGTTTTCGAGGCTCTGGAGCCGGTGTATCACTGTGGGCGGCCTCTAAGATATGCGTAGGAATCGCTGTCTCCGCATTCCAGTCGATTGTCTCCTCAGCGAGGAGGCCACGTTCTTTGTGCATAGCAGCTGCCATCTTCCTCAGCGTGGTGGCTTGGTATAGTTCTTGGAGCGATAACACGACACCGGTCTTCTCCCTGATTGCATTCTGCAGACGAACAAGAAGAAGGGAGCTTCCACCTACAGTGAAGAAGTCCGAGTCCGGTCCGATATTTGCTGCGCCTGCGGCTTCGCCAAGCACTTCTCTCCAAACGACCAACAGTTCACCCTCGGGCACCGTGAGAGTAGCTTTGTTGGCGTTCTCATCTTTTTGCGCGGGCAGCGGAAGAGCCTGCACTGCTCTTCTATCAACCTTCCCGTTTGGAGTCGTTGGCAGACGATCCAATGCTACTATAATCGAGGGAATCATGTAGCGAGGTAGTGGAAGGTCTCGACGAATCAAATCTAGCTGAGCCTGCTCCAGATCCTTTCCTCGCACAAATACTACATGGGCTGCGAGATACTCTGGGTTGCCGCGAACTGTCACCACTGCATCAGCGAGGGAGTCCTCAGGGGCAGCTTTTAGAATGGCGCCCGCCACTTCGTTGAGATCGATACGCAGGCCACGGAGCTTGATGACTGTATCGCCGCCATCAGTCCTACCAAGGAACGTAAGTGAACCATCTGGCTGCAGAAGGCCCCTGTCGCCGGTTTTGTACATGACTCCCCATCCCCGGGCCAAGTCTTGAGGGGTTGCAAATGGGTCATGGACGAACTTGGCACTGCTCAGTACAGGATCTAGATAGCCTTTGGCGACTCCAGCACCGGCGACACAGATCTCTCCCGGCATCCCAGGAGGCAAGGCAGTGCTGCCATCTTCACTAAGGATGTAGATGAAGGTGTTTGGAATAGCCTCACCAACCGAGCTGGTTGTGTCGCCTTGACTATCATGGGTCTCATCAACTGCCTCAGCACCTACATATACTGGGATACTCTGGAATGTTGTGGCGCAGGAAACCTCAGTAGGTCCATAGCAGTCCGTCAAAGTCAAGTTGGGAAGCTCTAACCGCTTCAGTGCAGTGATGAGCCTCTCCATGGCAACTTCACCACCAGAACAGGCGTGCTTCCAAGACGTGCACTGCTGCAGACAATCGGCGGCATAGGTAGCAAGCATCAAGTACTCTGACGGTGTGCACAGAGTAAACTCGATTCCCTCATCAAGGATTAACTGGGCAATCATGCTTGGATCCCCGCGAGCCTTTGCTGGTGCGACTACGAGCGTTCCTCCGTTAGCGAAGGCATTGAATGCTTGGGCAATGGCCATGTCAAAGGCGACAGAGGTCTGCTGCAACACTGTCACTCGGCCAAGATCAAGCTTTGCTCTTTTGGCGGCGGCGTAGTTCATGATGCCGCTCTGGCCTAGTCTGATACCCTTTGGTATGCCTGTGGAACCACTTGTGAAGAGGAGGAAGCTGTCCCCTGCGGTTGTCGATGGAGCAAGGAGGGTACTATTTCCCTCAGCAGATATGTCCAACTTCGACAAGTTGAGCGTGGGAGTCTCGCCATCGCCGTGATCTTCGGCAGTAACATTAGCCGTGGCAGTATGGAATACCAAGATGTCCGGCTTGCATGTATTAATCATGGCACGGCGCCGTGTCGCTGGAAGGCTGATATCCAGTGGGACATACACGGCTCCGATGTGGAGAATGGCAAGCATCGTCGCATAGGTATCGATGCTAGGCTCACACAGAACCGCGATGCGAGATCCCAAACTTGCCTTTGCATCAATGAGCGAGGCGGCGTATACACTGACGCGCTGGGCTAGCTGCTTGTATGACAAGGAACCTTTAGCATCCTTAATGGCCACCGAATCTGGGTAAGCGGAACAGACTTGTTGAAACCTCTCTGTCAGTGTCTTTGGCCACAGATATTCTACCGTAGGGCCTCTTCCAAGAGTGATGGCTCGCCGGACCTGAGTGTCACTGTACAGCTTGCAGTGCTTCACTTTGGCTGATTGATCGCGACATAAAGACTCAACCAAGCCAATATAGGTCTCCATGATGAACTCGGTGGCAGAGATCGAATACAAATTGTCGGCAGTAATACACTCAATGAGATGGCCCTGTGTGGCAGTTTGGGTGACGTTGATTGTCAAGTCATGCGGTGTCTTCACATCCGCATACTTCTCCATGACCATGATACAGTCGCCCAATGGTCTCTGCAAGATGTCACCGACGCGGTAATTAAAGGCCACCTGAAAGAGAGGCGTATGTACTGGAGAGCGTTCGATACCAAGCCTCTCTAGAAGTACGTCGAATGGGACTTGTGCATTGTCGAATGCGCTTAGTACCGTATGCGATGTTTGACTTGCAAGCTCTGCAAAAGATTGTTCAGTATTGATCTTGAATCGCATTGGCAGGATATTAGCAAAATGGCCAATGGTATCGGTAAAATCTCCAGCACGACCGCGGCCACTGTCTGTCACACCTATGCAGATATCCTCAACATCTGCAAGACGAGATAGGAGGACCTGCATGGTGGCTAGGTAGAATTGCATTGAGGTTGCTCCGCAAGCTTGGCTGGCCTCTCGGACACTCTTTGCCATGTCACCAGTCAACTCCCGTGAGACAATGTGGTTCCCAAATACATGACGAGCCTGTCTGGTTCTGACTTGGGAGAACGGCAATAAAGGGAATAAACTGGGAATTGGGTCAAGTTGGCGTTTCCAGAAGTCCGTGGGTTCGTCGAAGCCACCGTTATCCAGGTCCTCAATCTGCTGGCGAGTAAAGTCTAGATATGAACTCAAAGGCAATGGTAATGGCGACATACCGTATGCTCGATCAAGGTCGCGAAGGAAAATACTGAAGCTCAGAGCATCGCTGGCGATGAGGTGAAAGCCAAACACCATGGTATGCGATTGAGAGTCATGCGAGATAAGTATTGCCCGGAACGTCTCCCCGTACACGAGCGCGTACTCACGTTTTGCGACTGTTTCGAAAGCATGCTCTTCCGCCTGTGATATCGAAGAGTGGACGTGGACCAGCCGGTTCGAATTGATGTTGCGTGCGACATGCTGTTTCAGCTGGGGACTGCCTGGGTCAGCGAAGAAGCATGTCTGGTATGAACCGTGATGAGACAAGGTTTTCTCCATGGCACGTGCCAGTCTGTTAACGTTCAAAGGTCCCTTGATACTATATTGTGCTGTTACGTTGAATGAGGTCTGGTCTTCCAAGAAGGTATGGAGGAAGTGGATGCCCGCTTGTGCAAATGATAAGCGTTCTGTGCGTTTGTACTCTAAAGCAACTTTTGGGTTCTCCAGATCCGGAAGTTTTATCTCCAACTTGTGCAAAGATTCTGACAAAGGTGAAGATAGCTTGACTGCTCCAGTTTCAGATTGCGCGCCAAGAACCCTGGAGTTGGTTGACATGACTTCGTCATTGGAAGATGTTGGCGTAATTGGAGAGTCTAAAGAAGCCTCCGAGTCATTGTATTGAGAGTCTTTTGTTGGTGTTTCTGGTGATGCTATGTGTTGGGTTGTGGCAGGATTGTCCGTTCGAATCTCGAGTATCGTTGTGCGTTCAGCTTGTGCTTCATCTGTCTCTTCCCCTTTCTTGCCAATGAAATTTTCCGCAACACTTGCGCAAATCGACAACATGGGCTCTCTACCGAGGATTCGGAGAAGAGGCATGTTAATTTTCATCTCGTTGAGCAGCCACTTTCGGATATCTATGCCATTCAGAGAATCGAGTCCCATGTCAGCCAAAGGCGCATTGGTGTCGATTGACGCCCTCGGAACCTTGATCATCAACTCAATCTTCTTGTAGAAGAGTTCCTTGACTGCCTCGGTAGCTTCGGTGATATCGCTCGATTTGTCGAGATTCTCGCGCAAGTGCTGCATGGATGACGAAGAAGCGTTGACAGGCGTTGGACCGTCTGCGGCTGTAGGTGCATGAACCATGTGGGAGAAGAAGGCCTTGTCTACCCATAATGGCTTATCTATTTTGCCATCATCGACATATGACTGCATCCCCATGATCACTTCGCCACTTGCTGAGTTTGGCCTCCCGGACACGATACCCTGCAGTACAACATGGTGGAATTCCGATTCAGCAAGCGGAGTCACGAGTAGGGAACGGAGACGTTCTTCTATATCGGTGCCTTCGGACCGGTCCATTCTGGCAACGTAGCCGACATCCACCAGCAATCCGAAATGGAGCACAGATGCTGCTTGCCCACGACGTCTTCGCTTTTCTACCAGACTCGTCATGAACATGTTGCCAGCGTGGTACATAGCCTGTCCTGGATTGCCACAGACAGTCGCCAGAGAACCAAAGGTGAGGAAGAAATCCAGGTTGTCCTTGGAGAACTCTTGGTCAAGATTCACGGTGCCATCAACCTTGGGCTTCAATTGTCTTGCAACATTTTCAGCAGAGAAGTTCACGAATAGCCCGGGTTCAAAGACCAGCGCTGCATTCGCAACTCCTCCAATCTCAGGCATGCTTTGACGGAGCATGGCGACTGTTTCCTGCACTTGCGCCCGGTCTGTCACGTCCATCTTCACAATCTGAATATTGGCACCCATTGATCGCAAATCCTTGATCCAATGGGGATCACTTGCAGAATTACGGCTGGCAAGAACGATATGACGTGCTCCGCCCTGGATCATGAAGCGGCAAAGAGATTGACCAAGTTCACCCGCCATGCCTACCAGGAAGTAGGTCTTATTCGGAGAGAGAAGATCGGCGGCCTCGAGTGGCTGTATGGTTGAGTTGACTGGACCACTTCGTTTCCAATCCACTACAGCAGAGAGGCGCTCTCTATGAGGTAGAAGCTGCTGAGGCGCATCCTTGATGTTGACAATGGTAGCTTGAGGGACCTCTCTTCGCGCAGTAGAAGCTGTCTTGTACGCTTGGTAGGCCTTTGCAATGACCGCTTCCACTTTCGTCGACTGTTGAGGTATACAGCTGGTATCGAAGCTGCGGACTGCACAGTGTTTGGGCAGAGACGGCAAGATATTGTCTACGTCTGCGTTGGAGAACCTTAGAAGGGCTGAAGTATCGCGAGGGATCAGTCTCTGAATAGCCCATTCTGCGGCGCGTGGATGCACAGTTATCCAACCTGGTCGCTGTTCTCTTGTGGCCGCGGTGACTACAACAAACAACACCTTCCGCCCTGTCTGCGCTGCAGCTGTCGAGATTGCCTTTGCCATAGCATCCGATACGCCGCACATGAGAGCTGTGCCATAGCTTGGGATACTGGGAAGCACAAAAGATGCAACAAGGGCAGATGCCACCCCGACAAGTGTTTCAGCATCAAATGGCTGTGAGTCTATCGGCTTGAAGAGACTATCCGCGTCCACTACGACAGTCGAAGAATCTGTCTCGGACAAGACCAAGACAGCCTCTGAGCTTGCCGCACCCGAGTTTTGCGGATGCCCGAGGCAAAGGACGCACGGCTTCTCCTGGCCTGAGTGCAATGCCACAGACATGTTAACATCAACGGCGACATGGGTGTCTGGGACATCAAGGGACCTGCACTGCACAAGGCTTGGTGAGGCATCGTGGTATACAACTTCAATCCTGTCTGTCGGCTCTGAAAGTTTGCTGACTCTGCGGCGCTTCGCGTTGAGGCTTTCATTAGCCATGCTGTCTTGCACAATACGTGGTACTAGGACTTGATCGCCCTTTACCACTACCTCCGGCTCTTGAACCCAGAGCATCTTGTGCTCCTCGTTCTGGAATGACGATGCGAGAGCCATTCGAAAGAGATGTTGAATAATCACGCCAAGATTCAATGGAGTTGTGCTATCAAAGTCAAGGAACTGCATATTCACATGTGGCAGCTCAACCGCCAAGGCACGGCCAATGCCAACCATCATGTTAGAATACGGGTCATCAACAAGACGTTTCGCTGTGACCCATAGGATGTTCCTCGCAGTGCCCAACATTTCTTGCAGGTTCTCAAGCCTTTGAGTAGTCAGTGACTCTGTGAAGAATGCCTTGTCAAGGTCGGCGAGGCACAACACAAACGTTCCAGGGAGCATCGTCGCGGGATCTAACTCGTCTATGCTGTCGCATGATGTGATATTCGATGCCCAGCCGCGCAGCATCTTTTCTGCTCGGCGCACCAGCTTTGAAACAGCCAAAGTATTGCCCCCTATGATCAAAACCGGACTTTCCGGGATACCATCGATTGACATGAGCGGATCACGTAGGAGATCGAAGCACTCGTCAACTGCCTGAGTGGAAAAGACCGAATAGCTGTGCTGGGAGACATTGGCATGGTCGTGAATGATGCAGTCGATGCCAGAGAAGCCATGTCGTTGAAGAATATCGTCCCATTTCTTTGGCCCCATTCCAGGACCCATAGTCCTCCCTTCATCAATGCCGAGCCACCAGCTCTCCACGCCTCCCATGAGACCGGTTGTGTGGATCGTAGACCCCGTCACCTCGATGGTGATTAGGAAGCCTCCGGGACGCAAAAGGGATCTAATGTTCTGCACTGCCTCTGACACCTTTTGGGTCGCGTGTAAAGTGTTGGTTGCAATGATAACATCATAGCTCTCTTCCGAAAAGCCTTGTCCCGCTGGTGAACTCCCAACGTTAAACACCTTCAAGTCCACCTTTTGTATATGCTCATCAGGTAACCTCTCGGCTATTTCATTCAACAGACTCGCGGAGACATCGGTGCATGTGAATGACGAGTAGGCGTTGCCAATGGCGTCCAACACACTCAAAGTGGTGTCTGCACCAACCCCAAGAATCTTGGTCCTGGGATATTTGTGGGTAATCTGACGCATGAGATCGACCACGTACTTGGTACAAGCCATCAGTCCACTACTTTCATTATACAATCGGCTGAGCAAATCGTCCTGTAGCATATGCTCCAGTATCTCAGATTCCCCTCGGACTACGGAAGGCAGGTTCTCGCCAACCGCCATCAACATCGCGATTTCCATGTTGCTAGGATATTGATGGGCAAGTTCAAGTATAACACCATGGCTGTCATTCAACCACTCCTTGTTCAAGATGGGGTGATTCCCTTCTTGGGCCATGGCCAGAATTGCGTTGATATAGCGGATCAACTCTTGGTGATGCCATTTTGCTACCGGTATCTCATCTGGACGTATCTGGCGGATAAGATTTTGCATAAAGAAGAGTGCTATGCGCTCATACACTTCAATCATGTCTACCGGCTGCTTCCTGTCGACTTGTACTGGCGATGGGGAAGTTAGGCCATATGCGACATCAACGCCCCAAGTCGTCTTGACAAAAACATTCCGATCATCCGATGGCTGCGGCTCTGCGATCGCCTTGACGATTAAGCCATCTATTTGTATTCCACAGGTATTGCTTTCACTGTCTGGGCCGGCACATACGTGGATATCAACTTCAACCACCGATTTGGTCGAACGCGCCATCCGAGCCTCAATCTCAACGGTCGCTTCTCCTAATGCTCCCCTGTATATCTGATTGGGATTGACAATCACGCGTCGAATTCCAACAGGCAGGTATGGACCCACCATGGTATTCTCGGCAACAGACACAAAGGTTGCTAGACCGGCCTGAAAAGCGATGTCTAAGACAGCAGGATGGAGCGTATAGTTGACATCGAGTTCCCCCTCAGCCCATGAAGCAGTTGCCTTCGCATGGCCCCATAACCTATTAATCGAACGTAGGGAACGGAAGACACCCTCGTACACAAGCCCAAGGTCCGAAACTGCACCATGGAATTTCTCCGTACTGAGCGGCGGGAGTTCGGATTGAGAGATTGGGTTCAATGGCATGTCGCCTGGCTCTGCTTGGCCAAGGTGGATGAGTAGGCGCCCATCGCAAGATTTGTCCAAAACACGCTCGTCTGTACAAGTACAGCAAACGAATTCTGCCTCAACGATCGAGTCATCTTGAATAATGGAGGCGCAGCTCTTGGTGCGGATGGTGAATAATATTTCGGCACCACTGTCCTCACTTACAACGAGCGCCTTGGAAATGTTCACATCTCGAACCTCCACCAACTTGATCGAACGGTGTTGCACAAACGCTTTTGCCGCCTCCACCACCAAGCTCACATAGCCGGCTCCCGGGAACAGGACCTGGCCTTGAAACATGTGTCCTTTTAACCAGGGCATCTCGTTCAGATGGATGATGTTTCGCCACGTCTTCTCGTGCTGAGAATCTTCGTGAAGACGCCCCAAGAGATTGTGCGGTGGTCGACTACCTAGTCGATAGTTGTGAGAGAGGCGTGATTCCCGCCAGTGAATCTGGTCATGGTCCCAAGCGTACGAGGGCAGACCTTTGAGCATCGATGGCTGGCCTATTAGGCCAAACGCCACCCTCCAGCCGCAAAAGTCGACAGAAGATGATCCTAAGTAGCTCCATAGGAACCCAAGTGCCATAGACATGGTTTCTGTGCCGTCTTTGCCACGTTCCAAGCAGCCAGTGTAAGGGAGAGAACAGGGGATCAGGGGCTTTAGTGTTTGGTTTACTGGACCTTTGAGAGCTGGATGTGGACCGACTTCAAGGGCGACTGCGAATTGTGCTGGGTCACTCTTGACAGCGAATCCAAGGGCTTCGGAAAAGAGGACTGCGTTTACCATGTTGTTAACCCAATACTGGTCCCTGAGTTCATCGAGAGGCTCTCGGAGCATATCGGTATTGACTTGCACACTTGATGACCATACACAACGACTACCATGTTCTTCTGGCTTCTGTACGCGCACGTTCAATTTCTTAAGATGTGCCAAGTACGTCTCTGCGCAACGAAGCATATGATGCGAGTGATAGGCTGTGTCAACACGAAGTTGTCTGGCCTGGATCTTCTTCTCATCTAAGAAAGCCTTTATCTCTTGGACGGCGTCCATGTCGCCAGAAAGGGTGACGCTGGATGGAGCGTTGCTAGCAGCGACACCCACTCGACCAGCAAATCTAGGCTGGGAGCATAGAGAAGTCGCATCGCGGAATGACATGGCTGCTGCCATCATGCTACCTGGCTTGCCACCAGGACCTTGCGCCAAGTGTGCGACGTAGCCTCTGTAGTACGCTATACCCATGGCATCACGCAGACTCAGAATTCCAACAGCATATGCTGCACCAATCTCTCCAGACGAGTGACCAACGACGGCAGCGAACTTTACACCAGAAGCTTGTAAGAGGTCGACCAATGCGATCTGAACGGCGGTACACAATGGCTGGGAGATTAATGCCTCTGAAACGCGCGTGTTTGCTTCATCGGCGGACAGCTCTTCCAGTAGCGACCAGGCCGGGGCCTCGGGCAAGGCTGCCAATGCTTCTTGACACTTCATAATGGACTCCTGGAAGAGTCTGCAGTGAGTAAGGAGTTGTCGGCCCATCTGTGCTGCTTGCGCGCCCTATGAAACATGTTAATAATGACCTCGGTCTACCCGCTTGACGTGTTCATGCCAGCTTACCTGGCCGGTGAAAATTCCCAGAATTCGAGGCGACTGCCCAGGATCAGCATCGTTGAGTGCTCTAACACCGAATGGACCATCAGACGACGAGTTTGTCGCAATAACCAACTGCTGCTCCAGGTTACCCATGAGTCGCTGGCGATCCGAGACTGCAGGAATGGCTATCCGATGTGAAAAAGCAGTCCGCCTTGAGTGCAGCACCCAACTTAAAGCGTCTAGGTCCAGCAACGGGTTCAGACGAATATGTTCCAGTACTTGCCCAAGAGACCTAACCAAAGAAGGGCGGCTTCTAGCTGAAAACACCAGTGGCCCTATAAGCTCCAGTCTGCCTGTCATGTCATCTACAGGTGGCGGATGTGGTTGAGGAGGAGGCTCATAGCTCTCAATGATGGTATGTGCATTTGTACCACCGAAGCCAAAGCTGTTGATACTTGCGCGACGAGGCTTTCCATGTGTCTCTGGCCATGGTAGCAGTGATGTAGGCACACATAGTTTTCCATAGAAAGGCTTGACTGATAGACTGAGCTCGTTGAAATGCATATTTGGCGGTATTGCCCCGTGCTGAATCGCCAACGACGCCCTGAGAAGACCGGCTAATCCAGCACAGCCTTCGAGATGGCCGACAATGGTCTTGATGGAACCACAGTACAGTGGCTCACTGCTCTCAGTGACATCGGGGCAATCTGTCGGGAAGAAGGCATCACGAATTGCGCGGGCTTCGACTGGATCACCGGCCTGAGTCCCCGTTCCATGACACTCGAAATATTGACACCGATCTACAACGGGATCCAAGCCGGCGTTTTTGTAAGTCTGTCTAATAAGGGCAGCCTGTGCCACCGGACTAGGCATGGTAACGCCATTGGTGCGGCCATCTGAGTTGACTCCAGTTTCTCGAATGATGCACTCTATGTGATCACCATCCTGAATCGCCTTGCTGAGTGGCTTCAACACCACAGCAGCACAGCCATCCCCTCGGGCATAGCCGTTGGCATTCTGATCCCACATGCGTGAGCGAGACTCGGGGGAGAGCATGTGCAAAGATGATTCTGCAAGGAACCAATATGGATCCAACAGCAGATTGGTCCCAGCAACAATGGCCTGAGAGGCTTCTCCACTGCGGAGGCCTTGGATTGCTAAATGCAAAGAAACAAGTGAGCTGGAGCACGCCGTATCGATTGTCATAGAGGGCCCCTTCAGGTCAAAGACGTAAGAGATGCGGTTCGACAGGATGCAGCGTGAGAGACTGGTAGCAGCATGGCTCCCCAGGGTTTCAGGATCCCGCGTTTGGATGGTGTAGTAATCATCCGTCATCACTCCCACGTGAACCGACGTTTGTGAGCCTTGGACGGCGTCAAGTGGCCAGCCCGCAGCTTCAAGAGCTTCATACACCGTTTCTAGCAAAATACGGTGCTGGGGGTCCATGCCAGCTGCCTCCTTGGGGTTGATGCGGAAGAAGGCGGCGTCGAAGAGGCGGACATCTTCCTCAAGCAAGTAGGACTGCTGATGAACATCTGTGAGACCATGTGTTTCGCCATTCCGGCTGTAAAAGTTGGAAAAGTTGAGTCTCTCGGGAGGAAAATCTTTAACAACGTCTCTGGGTGCCTTCAACAGGTCCCAGAGCTTGGATGGTGAACTGGCAGAGCCTGGGAAACGACAAGCCGTGCCTACGATTGCAATTGGCTCGGCCATTGTGTTTGTCTTGGCGAGCTTCAGCTCACTGTGTTGATGATGGGTGAGTGATGAGGCTGAGGCGGGATGCTTGAGGAGAAGACTCGATGCAGAGATGGTCCAGAAGGATTCTTTTAAATGAATTCTAGCAACACACTGTCGGAACTTGTTTGGAGACTGGTCATGAGATTAATAATGTTGTTAACGATGAAATCTACGTCAAGTGGGCTTGAGATGCAAAACATTCGTGGATATGATCTCAACATGGTGCTACATGTGACATACCCAGTGAGTCACGCTTGCTTTTCTGACGACAAATTCCACAGTATCCTATGCATCTCGTATTTCATCGCAACACTGGTTGGGTCATACAAGGGAGACATACGAATGATGCTTGTCGTGTAGCCCATACCACTATGATTCGCATTGTCACAGAAGATTCCTGACTGGATATACTAGAAGTGGTGTTTTAGTTCAGCTGAGCCGCCAATGATAATACGCCTGCGCTAAATTGGGGAGATTCCCAGCTAATTACCTCGTGGTGCAACAAGCCCTAGAACGATTCCAGTAAAGGTAACTGGTGGTAGGATCTATTGCATTTATTGGCTTGCTCCTTCGTGCCTGGAGCAAGTTGACGGCTGAGCATCCGCCTTAGCCTGCTCATAAGCCTCGTCGATACATCGATGTCTAATCCCGAGACTTCCTCCGTATAGCAGATTGGATTCTTCTTCTGCTTGTTCATATAAATGCTCTGCTCTCCAACTATGACAATGTCTAAGAAGCAGTTTGTGGCGCTTCACTGTATCAGATTTGTGGCTGATCAGGGTAGTATCAGGGTATCATGGTGCCATTACCAAGACATATGGCATCGCGTGTTTTTTTTGCGGTGTGTGCTCAGCACCGGCAATGTGGTCCAGTTAGCATGGTTGACATGATATCGAAGACAGTTGTTTCACTTTCAAGAGATAAGGACCCATGTTCTGTTCACGACCCCGGCAGAAGGTGACATGACATCAGTAATTGTCCTCCACGACGCCTTATAGTGCTGTCACAGGCTCCACGCAGAGGGCCTTTAAAGACAGATGGATGTATGTCATGTCATTTTTCACGCTGTAGTCGCGATGTCTTTGATGAATGGCGTACTTGCATGATATGCAGTACTATGGGTTACTACCCGAAAATATCACTCCGCTGCATCTTCTTCCCCCATACACACCGATGAGCATCGGCCATTCGGGATGATTGCCGGCGGCAAATCAAATTCCTTTGATGGGCGGTACTGGAAATATCGCCGGCTCGGCCGGTACGGGCCTATCTTCCATATGGATGGCACTTTTGTTACCCCTCTGTGAGACATTCCGTACTCATATATGAGTCGTGTCGCAAAAGCGAATGAGACATAGTTTCACCATCATATAACTCGCTTTTACCCATCCCAAGAGTCTAGTCAAGTGATGTAGAAGAAAAAAGTGCGAAATCCCGAGACACGGTAGTCTGTGTCCATTCAATAACCCTTGCCGGCAGTTGACCTCGGTCACGGCTCATGAATGATACATACCACATTGCCTCAGTTGCAATTATGAGGCCATTACCAGTGGGTAATTGTAGTATAAAACTTCACTTTCAATGATCATCATGAAATTGCCTCTTACAGTGCCAGGATAAAGGCTTATCGTCATGAAATTGGCGGTCTAATGGATCATCATCAATAGTTTTTGGGGTTAACATGCCTAATATCTGCTTAATTCATTGGACTCGAGACATTATGGCCCTAGAGTTAGGCGAAGCGTTGGCGGCGATAGTTGGTCTCATATTTTACTCGCCGTCAGCGACAGGTGTGGCGTTGACGTCCGTTCAGTGGCTTTTCTTCCCCTATGTTCTGTCCTCATTCCGTCCTCATTCCGTGAAGGTGGCCCTCTAGAAGCCCCTAATACCCCTCCCTTGACAGATTCTTCTCCCTGGAATTATAGGCTGGTAGCTGTTTGTGCTCAGAGGAGCGAGCTTTATTGCCGGAACTACGGTCATGGTAACTCACAATCTCCAATAACAAACTTGGGTTTAATGGTGCTCTCTCTCCCTCTACTCTCTCAATTTATCAAAGTCAGAGTGTGATTAAATCGACATGTAGAATATGGAAAGATATTCTTCCTGAACTTGTTCCATCAATGTCGACATTAAGAATCCATTCAAAGCTATTCGCATTTCTTCACTACTAGCGAGCGCGCACGATTAGATGACTTCTCATGGATAATGCGATATTTAGCAATGCGTTAGGAGGCTCTTCACCTAGCATCTCACGCCCAGTCTCTGGCAACCATCTCCTAAATGTACCCAGCATCACGAAACGCTCGCTCCAGAATCCTGCGAATCACAGCCCGCTTCCACTGATTGTACTCTCCAAGCCTGCCACTTCCCATGAGCGCCCGCTCAGCTGCTTCATACTGGACTTTAGCATATAGTAACCGGTCATCTGAACGCTCTACCAGCCAGGACAGTCTGGCCCATACACGTGCAGATTGGCCACGGGCTCATAGCAGCAGAAGAAGCGATGCTCATGCCAATACAGCTCTCGTTTAAGTAACTGGAAGCCAGCAGCTTCAAGTGCAGGCATGTAAGCGGCTTCATCAGTGGGATCGGAGACTGTGATGTCAATGTCGACGACAGGCTTTGCTGGCATATCTAGCACGCTGGTAGAGCCTGCGTGGGCGATTGTGAGGATCTTAGAGCCGAGGGCAGACCGAATGCAGGCCTTGAGAAGCTCATAGGTTCGTGGCCATTGAGGATTTGGAGGAGAAATCTCGATCTTGTTTAGGACTCTGCGCTCAGAGACACGCTCAAGCTGCTGAGGCTTATACTCGAATTGTTTCAGAATATCTTGCATCGATGGAGCCATAATGGGGAGCGATCAGGTCATCAATGATGAGCGTAACCTTTTCGAGTAAAGATTGGTTTTTTCTTGGTCATTGTCGAACTACCAGGTAGGCAGTGAGATGCAACCATGAGGCTCGTTTTGTCGCGACTCATTCGCCGGCCATCCGTAAGCTCAGAGACCCACTGCTTCAGTTCTACAAAAGGAAGAATACCAATAATACCATACCTTACCACTGACTTCAATTTAATCCTTAAGGTACTATTCACATTCTAAACGGACCCCGCATTCACTGTGAAGATATGTTGTGTCCCATAAGGTAAGGATGCTTCAAACAGTGCTAATTGCAGAGTGTGGAGCACCACAGGCAAATTCCATCTTATCTGTAGTATGTTGGTTCTGAAGGTCTTTTCTCATTGCAGTTTAGCGACATACATGCTAAGAATCGAGTCAGTGGACTTTTCCCCATTACTTCTACTGAGATCGTGAGCACCAAAGGGGTTCCGCTGGCGGCAGAAAACTTTGATGACAATTA
This sequence comes from Mycogone perniciosa, assembly GCA_025331125.1. Taxonomy (NCBI): domain Eukaryota; kingdom Fungi; phylum Ascomycota; class Sordariomycetes; order Hypocreales; family Hypocreaceae; genus Mycogone; species Mycogone perniciosa. Next base: position 226,755 of record JAOALB010000031.1, read on the forward strand.
CAATTATCCATATCTTTGATCATATAGCGCTTCGTAGCGCTTCTCCAGTCTGAGACAAAATGCCATGATGCAAATATCGCCGCTCATCCCCCACTCTTTGAAGTTGTTTGTCTCACCAAACACATTCTTTCAAAGGTTTGCAATCAGAACATCGAATTTTTCGGGATGTAGCAATTATTTTCGCATTTTCCTCTGTACCGCGCCATTCAACTCAATATCAGTGTCCGATGATTCCACGCCCAAAGTACTGTACGAGCACATAGAAGATGTTGAGAGATTCGAAAGATATAGGCCGGGAGGTTATCATCCCATAAGCCTCGGCGATGTGCTTAACAGTCGATATCGCGTCGCCCACAAGCTTGGACATGGGACTTTCTCGACGACATGGCTCGCTCACGACAAACTGGCGAGAAGCTATGTCGCCGTCAAAGTCGGCACAGCCGATTCAAACACACGCGAAGTTGAGGTTCTCTCAACTCTAGTTCACACCTGCGATGACCCCATTAGTGGCTCCAGCAAGGCCCTTATTCCTCCGCTTTTAGATAACTTCAAGCTTCAAGGCCCGAACGGTATCCATCCTTGCTATGTAACGACTCCTGCGAGATGCAGTCTCTCGGGTACAAAGCAGGCTTCATTCACTAAGCTATTCCAGCTTGAGATATGCCGGGCTTTGGCTGCACAGCTCGCTCTGGCGGTTGCTCTCATGCATTCCAGGGGATTCGCCCATGGAGGTGCGCCCGTTCCAGACCCTACCAGTTAATGTCAAGGGAATGTACACTGACACATTTTTTCACACAGATCTCCACCTGGGAAACATCCTTCTACGACTACCACACACCTTCGAGGAACTCTCAGACGACCAGTTGTACGAGAAGTACGATGTACCGCAGCTGGAGCAAGCAGTTCGCTTTGATGGTCAACCACTACCACCAGGGGTACCATCTCACGGCGTAGTACCTATCTGGCTCGGGGAGCCGAGTGAAGATATCGCACTTGCGGAGGCAAAACTCTTTCTCGCAGACTATGGTGAAGCCTTTGTGCCGTCAAAAGTGCCCAAATGCGAGTCTCACACACCAATGTCAATTCGCTGTCCAGAGGCCTACTTCGAGCCGAAGAGGCCGCTCCACTTGGCATCTAACGTCTGGACGATGGCTTGCTCTATCTGGGCAATCCTCGGCCAAAGACCGTTATTCGACGGATTCCTCGCAACGCAAGACGATATAATCTCCGAATATGTTGATTCTTTCGGTATTTTACCACCTGAATGGTGGAGCAGATGGGATGCCCGTCTTAAGTGGTTCTCTGAAGATGGGATCCCAACCAAGGGCCGGCCTGTCCGATCGTTGGAGGCACGTTTCGAGGATAGCGTGCAGATTCCCCGACAAAAGGAGGGAATGCCCCCACTGGATCCAAATGAGAGGGACGCCTTTCTCGTAATGATGAGACAAATGCTCATGTATAAGCCCGAGGATAGAATAACGGCCGACCAAGTGTTGGGGTCCGAATGGATGGTGAAATGGGCGTTGCCAGAGTATGAAAAGGTCCTACTAATGAACGACGGGTAGAGCCATCCGTACAGCACCTTCACACTTGATAGTACGAGCTGTGATGTGCCTCATTTACTCAAAACTGGTGTAGTTGGTCGCACACTGACTCCCTTTGATGTCACAGCAGGAGTGTCGCTGTGGAGAAAATAGTACATATCAGATAAATAGCAGAAAATTGAGTTATATGAACCGTTTACATATAAAACCCAGCGACTGACTCCAAGTTGTCGCGATGCCCATCATGGCAATATCTTAAAAAGCCCCCTAACACTCAGAAACGCTGACCGTAGCCTATCACTCCACCAACCCATTGTCGTCATTTAATGTGCCCCCAAGGCTTGCAACAAAAGCGTGGCTTCGTAATGTGATGCGTTTTTTTGAGTTATCGTCCTCATTCTTGACGGTTCGTAAAACATTCCCTCATTCAACAGGGGCAAAGCCTTGAGCCCCCCTCTCTGTTACTCTCCCCATCTAGCACCAACGAGGGCATCTGCAGTCAGATCTTCCACCTCCGTTATTCTTGCAGCACTGGAAAAACAGTCCCAGCTTGTTGCTGATTGCGCGAGCAGGGCAGTCATCTCCGACTATCTTTTGTCCGTTTCCAGCCTTCATGCAGCACCAGTTTGTGGCTTTCAGGTCAATTTTGTTGCCGACCATGCATTTGCAGGCGTCTGTGGTAGCGAACAGAGTGGCAGTGGCAAAAAGAGCAAGGCTGATCTTCATTTTGGCGATGGGGCTTTAGAGCGTTGATGGTTGGTTGGTGGATTGGCCTTTTGGGAGAAAAGCGCTTTAGAGCTGTGGTTTTTGAGTAACACTTGTTACAACCAAGTCCATAGACTCATTCTGGTGGTCTTCTTTGTGGCCTCTTATAGTTTTTCATGCGTTCTTTTTCGCCTCGCAAAGGCTGCGGACTTCTTTCCGGAGACCTCTATCCGCCGATCAGCGTCGAGCAGCAATAAATGGGCGACCAAAGATCTTTATTCACGCTTGGCAGTCAGCTTTAAAGGGGTGCCAGGTGCTAGGAAACTGTGCCCGAATTGGGTAAGAAAATCGAATACTGCCGACCAACATGGCACGGCAATGTTATTGACGGCTTATTGTCACCAATAAGCAGAAAGTTTCGTTGAGCATCTACCCTTGCCACATCGCACAGACCTCATTGATTCAATAATGCATGTTGGACAACAAAGAGGAGCGTTATGCGGAGCATCAACCGCGGTCGCCCTATTTCCACAAAGAAATGCCTATTGCCGCAGTGTGAAGCCGATCTGGGGTATAATGTCACTGTATATGGACAGCTTTCTAGGACACCACCATATCTGGGACATTGGGACAACTGTAGCTTGACCTTGAATACTTGAGTGCATGGCTTTCGACAAGCGGCGTACAATAAACGGATCAATCAGTCGGGGCGTGTTGGGTATCACCGTTGAACTATTTCAAGACCGCACCACCCCGATTCCTTTGAAGTGCAATGGCAGTGGCGTTTGCCAACCAACATAGGTAGTCACACTAACGTGCTTTCATTCAGCTCTGGCCAGCACCCTTGCGAGCCATGTGTGTCGCACGTGTGTCATGAAACGGACGGGGTAGATGAAATCGTAAGTCTATGAATAGTGACATACATGGATATATGTCATCAAATCCTCTCCCCTCTTTCAGGAAACGTGATCTCTATCTCTCGGTGTCACAAATGATCATTCCCGGGATCCCCTTAGCAGTCTGATTGTCAATGTATCAGAGTCGGACTTTTCTTCCCTGTGAAGTTCGCGTTGCACTAGTCAGTATAATGTAGGTCCCAGTCTCACAATCTCCTCAAGCTCTTCTCAGCCGAGGATTTTGCATCTTACAAGTGGTCTTTGTTCTATAAGATGCGATACAGACTCCCAATACATGAGCCCAACAGTTTGCTTACTGTTTGCCGCTATGACTCGTAGGGTAATTAGCACACGATAGGAGAAGGCCACGACTCAAAGGCATCATCCAAACTACTAGATGCCCCAGGAGCTGATAGCGTAAGTCTGTTAGAAATTGGTAGCCAGCCCCCCATTTTCTAAGATTTCGAGCTGCTGAATGAGTAAAACCATTCTGGGTGATAACATAATCCCTTCATTTGTCTTCGCTTATAAGCGGGAGTGAGGTGAAGGATTAGAGTGGATTGAGTTACCTTTTATAATGATATTGATTGATGGGGTTCATTTTCGTGGAACTTATGGATATCACGGTTAATGTCAAGGTTGAATCCTTCCACAGCGGCATTAGCAACTGTTACCCCGTATTTAATGCCGAGTTGAATGAGAAGGCTAACGTAATAGATATTAGGCTGAATGTTTACTGGTCTTGTCACAAGCAATAGTTGCCGAGGTGTCCGCTTCGCTCTTTCTGGCCTGGTACAACGGTTTAACGTCACTAATTACTTGTCCGAAGGTACAGATGTCCAAAGGTACAGTTGTCCGATAGTCTCGAGAGGCGCGGGAACGGCATGCAACAGCCTCCCGAAGAAGAGTTTGTCTACGGAAGCAGGACAAATACCACCAAGAATGTTCGTAGGACCTTTTCTTCTGGACCGAGCAGTGAGTTTTCCTGCCCGAGGGAATGGCCAATTTTTAAAAAGCCGTCACCCATCGACAAGAAATCGTAGTCACCTCCTCGCACAACCATCATCAATATCAGCCATGTCATATCTTTGGTATCAGCTGGTGTCTTTAGTCGTGATGATCCTGGATACTTAGCATGAGCTTCCTTGACACACTGCCTTCGATATTTCTTTCGGACTGCAGCGGACGCAGCCACCCTCATTGGTTTTCCCCGATCAAGCAACTGCAGGTCTGGACCGCTTCTATGCGTTCATAAGACTCAAAGCCGCCCCGACTTCCTAGACTCGCAGAGTGCCACCTGGGACGGAGTTTTAGGAAAGTGATGAGCCTCAACAAGTTAGACAGCACACACGTCAGCTACAGTCGTTAGTCCCACTATTTATAACGATCGTCAGGAACCGGTTTTTATGGCCCACAGCCCCCTTCCTCTCGACCCCATGGAGAGCCTCAGTCCTCTCGCAAGATGGTGAAGATGTAACTCAACTTCCCAATGGCAATGGGACGTCTACAGTATCTGGTCCGATCTTCTAATGCCTTTCAATTGTCCTTTCTACCGCCCGTGGCCCTTAATCACTCCACATCCAGCTTGGCGCGTCCATTACGTGTCTGCTGTGCTGTTTTTACCCTATTTCCCAAAATAGTATACTTGTCAGCAGTACGTCAGTAATCAGAATGAGAACACGCCATGAGCGGAAGTAGGAAATTTCCACGTATGACAATCTGAACCCATATGGGTTCTCAGCACGGCTGACGCGGCATCATATTGCACGTGGCACATTCAGGCTCCTCCTTCACGCTAGGCAGTAAAGATCCGACTAGCAAAGAAGCGAATGATAGATTATGGAGTTCGGAGTTCGGATACCAGATCAAGCTAATATGGCTTTAACTTCCCGTCCTGAGTAGATCATCGATCTGGTTAAAGTCAATTTCGTAAGACGGTACTTATCAACAGCTTACAGCACAAAGCTGGCAAAGCCGGACATTACGTAGTTTTTATTAGCTACCATCTCTCATCAAAACCCACTATGTATAACTAATCGCTATCCATGATAGCCACACCTAACTGGAGAATAATTCCAGTGGCTTGGCTCTCCACTCAGCTGCCGCGAGCCATTTATTTGCCACGAGACTGACCAGGGGGTCTAGATCGAGGATACAAGGGCATCTATCTCCAGGCGGCTCGGAGGGAGCAGAAGACTTTACTCCGTAGAGTCAATAATCGCAAACACCGCTCCGTACGAAGTACGAGCCTCCTGTATGGCGCAGCCACCCAGCCACTCAGCTTAGCTGTCCTTCCAGACTCATCTGCACTACCCCGATTGTCTCACATGCTTAATATTCACGAGTACCAAGCCAGCTTTGGAGCGTCGGGAGAATTGACCCTATGGAGGGTGGGTCTATCCGCAATAAGCTAGGCTTTCATTCCATTTGTTGATATTTAAGCCGCACCACCTGAAGGGTGGCGGCACATCTATATTGCTCCAAGGTTAAAAGCCAAGACTGCCTCTACTCCGCACAGAGTGTTTTCTTTTCCAATATGTCGGAAAAGATGTGCCGCGTCTTCCATACACGACCAGCAAAGCCGCAGCGATGACTGACGACGACGACATCGGACTCGACTCCCATTGTCACGATCACGACTATGACCCCAAAACCCACAGACACCGACGCGATCATCGCCACTCGCGCATTCTGACCCTCCGCAGCTACGTCAACCTCCTTGTCCGCTACAGCAAATCGCACCACGAGGTCGCGTACCTCCTCATTCTCCCGTCGCTGTACTTCCGCTTCTTCCCTTTCATATTGACGCACAACTCCACCCCGCTGAGTGTGTACCTTGCCGTCGTCCTCGTGTATATACCCGTCAAGGTAGTCCAATTGGCGTGGGAGGCGTACTCGCCTTCTTCCCACATGGGTGATGGATGTAAGAGGAGGAGCAGCATCATGTTGCCGTTGAATGGATCCCCTGCGTCCTCCTACCCTTCTCCCACGTTGTCGAGAAGCAGCAGGGTCGAGAAGGGCCAGGGGACGATTAAATCGATCTTGTGGCTGTGTGGCGCCTTGTTCAGTCTGTGGGTTTATACGTGGGGTATTTCTTCGCCATTTCCAACCGCGTCGTCCATCATATCCTCCTCCCCGACACTGCGAGCGCAACAGGCACGAAACGCGAGCTACTTCATTGCGGTCTCCTTCTGGAACAACGAGGATATACTGGATGCCTGGGCCGCGCAGACACTCAAGCTTATCGACTCCCTCGGCCGATCCAATGTGTACCTTTCGATAACGGAGAATGATAGCGAAGATAATACAGCCAGTAAGCTGCTGCATTTCGGCCGAGAGCTCACGAGGCGAAATGTGACGCACAGCGTCAATATAACGACGGACATACGAGGGTATCCGACGGAAGACCCCTGGCGGGACGTTAGGCACAGGATGGAGTATATGACGAACCTCCGCAACGGCGCCCTCGAGCCGCTGAAGAGGCTCAATAGGCGGTTCGAGAATGTCGTTTTCATGAATGACGTTATGTACCACCACACGGACGTGCTCAAGCTTATCGCCGCGGTAGGAGGAGATGATGTTGGTGAAGACCACTACAAGTACGACCATACTGGCACACGTGTTTTCGGCGGCAGGCAACAGACGGGGAAGCCGGTGAAGAGACGGATGGCATGCGGCGTGGACATGGACGGCGCATCGTTATACGACTCATGGGTGCTCCGCGACCGCTGTGGAGGGCCTGTGAGCGGGTTCTGGCCGTTCTTCTCGTCTTCAGACGATAGGAAATCCGTCCGCAAGGGACGCGTACTAGAGGTGAGCACCTGCTGGAACGGCATCGTGGTCCTCGATGGGGATATGCTTGTCGACTCCCGGTTCCGGAGCAAGAAGGCGGATTGGGACACGGACACGTTGCGCTTCCAGAAGCCGCCCGAGTGTATAATCTCCGAGTGCGCGCTGCTTCCTGTGGCGATCACAAACATCACGGGCGGCGCGCCTGTGGTTGTAGATCCCACAGTCGTGGTGGGCTACACTGTCAAGTGGTGGAGGTACTACGCTGTCTGGCTGCGCATGCCGGTCGTGCGGCTCTGGATGAGGGTCTTTGAGGAGAAGTATTGGGCCTTCTGGTGGAAGATGGGTATGGGGAAAGGGTTAAGATGGACGGGGCTGGATGACGGAAAGGAGAAGGGAGAGTGCGTCGTTGAAGGGTGGCCGAAGTGTGGGAGTAGGGACATCATCAAGAAGGGGGCGATAAGGCTGAGGAACCAGACACGTGAGCTGTGAGGGGGGTCACGAAGTAAAAGATATATATACCCATGGTTGCTTTTGTATACGACTTATGCTTTCAAATATCCGCGGAGGATAAGGCAGCTGATAAAAGCCTCCTACTATTTATGTTTCTAGTTATCATACCAGATATAATGAGTATAGTATTAGTTATTCTATGTCATTAATGTCACGATGGATGAGCATGATCATTGACCTCCTTAGAATGCTGTATTAAGAGATCTTGGTGTCATGTTAACCGTGGTGGCAAGAATGTGGGCCTACTTGGTAGTTAATTATCCCGTGTTAATGTATTACGCGACACCTAGCAATCGCAGCACAAGGAATAATAACACATCTCCCCCTATCTCCACTATTTTTCCAATCACCTTGCCATTGTCATTATTAAGACACATCGTAGCAACTGACCTTGGCTGCGGTGATGTGGAATTCAGCCAGATGAAGAGGCATGGCCGCAAGGGTGACGAGGGGATCGTGGACCTTCATTTCAAAGTTTGATGCGTGTATGTAGAAGAGAGCGACGAGACATGGTTATTTGGCATGTGTTGAGTGATGTTGATGAAGGATGCAACGGCTAGGATAGGATGACGATACTCAAGTAAGTGGAAGGACTGGTGAAATATTGTGGCAAAATGCGAAGGACTTCAACTGTTCCAAATCCAAGCCAACATAAGAATCCTTCAAACCTTCAAAACGATACCTACAGTACTTTTATCTTGCAACAACTTTAACTGATATGAAAGGTTCATGGCAAGAACGGTGTGTTAGAAGCAAAGAAAGAAGACTTTGCGCCAGAGGGGTAAGGACTATCATACTTGACCAAGTTCGCATGCTGTTGAATCTACTGGGTATTTCAGATCCATTGAATATCCCGGCCCAGTATCATCTCTATAACGAGCTGATTATATTGCAACACTACCCTGGAGTAATGGCCTTTGTCATGGTAAAAAAGCTTTATAACAAACCTGAACACTTGTAGTTGATGGAATCTTTTTCCATATTTCAGAACTTGGAGTCTTGGCGAACTCTGATGTAGATGTTTGACTCCTAAAAAGGCCTAACAATTCATGATCTCTTCATATTGGTAACCGCTTTGACAGCTCGGTTCGACGCAGCTTGGCGTACTACCGAAACCGGCAACCTCCGAATAGCCCTAATATTGCAGATATATCTTTGATCATACCCCTCCCTGTATCTGCATTCTGGGTAAATAGATGTAACCATACTCCATATTCTGGTCCTCCTCCTCACATAGTCGTGCATACAGCCTTGTTTCGTAGGGCCAGATCTTCAAAACAGCTATTGCGTCTAGTGTAGTTGATCTACTTGCATATACACTCTGAGGCCACTAAAATCGGGCATAAAGAACAATTTGGACACACTCTTTGGTTTAAGCCAATTCAATGTTGAGTAGGTAGTTGATCAACCATTCTCAATGTGAAGACATGCCTAGTACCTACCACGTGGCTTGGCTTTCTGTAGTTGCTGTTTACAAGCGGACCGTTGTGGAGGATTGTGTCGCGGAGAAGCGGTTACTGCCTTATTCAAGCTAGGTATCGGCTCTGGGAAATGCATATATGTTGATTTCAGCATTCTTTTGAAAGGAAATATACGGGGGTGGCAGACAGACAAACTATAGGATAGTACGAGGAATTGTTTGAACTTGGTCATTTGGCTTTGGTTAGACTTGTTTCGACTAGGAATTAGAGATACTAGTATTAACTTTTGTGCAGTACGGACGTCTCTTCATTCACTTATCTCCTCTCGTGACCACCAATACCACTAGTCAGACATTGCTGCAGGATGAAGAAGCTGGGTCAAGGTTGCATAAGAATTTGACGGATTCTCGCGCACTGACACCAATTGATGTCTGAATATCGTATATGCCTCATCGCTTATATTTGGTGGAGTCTTGGCTACGCATGCAAGCTGGAAGGATTTCATCATGCACACAAACAACCCAGGTTCAGACGATGTGCACATGCATGCAAGGCTCAATCCTGCCACTCCCTCTGCAGCGCCCCATTATACTCTTTTCCGCAATACCAAAATCTAAGCTAGCTGTTGTTAGTTGCATGAGGCACTCTCGGGTCGAGGAAGCGAGTTATAACATCCTTTGCATGATGCCCAGCAACGCTTGAGACTTTAAGACTATGCTTGGCAACTTGTAGCGAGTACTACTAGGATTGAAGAACCTTGATACACCTTTCGATTGATTGGCTACCCTGGGTTTAGATCCCCTTTCTCTATATCATTTGTAATCCCTTGGACAACCTCGTACTTGACCCGCCGTCCCACTTCACTCATGTACCCTTCCATATGACCTCCTGATGAGGAACGGACCACAGAGTGGCCCACACTCTAAAATATGCGTACATACATGCTATTTTACCTCTGCCTCTGCTCCATCATCTCGTAGCACAATATCAGGACACGTTGAGCCGCCTCGCCAATGGCCTTGGCAGTCTCATGAGGACCATATCCTTGAAGCATGGCCCCGATATACGCGTCAGCGCATGATCCCACGAGAAAATCACGCGCTGAATTGGTTCCTCTCGACATCCGGACCCGATACTCCAACACAGTCATGGCGCATCGTACCACGTCGCGAAGATGGCGCCAGCTTGCACCAGCCACTGTTGGAAAGACGTTCTCCTCGAGCTCGCTGATGAGGTCAAAGCAAAGTGTTAGGGCTGTTCGCCGTAGAAGCCTGGCGAGAGAACCCTGCCCGTGAATCCCAAGCATTGCGAGAGCGGCCGTAGTTGCATCACCACTGGGAATTGTTTGGGAAATGCTGTCAGTACTGGCTACAGCTTGCATGATTGACGGATCAAGTCCGATTTGGTCTCCTAATGGGTGATTCCGGGATAGTAGCAACCCAGAAACTTCCATGCGCATCTTGCGAGAATAGTAGTACGTCGGGTTGCTCTTGGTGCAATCAGCAAACGTTGAGTGCGGCGCAAGCACAAATGGCCAGGTGAAGACGTCCAAAACTTTAGTCTGGAAGTCCTTGAGCTTCATCTTCATGGTGTGCATGACCCTCAAGTTGTCACAGTAGGCAGCTCTCAGCTCAGCCGCGAGGCTATGGCTGTCCTCGTAGGACTTGGTTGCGCCTGGAGAATGGACCAGATGTAAAATTCGGAGACGGAGTCGTTGTGTCTGGGCTAGGAGCGCGAGAGGCGTTGATCTTGTTAGGTTGTTCTTCATGAGGCTGTCTCTTAATGTCGGCATTGCATCAGCGCTTGCGCTGCTCATATCCTCATCCGCTATGTTTGATGGTGGCTCGCAGTCATAACTCTCGGGAGATATAGGGGCAGGTAGTCCTTCGTCCAGACAAAACTGTAGTGAGAGCTCAAGCATAGTCGCCCACAGCCGACGGCGCATCTCAACTTCTGTGGCCGACATGGAGGTATTACAGGTCAACGGGTCCCGATGTAGGCCCATCTGGATAGCCAACCGGGTCAAATCGTGATCTCCAAGAAGCAGAGAGCCAGCAGGGGCTGTATTGCCAGAGTCCGTATATCGCGCCAGAGCAAGTAGACATACGATCTGTGCCATTTCCAGATCTGCTCGTGAACCAGCCGTCATTCTTTTGGCGAGCCATTGCTTTGCATGTGAGAGCCAACCGCTGGCCTGTTCGCGAATCGAAATATTGTTCCGCATTGCCCCCGAGATGGAGTCGCCGGTGTTGTCTAGGCCGGGATAGACGTAAGAGCCGAGTGCAAGAATGATCATTAACTTGCACAGAAATGATTCCTCCGTATCCACGGATCGAGGCAACGGTGAGGTGGCCCAGAAACGCCTATACTCACTCATGAATGTCGGTACATGTAGGATGCGTAGCACCGACTCAAAGGTGTTAGTGTATGCGTCGAGCAACATGTCGCACGTCGCCTGAGGTGGGAGCAGCTTTCGAGGCTCATACGCCGGGAGCCCTATGCTCGCAGTCGCAGGCCAGCTGAGAGCCAAGTTTAGTGTCGGCAATTTTGGTTGACTGCAGCGTTCAAGTTTTGTAAACTTCTCCATCAGAGGCTTCAAATGGTCGTGTTGAGGGTCGTCGTTATGATAGCCGCCAATTCCGTGCATAAGAAACCGCAAGTTTTCGCACTTGACGACCGAGTCCTGCCAATGGCTCTCACGCTCGCTCGTAGTGTCTTCAATGCTATTTTTGACCTCTGCGTCGAGATCCGAGCCTGAAGTTGAAGTTGAAGCCCAGGATGGAAAGTCGCCTCCGTGGACCAGCATTGATCCAAGACCCGTACCCATTGCCTCGGAAAATGTGACGCTGCTGGCCTGTGTATTTGATTCACCACTGAAGGTGGAACCATTTGGTGATCCTGTGGAGGCAGCAGAGCCAGGAGAGTCGTGAAGCCCAAAGTAGGTATTGAGCTCGATCCCTATATCATCCAGCAGTTCCGTAGGTAATTCCGCAGTGGCCGTGTCCAGCGTATATACGTCCCAGTCCTGCAGGTGGTTGTCTTGAAACGTATGTTGGTTAAACTTCGATGGGGTGCTACCCAACAGTGAGATGTCCGCTTGCACGATCTGGTGACTGGTCTCATTCAAAGCCGCAGTGGAGTTGTGGTAGATACATCTTGGGTTTGATGATTTGCGACAAGGACCACAAGGGCTGGCACTATCACATCGGACCTTTCGGCGACGGCATTGAGTGCATGCAGTGGCCGGGCGCCGCCGCTTGTAAGTCGGACCGGGATCCATGATCCATGCGGAGACAAATGATGAGCTGTCGATTAAGATGGTGAGTTCTTTTAGCTTCCTAAATATTTTCTTTTTAAATACTTGTTGCTGAGGATCTGTGTAAGTTTTCGAAAGACCTCGGGTAGGTATTGTAGGCCCTCGTAGTAAGAGTAATGCAAGCATGTATTGCCTACCACCCGTCAGCGGAAGGCGGAAGCAATGCCCAGAAGATCCTACGGAGCCACCAGCCAATCAGGCAGATCATATGTAAGATTATAGTGTGTATGGAGCGAATGGCGGCATGGATTCGCGGCACGGGTCGAGTAGAGAGCGCAAAAAGACCGCGAATCGCTGCGGAAGGGTTTACTTGATGAGATACGAGGTCGAAGTACTTCGTAGACCACCCCCAGCCTACTCACTGAACTGGGGAGTAGGTCAACCCCTGATAATTGGTAAGTTTAGTTGATACTTGCCACGTTACATAGCAAGGGTTAGGAGAGTGCTCTCATAGTGGTATAGATGCCAAGTGCAGGGATAATTTACTACTACAACCAGCAAGTCAAGGTACGGAGTAGAGATACTCACTACCTCGACAGCATGTCAGCCCAAGAAAAGAGACAAAGGAACCCTGTCACTATGAAATTGTTAGCAAATTCCGCCAAGGCCAGTTTTCCTGCAGCTTCCAACGTTCAGACCTTTGATCAGCATAAAAAATAAAATAAAATGTTATATATCACGCGGATTTGATGTTGCTGTTGCTTTGAAAGCAGATTGATAACTACACTTTGCAATTCAAGCTATTGCGTCAGTGTTGACTATAAAGGGGGCTGATGAGTAGGGGCCGGATACATTCCGGCTTGCTCGCAACTTAGGACTGTTATTGAGTCCGGATAGAGCTGCCTGATTCGCGGTAAGCTAAAGCGCTACGGTTGATGATGGTTGGACTTTTAGCTCACCACCGAATGTTTCCCGATTTTACTGACCTTGTGGGCCTTGACTACTGGTAGGAGTAATGCCAAGTTCGTTGATCAGGCAGACCAAGTGGGCCATGGTAAGGTTGTCAGATCTAACCGTGGACAGTGACTATTCTCGTATAACTCTCTCTTGAAGCTAGACCATGGGGAAAACGAGGGGCCGAAAGGCGTCCTTCTTCTGGATATAGGCAATTGGGTTATGGATAACATGTTAGAGTACATGAAGCATAGCTGTTGGATGGTAGAATGGTTCCACTTTTGCCAGTCTAACATAACACGGCCTTAGCGAAAGGAGCCCATAGGCTCGCGGGACCCGCGAAAATTATATCAGCCCAGCCAGCTAATACTTATATATAAAGCATTTCTTTAGACAATACTATACACTTTACTTTATATACTATATATATATGTAGATATGTGTGAATATATATTAAAAATTAGTAGCTGGTTTTATAGCTTTATATCTTTCAGCTATATTCCCATTCTACAAGCGGGCAATAATGAAGAAATAACTAGGCGACAGCTATCCAGGGAGTTTGGAATACAGTTTGAAGTAATATAATATAATATTATAATATATGAGCGAAAAGTGAGAACTTTGCTTGGTCTTGCTGGCGTAATTTGCTTGGCTGTACTAACATAATTTTCGCATGCCCCGCGAGACTATGGGCTCCCTTAGCGGAAACAGGCAGCAAAGGGGATGATAGCCGAATACGAATAATACGGTAGAGGTGCTTTTGCAATGTTGGTACGGAGTATTATGCCTTGCAAGGCTTCCAGATCTTTCTAGTTGAACTCCATGGGTGTAATCCTACCTCGGCATACCAAGTCCGTAAACCTACAGAATGGGTTAGTAATAAAACAAGCTTATACATAAATGCCACACCTAGTATTAAACCCTGGCTAGAAGAGTTGTGCTGTTTATTAGCCTGTACTACGAATAACTGGGTCAAAGCTTGTTCATAAAAGCATCGAGATCCTACATTCAACGCTGCCGTCGGGCCGAATTTTGTCTAGGATCGCTCACAATTGGTTGGAATTGAAGTTAGCAGTCTCGCAGGATCAATCTATTTGACAAATCGTTAATCAACAAAAGCACTTAGTCTGGGAGTAGTAGTGCTTTGTAGTGTTTCACCTGTCGTGCGCTTTGACCGAGTACTGCGTCTTGATTTGATCTGTCCTCAGCTATTACTACTTAGACTTGACACTCTCAATCTTATCTGCTGGCTTCGTTGCACTGATCGCGACAAATCTCCAACGCGATCGACCAACATAACCGCCTGTGGCGCATATCATGTTGACAAAGTTTTTCTCCTGCCCCAATAACCTGAAGATGTAGTATGGAATAATCACCAGCGTATAAAACAGTCGCAGGATTGGCATGATGTTTGGCTGCCAGTCCCGCACCTCCACATTCTCAAATCCAGCCTCCTCGAGAAGCTCTTTGAAGTAGCCTTCTCTGGCAGCCTCGTTGGTGGGCATGACAGTATACTCGTTCACCATCTTCATCTCCCTAGTTAATCTGTCATTCGGATCGTCATACTCGGCAGCAATTCGGCGCTCCACTTCCACCATGGCGATCCTACCCCCGGGCCGAAGGATTCTAAAGAAGCCTGCCATTGCCTTTTTCGGGTCTACAGCATGACCAAAGGCCTGCATCGTGTACACGCCATCGTATGACCCACTAGCAATAGGCTCTAGGTCGTGATAGTCCATCTTCTCCACTGCCATCATGCTATTTGACAGTCCGGCTCGCTGGGCAACGCTCCGGGCCTCTTCAATCTGCCAATCGATGATGTCGATGCCTAGTACACGCATGCCATGCTGGGCCATGTAGCGTGTAACATGGCCGACACCACATCCTGCGTCTAATATGTGAGAGCCTTCAGGCAGCGCTATGATCTCCAGCAGCTTCTCTTCCATGCTTCATCTTCATGTAGGTCATTAGTGTGCGATAAGGTAACTGGGAGGAAGTGGGAGATACCGTCGGAGCTTAGAACCAAGTGGGAAAGGCCGGTATGTATCCTTTTCCCAGTATCCAAAGTGCTGGGTACCGCCCATAATGACTTGGTAAACGATGCGTGAATCCCATGATTCATAGTAGGCTCGCAGAGCAGCGTTGTCTGGCATAATGGATACGTTCGGATTCTAGAGTTCAGGTAGAAAAATTGGCTTAGAATAAGGATTGTGTTCAAAGGAGAAGCAACAGGCGTGATCATACGTCTTTTCTAAGTTACTTTACAACACTTCTCAGACTCGCTGCTGACATTGGCAAATTGGTTTCGGCAATTACCCTCAAAGTCAAGTGTCAAACAAGCCTCGTATGTGTCTGTAAGCGCACAGCCTCAGGAGCTTGTCCATTGCCGTTCTCCACACACACGGAGGTGTTTTCCGAGATTGCCAAACAATACTCCGCATCAGCGGTATGCAATGCGGGATTCGGGAAATCCTACGGATATTTTACAGACTATGACTGACTACGCCAGCAGGCTATTCACAGATCAATAGCAAGCCTTGCAAGAAGAGTTGATAATAGAAGTATTGTTTGGCATTTACACCAATCAGTGTGCTACTCTGACACGCAAATGATAGAGATATTTTCTTGGTCTCTTGATGAACTCTACCGCAAATTTTTATCAACAAAACAAAGCCAACCTTGATACATGAGAGTTTATTTGGGACATGATGTTGATCCTCCAGCGACTCAACGATGCAGTCGGTTCGCATAGTATTCCGGCGATTGCTATATTCACCAGCATCGTTGCTATTCTTGTGAGTCGACTACTGGGCAGCCGAAGCACCAAGGGCAAGGAGTTGGGCTGCAAACCTATAACAAGCGTCTGGCAATGGGAGCCCTTCTTTGGCTTTGACATGGTCTACAGCCAGCTCAGAGCACTGAAGCACAACTACTACCTCGACTGGCTGAGGAATTTGCATCATGGTAGGCCCAAGACCTTTTCGATCAGGTTCATGGGTGTACGGCAGATCTGCACCATTGAAGGCGAGAACTTGAAGGCTATCCAAGCAACCAACTTCCAGGACTTTGGCCTCGAGCCAATGCGTCGTAAAACCAAAGGTGCCATGCCTTTTGCCGACAAAGGCATCAGCACGACTGACGGCAAAAACTGGGAGTTTGCCAGATACCTTGTCAAGCCATTCTTTTACCGGGAAGTTTACGCCAGTATTGCTCGAATTAAGCCCTACATCAGCAGCTTTCTCAAGCTTCTGCCTGAAGAGGACGGCGTCACATTCGACGTCCAGCCTCTGATTCAGCGTTGGGTAAGTGACCCCACGAAGCGAAGGGTGGTTATTCGGTTAAGCGCACAGAGCTAAGACAGGGGGATATTGTCAATCCTATAGTTCCTTGATCTCACTAGCGACTTCATTTTCGGCAAGTCCATGGATTCAATGACGCGCCCAGAGCTAGCCGATATTACATGGACCATGATGACCATTCTGCGGGGTGGTCGCTTGCGCATCCAAATGTACAGGTTTCTGTGGGCTTTCAACTGGAATTGGTGGCTGAAGGCTGTGTACGAAGTCCATGCTTTCGTCAACGTGCATATTCGCAGCACTTACGCAGAGATCGAAGAGCGCGAGGACCGCATCAAGAAGGGCCTCCCTGTTGGTCCCGAACGGACTGATTTGCTTTGGTTTATGGCGACAAATGTGCCGGATGAAGAGGAGCTGCGATCGCAGCTCTGCCTTGTCTTTGTGCCCAACAACGACACCACGTCCATCTTCATCAGCAACTGTCTCTGGCACCTTGCCCGCCACCCTGAGACATGGAAGAAGCCCCGCCAAGAAGTTCTCGACCATGGAGACAAGGAAGTGACTTTCGAAACCCTACGGAACATGCCGTACATCAACGGAGTCATGAACGAGAGTGAGTGGGCTCATATCTGCGGCTAAGTTAGGCGAAGCTAATGTGGAGAACCCCATAGCCCACCGTCTCACCCCAAATAATGTCGTGCAAGTCCGGGCTTGCCTTAACGATTCGGTATTGCCTCTCGGGGGCGGTCCAGACGGAAAATCCCCCATGTATGTCAACAAGGGAGACCTTGTATCGGTGACTAAAACAGTAATGTATCGGGACCCAGATGTCTGGGGTAAAGATGTGGACGACTTTCGGCCCGAACGCTTCTTTGGGATGCGCGGAACTTGGAACTTTCTTCCGTTTGGCCGAGGCCCCCGGAGATGTCCAGCACAGATGATGGTGCAGACTGAAGCAGCGTATATGTTGTTCCGCTTGGCTCAGACGTATGAGCGGATTGAGGCCCGTGACCCGGAATCGTACAAGGCTGTGATGCGAATTGGGCCGTCTAACAAGAATGGCGTTAAGATTGCTTTGTATAAATGAGCTAGGTGGTGGTATGGCAGGGGTTGTAGATACTACTCGTAGTAGGCTTCATTCCTTTCATTCATACAAATCTACACCATGTAGGTATTCCATATAATCCCCGATACAAGCGAATAAGATCCGCGGTGTTTCGGTAATACTATTGTCTCCGCGTCGGGAGACAATAACGACAACAGACGCCACACGTGGTATGGAAAAGTCAGTCAGGGTCAACACGCGGCTAGGACTTCGTACCATGTACTCCGTAGGTAGGGTAGCAATATCGTTTCCCCCCCTTGCTTGTACAGAAACAAAGCTGACTCTCATCTTACGCACGGTGGGCAAAGCAGTAGTCTTTCACGTTCATCCTAAAGGTTATGATAAATATTAACTGACTTTTACGTAACATTGTGGAAATCATTTCTCAGTTATGACATCTGCGTGGGTCTGCGTAGAAAACGCTTCTGGACGGCTGAAATGTTTGGGAGATCGACCATGTTGGCTGCCTCTGACCAATTGCTCCTAATACGGCTAGCAGCCGTCTAGCTTATCAGAATAGTCTATGTCAATCTCGGAATATTCCGTTATATGCCATGCAAGGTTCAAGGAGAGCCCGAACACGATCTCCACAAATTACCCCTGACACATAATAAGACTGCAGCTCTTGCAGAAAAGGATCAGGGCTAACTAGCCTTGCAAAAGCGTACTAACGGCATGCGTAATGCCGCATCAGATATCCCGAATAGCTTCCATTTAGAGACGTACCATATTCATGGACGGCCATTTGGGAGGCCACATAGGTAGATCACCTACCAAATTCGTACAAAGGAGTTGCAACAAGTGGAACGTAAATCTCACCTGAATTATTTATTGTTGGAGTTTTTGGCCCTGTCATTGACAGAACACAAAGTTGCGATGGCGGACTTACACATTGCCGAACCAATAACGCTCAGATGTGGGCTCACGCTGCCCAACCGGCTAGTCAAAGCCTCCATGTCAGAAGGCATTTCCACACAGAGAATGCTCCCTGATGAAAGATTCCGCAACATTTACCGTCACTGGGCCGAGGGCGGTTGGGCATGGCCGTCACAGGTACCCACAGCAAGCATGGGTTCAATAAACCGGACTATCTGACACTATCATACGATCAATAGGCAATGTTCAAGTCGACGACAGATACCTCGGCACGGCCAATGATTTAGCAGTCGATTCATCTCTAAGCGACGACGAAATCATACGGTCATGGAAGGCCTGGGCAGATGTGTGCAACAAAGAAGGCACCCAAACACTCATGCAACTCAACCATCCTGGACGACAATGTCCCATAGGCGCTGGTAAGCACGGGTTCTTCTGTAAAAATGTTGCACCGAGTGCCCTTGGGCTTGACATGGGCAAGGGCATCATTGCTAAGACAGTCTCTGCGCTCGTATTTGGCACTGCGCGTAAGCTGACTGTGTCCGAGATCGATGATATCATCAAGAAATTCGTGCGGGCAGCGCGACTCGCGTTCCAAAGTGGCTTCGCTGGCATTGAACTTCATGGCGCCCATGGGTATCTGATAGATCTGTTTCTTTGCCCAAGAACAAATCAGCGGTCAGATGCATATGGAGGCACGCCAGAAAAAAGAGTCAAGTTTCTGGTAGATATCATCAAGGGGATTAGGGCGGAAGTGCCGTCTCAGTTTTGTGTGGGGATCATCTTATACTCAGTCGATATCCAGTGCCAAACTGATTTTGACGATCGGATCAAGCAGCTGAAGTTAATTACACGTGCTGGAGTGGACTTCTTACACATCAGTGGTGGCACATTTGAGAACCCAACTGTAAGTATCAATATCCTATATATATCTGATACACGCATCAATTGACAGAGGTTATCTCACAGATGTTTCTAGGCCCCGAAAAGTCTGAGAAGTCTAGTCAAGGAGACCAGACAAAAACTAATGAGGCTTTCTTCATTGACTTTGCCAGGGCAGTCAGGCCTTGCTTCCCAGATATTCCATTTATCGTGACAGGTGGATTTCGGACGCGCGAGAGCATAGAGGGAGCTGTGGCTGATGGAGAATGTGATATCGTTGGGCTTGTTCGACCAGCTGCGGTAAATCCTCTCCTCCCGAAGACGGTTATCTTCAATCGCGAAGTTAGCGATCAAAATGCAACACTCTATTCACCAAAGATCGAAGCGCCCTGGATCGTTAAGCAGATGGGTATCACGGCTCTTAACGTCCACATGGATAATGTAAGTGCTTATACGCTGAGGTCTAATAGTAAAAGGATACGCTGACATTAAGCAAGGCATGGTATCTTGGGCATGTGGAGGACATGTCAAAGGCAAATAAAACGCAATAAGCAGCCAAGAAATTGAGAGGCAGAAATAACAGAATAGGTATAATGTTTGGTGCAATTGATCTACCGTAATACATTGCCTATTAGCTACTAGTGCTGAGGCGTACACTTCAATGCCGAAGTTAATTTAATTATCTTGTTGGCCTTATCATTGTCTACAACAATATTCCTTCACTGTTTCTTGATAGTAAAAATTATTAGTCCTGGTTGATCACCGATATGGCAAGTCTCATTCCAAGTAAAGTTATCTGCTAATGCAATCCTTAATTCTTAGCACATCATAGTTCGATAACCAAGCACTTCGCTTTCCTTTATTGTCGAAATCCCCGACTATGCTGTTCTTTATCGCCGAAACTCTCCACTGCGCTTAACTGGTAGTTCTCGCTAGGGTAGTTCGTTTATGTAACAGTTCTCGACCACACCAATGGTAGGAATAGATAATCGTATACTACAAGAATTGACAATCTGATACCGTCAGGGGCACAGCTTTGTTGGATGCAATGTCAATCTTACACCAGTCGTGTGTCGGACGATTACATCCATTTCCTCTTCAGGCAACTCCCTCCTTCTTACAGCCCGCTAGATAAGATGGTCCACCTGTCAAATTGAAAGCCCTTGGCTTAACAAGGGTTGAAGTGGGCCGACATAATCAGTCCTGCTTTTGTCCCAAATGTCAAGAACACACTACAGTAGACAAGCCCGGATTTCCTGATTATTGATAGTATTCAGTAGCTCTACTCCAAAATCCGACGCAGTTTTGCAATGCAGATAATCTACTCCGTATACTTCAGGTAATCCATCATGCAACCAAACTCACTGGTTCACTATCGACAACAGTATATACCAATCTCTTCCCCTTAATTTGGCCTCTCCGTACCTCCTCCATCCCCTCAGGCACCGCTGACAACCCTCCCCCCCTTTTCTCTATCGGATGTGGTTGGATACGACCCTCGTCCACCAGTCTTTAGGCAATGATATACCACAGCTCGGCGCACTTGAGATCATGTGGACGGGGCTCCAGGCCATACGGAGGTGTCCATCGGATGGCCTTGCCGAATTGTGTCGGTGTGCAAACCCACTCAGGCACGACGCTGCGGCGAGTATGACCACGGACTGGGAAAGCATCTAGTGCTACATACCGTCCGCCTGCAGACCCCAGGGCCTCGTAGCATATACTCATCGATGCTGTATCTGTGATACAGTCTAGTGCGAATCCGAGAGAATCCCCCGAATGTTCACGGATATCTGTACCGCATGTTGGGGACTTGTAGTCGAACCAGGCTTCTGCCCCGAGGTGCCTGACATGCGTAACTGAACTGGAAGAGCAGGTCGTGATGACTGGGATTCCTGCTTCCTTGAGTACTTGGATAGCCATTGCACCTGTCGCTGTTCCTCCGCCATACACTAAAACTGTAGGTTTCTTGTCCGCTTCATCTTGGCCAGATATTGACCCGAGGTCTGAAATTAATGGCAAGGGAAGGGCGAGATAGTTGAATAGTGACAACCCGACTGTGGCTAGTGCGGCTCCCATGGTTGAAGCTGTTGCAAAGTCCATATCCTCGGGTATATGCCATACGAGACGCGCAGGAACGGCGACATAGTCAGCGAATGTACCGTTGTGGAGGCGGAGGGGATCATTTCCGAAGACACCGCCAAATACACGATCGCCAACTTTGACAGGTCTCATCTTGTTGTTGGATCGCCAGGCATCGGCCGAGACGTCGGATCCCAGAGCAGCAACAACGCCTGAGAAGTCGGTTCCGCTAGTCGCACCAGGTTGTGGTGACATGTCTGCTGCTTTGCCGTCCAAATGGTTGATAGAGACGCAAATAACGCGAACAAGAATGTCTGATGGCTCTATGTTCGGTAATGGTGAGTCTGGAAACACAGAAACCGTATTGGGTCCGGTAATCTTGAGAGCTCTTTGCGTATCTGGAAGGGGATTTGGCACCGGCATTGTGAATAAAAATATCTAAATTGGTAATTGAATTGTTGGCGAAAGCGTGTTTTGTGTTCGAACTTGCTTCTAGAGATTCCTCGATATCTCAAGCCAGACTAGACTTGGGCAAACGATAGTGCTTCGATGGCAAGAGCTAACCCTGGTGCCGACGATGCCAGTTTCATACCTATGCATTTTAGTTACAGTTATTGAATGTCATAACGGAATGGTGTCTCCACCAAGGGAGCCCACTCCGTGTATGACAGCGGCACTATTCCCCAGGCCTCGGAGAATCCTTCCCGTGTCAGATCCAGAGGCTCGGGAATTGAACTCCATAATACATCCTACCATTCTAAAATAGGAATTCAGGGGGATTTTCCGAGCCAAATTTCCCCGCCACTAGGACAGGGGGGCCACGCGTGGGCCGTCTTACATGCCAAGGCTAATGTGCCGCCTTTCATGAAGAGAGAATAGGTTGGGATTCTTGAAAATGGCAGGCGAATTTACCCATGTCTCTTTTCTCCGTGTGACATTTTACATGGGCGTATCTAAGCTAACATCGGGTTGCTTTGGCAGAGGCAAGGAGGATCTACTCCGTATGCAGGTCAGCAAGATGATAACGGGAATTTCGTCAGCGGCGAGGCTGGTGGGCTCCAGAATAGCTCGCTTCACTTTCCAAATCCTCACCAAAGTCGATCTCGTCGCCATGCTCTTTTGAGATATGTTATAATTAATGAAATAGGGTGGCATTCTCTTGAATTCCAACACCGCAAACGTCTTCATTCCATCTGTTGCAGCACCATCAAACTCCCTTCAGTCACACTCAGAGTCTTGGACGAGAGATACATTCATCACCATGGATCAACAACACCCACAAAATACCCAACAACCCAATGAGTCGATCGCCATTGTTGGATCGGCATGCAGATTCCCAGGGGCTTCTAATTCGCCATCCAGGTTATGGGAACTGCTTCGTCAACCTCGCGATGTTTTGAAGGAGTTTGACCCAGAACATCTCACCTTGCAACGCTTCTACCATCCAAATGGTGATACCCACGGTGCCACAGACGTTCAAAACAAGTCCTATATCCTTGAGGAGGACACAAGGCTTTTCGATGCCTCCTTCTTTGGCATCAGCCCCGTGGAGGCTGCGGGTATGGATCCACAGCAACGGATCCTGCTCGAGACAGTCTACGAAGTCTTTGAGTCGGCTGGTATGACCCTTGAGGAACTTCGAGGCTCTTTGACATCAGTTCATGTGGGATGTATGACTTCAGACTACGCAACCATTCAGTCTCGCGATACCGAGACAGTGGCCAAGTATAATGCCACTGGTCCAGCTAACAGCATCCTATCCAACCGCATTTCCTACATCTTCGACCTCAAGGGTCCATCAGAAACAATCGATACAGCCTGCTCCAGTTCCCTGGTGGCATTACACAATGCTGCACGCGGGCTGCTCAGCGGCGACTGTGACACTGCCATCGTGGCTGGTGTCAATCTCATTTTCGATCCGGCTCCATACATCAACGAGTCAAAACTCCATATGCTTTCACCTGACGCAAGATCCCGCATGTGGAATAAGTCTGCAAATGGATATGCCCGCGGCGAGGGCGCTGGTGCATTGCTTCTCAAGCGCCTCGATCAGGCCCTGAAAGACGGCGACCACATTGAAGGCATTGTTAGGGGCACGGGGGTCAACTCTGACGGCCAGAGTCCAGGAATCACTATGCCTTTTGCTCCCACACAGACCGCGCTTATCCGTCAAACTTATGTTCGTGCTGGATTGGATCCAGTCAAGGATCGACCTCAGTACATCGAATGCCACGGTACAGGAACTCCTGCGGGTGATCCAGTGGAAGCTCATGCACTCAGCGACGCTTTCGTCGGCGGTCAAACTTCTGTTGATGATCCAATCTATGTGGGATCTATCAAGACCGTGATCGGGCACCTCAAGGGCGGTGCAGGTCTTGCTGGTGTTATCAAGGTGCTCCTCGGCCTTAAACACCGTGTCATTCCACCAAATCTTCTATTCAAGGAACTTAATCCGGCACTTCGTCCGTTCTATGGCCCTCTTCAGATACCCACGACCGCGATTCCCTGGCCGAACCTACCACCTGGTGTCCCTGCTCGCGCCAGTGTTAACAGCTTTGGGTTTGGAGGCACCAATGCCCATGTCATCATCGAGAGCTTTGACAATGAGTCAGTCTCAAGACGAGACGAAGCCACTTCAGAATCTGCTGAGGGTGTTCCGGGACCTCTGCTATTTTCGGCCAATTCTGGAGCATCACTGCTTCGAACAGTTCAGGCACATTTGGAGCACTTGGAACAGCATCATTCGCTTGATGTGCGAGACTTGAGCTCACTGCTCCAGACTAGGCGATCCACTCACCGAGTTCGCGCTCACTTTTCTGGTTCATCTCGGGAGGCTATCCTGGCAAGATTGACCGAGTTTGTAAAGATTAACGAGAATGCTGAAAGCAATAACATTGGACATCAACCCCAGCTGGTCAATCCAAAGGAGGTTTCCGGTATCCTCGGCGTCTTCACTGGCCAAGGTGCGCAATGGCCTACCATGGGTCGGGAGTTAGTTGAGAAATCACCACTCTTTCGCCGGACTCTTGAAGAATGCCAGGCTGTTTTGCAAGAACTACCAGTAAATGATCGCCCAGAATGGTCTCTCATGAATGAATTGACCGTGGAGGCGTCCACTTCACGGGTGTCTGAGGCCGCCATCTCCCAACCCTTGTGCACAGCTATTCAGCTCGCCCTTCTTAATCTCCTCAAGGCTGCTGGTATTAGCTTTGATGCAGCTGTTGGCCACTCTTCCGGCGAGATTGCAGCGACTTATGCTGCGGGTATCATCACTCTCAAGGGAGCTATGCAGATCGCCTATTATCGAGGCCTACATGCAAGGAATGCGGGTGGTTCCAATGGCGAACGAGGTGGCATGCTGGCCGCTGGTTTGTCCATTATGGAAGCCCGAGAATTCTGCAATCGCTCAGAGTTCAGCGGTTGTATCAAGGTGGCCGCAAGTAATGCACCGAAGTCCGTGACCCTTTCGGGTGATCTTGGTGCCATCACTAAGGCCCACGAGCTGTTGCAAGCGCAGAACACCTTTTCGCGCCAGCTCAAAGTCGATACTGCATACCACTCTCACCATATGCAGCCTTGCGCGGAGCCATATCTCCAATCACTACTCGCTTGTGATATCGAAGTCAGACAGCCTACAGGCCGGTGCACATGGATCTCAAGTGTGCGAGGTGATACCCAACTTCTCAAGGGTGACCTCAGCTCTCTCAAGGGTCAGTATTGGGTAGACAACATGGTCAGGACGGTACTATTTACCCAGGCCATTGAGTCGTCTATTTGGCACGGAGGTCCATTCGACCTGGCAATCGAGGTCGGCCCTCATCCTGCGCTCAAGGGCCCGACTGAGCAGACCATGAAGGCGTCCTATGGATCTATGCCAGTGCACACAGGAGTACTTAAGCGTGGTGATAGCGATGTCGAGGCATTCTCAACGGCAATAGGCGTTGCTTGGTCACAACTTGGTCCGACGTTCGTTGACTTTGTAGGGTATCGCAATGCTTTCTACGAGACTCAGCCACTACCTCCCAAAATCCTTAAAGATCTGCCACCTTATTCTTGGGATCATGACAAGGTCTACTGGCGTGAAGGCCGTTTGTCTCGCAGATTTAGGCTTGGTAAAGATCAATGCCACGAGCTCTTGGGACGCCGCACACTGGATGACAACGAAAGCGAACCGCGCTGGCGCAATGTCCTCAAGCTGAGTGAGATTCCTTGGCTGAGTGGTCACGAGGTGTTGGGTGAAGTATTGCTCCCAGGTGCCTCATATGTCTCCATTGCAGTGGAGGCTGGTAAGAACATTGCAAACGGGAAACCAATTCGAATGATCGAGGTTGAGAATGTTCATATTATACGCCCCGTTGTTGTGCCAGACAACACTGATGGTGTTGAGACGTTATTCACTGCTCACTTGATTGAGACGACCAAAGAGCGCATACGAGCGAAGTTCTCGTATTACGTTTGCCCCGATGAAGCTGTTGGATCGATGCTTCAGACCTGCCGCGGTGATCTCTGCATCGATCTTGAAACGCAATTGCACGCCGTGTCTGAGGACTTGCTACCCTCAAAAGAGGTGACGCCTCCAAATCTGACAAGCATCGATACTGAGCGAGTATACTCGTTGTTCAAGGACATCGGACTGAACTACTCTGGCTATTTCCGCGGAATCTCAGCCATAGGCCGCTGTCTCAACTATGCCAACACCACCAGTATCTGGACCGAGGGCTTGAGTGATGGATACGTTGTTCACCCTGCAATGCTAGACGTTGCCTTCCAGACAATGTTCATTGCCAAAGCCCATCCTGCCAGTCGTCAAATTTCTTCTGCTCTGCTTCCGTCCCGTATCGATCGCGTCCGCATCAATCCGTCTGTTCCAATTTTACAGCCAGATGGCGCCCAAACTACCGCTGAGTTTGAGACGTGGGCTGTTACGCAAACTGCAACTTCACTGATAGGCGACCTTAACATTTATGATGCCACAACCAGCAGGACATTCTTGCAAGTTGAAGGTCTTGCTGTAAATGCTGTTGGTGAACAG
The DNA here is from genome assembly GCA_025331125.1 of Mycogone perniciosa. Taxonomy (NCBI): domain Eukaryota; kingdom Fungi; phylum Ascomycota; class Sordariomycetes; order Hypocreales; family Hypocreaceae; genus Mycogone; species Mycogone perniciosa. The sequence continues at coordinate 253,106 of JAOALB010000031.1, forward strand.
GATGCCTCGCAGGACCGATCGATGTTCTCCAAGACAGTCTGGGCAAATGATGCCTCCCTTGGTGTGCTTGAGCCTACCCGTGATCCCGTCAAGGATGCCCAGGGATTACGCATGGCCCACGCTGTTGAGCGCGTTGCACTGTTCTATGTGAAACTCATTGTGGATCAGATTGATGTCGAGGAGCGGAAGAGTTTCCAGTGGTATCACCAGCGCATGTTTGAGGCTTTTGAGGAGCATCTAAAGATTGTCAAGGATGGCGAGCATCCCGTCATCTTGAGCGAGTGGCTAGATGACAAGCCGTCAGTCTTGGATGAGATCAACGCAGAGCACGGTGATACCATTGATCTGAAGCTACTTCATGCTGTGGGCAAGGATCTGGCAGATGTGGTCCGAGGAAAGAAGCAGATGCTGGAGGTCATGACCAAAGATGACATGCTAAACCGCTTCTACATGGAAGGCTATGCGTCTGTGCCGACGAACAAGTCCGTTGGCGAAGTGATGAAGCAGCTGACGTACAAGTTCCCGCGCACAAGTATCCTCGAAATCGGTGCAGGTACAGGTGGCACTGTAAGTCTCTCATCCAATAGCTCAATACATGGCAAGATTACTGACTTGATGATCGTGACAGACATGGAGTGTGCTGAATGCAATCGACAACTCATACGATTCTTACACGTACACTGATGTATCCTCTGGCTTTTTCCCAACAGCAGAAGAGAAATTCTCCAAATTCGTAGACAAGATGATGTTTAAGGTGCTGGACATTGAGAAAGAACCCGAAGAACAGGGCTTTGCCGACCATTCTTACGATATCATCGTCGCAGCTCTTGTTCTCCATGCTACCCACGATCTGGAGAAGATGATGCGACATTCCCGGTCGCTGCTTAAACCAGGTGGCTATCTCATGACGGTGGAACTTACAGGCACAATGAGCGTCCATGCTACCTTTATTATGGGTGGCCTCCCAGGATGGTGGTTGGGAGAAAAGGATGGTCGACGACTCAGTCCACTGGTCACTTCAATGGAATGGGACAGAATCTTGCAAGACACAGGATTTTCAGGCTGTGATACCGTCATCCACGACTTGGCTGACGAGGACAAGCATCGTACAGCACTGATTGTTAGCCAGGCTGTTGATGATGCCTTCCAGCATCTGCGTGCGCCCCTGGCTGCCGTGACGGAACTCTCTTCTCCCACCGATCCATTGCTTGTCATCGGCGGGAAGCGACTCTCAACATCAAAGATTATGAGGGAGATCCAGAAGCTGTTTCCGAGACAATGGGAGCGTCGGATCCGATACTTCAAGAGCATTGATGATGTTGACGTGTCCAAGTTGACTCCTGGAGTTGATGTCATTTGTCTCCACGACGCCGACGAGCCTCTATTCGCAAACACCATTACAGCATCTCGAATGGCAATCTTCCAAAGCCTCCTTATGAATGCGAAGAATATGCTCTGGGTCCCTGGCGCCGGCAAGTCTCACGTTCCACGAGCAAACCTCATTCACGGCATCATGCGTGTGGTTCCCTCAGAACTGCCTCACTTAAATGTGCAGGTTCTTGGCCTAGAAGCTGGAGAGGCCCCTGCTATTATCGCCAGGCATTGTATCGAGACCTTCTTGAGACTCAGGGCCGCGGGGGCTACTGATGGCAACACCAGCAGCATGCTCTGGATGACAGAGCCTGAGCTTGAGATTCTTGAAAGTGGTGAAACTGTGATACCACGAGTTATTCCGGACGTCGCCATGAATGAGCTCTACAATGCTTCAAAGCGAGCCATCACCAAGGCCGTTGACGCAACTGATATCGCTGTTCAGGCTGTTTCCAGAAACGACAAGGTGGTACTGCAAGTTGCCAGCACGGACAATGGGACTGATGGCCACCGCATTCGAGTTGATGTGAGGTACGCCTTGCACATTCCTGGCCAGGGTGGCAGCAGCCTCTATTTGGTTTGCGGAAAGGCTAAATCCTCCTGGGTTGTGGCAATTTCCAATTTCAATGCTTCTGCTCTCAACATCGAGCCCTCAGAGCTTGTCACTATCGATGGTCATGAATGCACACCTGGCAATCTTGCTGCCATGGCCGACTTCATGTTCACATGGTCCATTGCAAATCTGGCCGCCCCAGAAAGCTCAGTGCTCCTGTATGAGGCCGAGGATTCACTGGCTGACATGGTGACCTCAAGGATTGAGACACAGGGCGGCAAGGCATTCTTTGCTTCGTCGAAGAGTGATGCCTCCGCTAACTGCATCAAGATCCATGCACTGGCGTCGAAGCGCACTGTTCAGCAAGCTGTTCCTCGTGACGTTCAACTGTATATCGATTGCTCCGAGGGAACCTCTTCCGCTTCAAGCACACTTCGAATGAGCCTGGCCACTGGCTGCAGGGTCCAACAGCTGGATCAGGATCTTCTCCAAGAAGTATTCTGCGCCATGAAGAAGGAGTCTGCAGCACTTGTACAAGAATCGTATACATGGATCAAGGGATCTTCCAGTTCAAAGAAGTCATTCAACAGTGATATTATTGAGGCTTCACAGCTTGCTGGTGCCAATTCATCATCTCTCATGCGCAAGAGATATGTGATCGATTGGAGAAAACGAGATTCTCTCACTATCACAGTGCAGCCACTCAATCTAGAGGGTCTGTTCAGGCCAGACATGACATACTTCATGGCTGGCATGGCAGGAGGTCTAGGTCTGTCCATCTGTCAATGGATGATCCGCAATGGAGCCAAGCACATGGTAATTACAAGTCGGAATCCTCAAGTTGATCAAGTTACGCTTGATGAAGCTCGCCGTGCTGGTGCTTCTGTGCAAGTTTTCCCAATGGATCTGACCAACAAAGCTTCGATTGAGAGTGTAGTTCGACAAGTGCATGATACAATGCCCCCGATCGCAGGTGTCTGCAATGCTGCAATGGTCTTGAAGGATGGTTTCTTCATTGACATGGACGTCGACCAGTTCAATAACACGCTTGCGGCCAAAGTCATAGGTTCCGAGCACCTCGATGCCGTTTTTGCCAACACACCCCTGGACTTCTTCATTCTGCTTGGATCCGTTGCATCTGTCATTGGCAACGTTGGTCAATCGAACTACCACGCTGCCAACTTGTTCATGACGAGCCTCGTTACACAGCGTCGCTCGCTCGGGCTCGCTGCATCAATTATTCACATTGCCTATGTCACTGACGTCGGTTACGTGACGCGCGAGGAGCGAGATCGCCAGCTCGACTCCCACTTTCGCAAGGTCCGACTCATGCCTACCTCTGAGACAGACGTTCACCACGCATTTACCGAAGCTATTAGAGGAGGCAAACCAGGCAGTTTCTCTGGCTCGCACGATATCATCATGGGAATTGAGCCATTAAATGAGCCTATTCCTCTTGACCAGCAGCCGCTGTGGTTGAAGAACCCGCGCTTCGCTCACTTCGCCCAGCACACTGTCTTACATGCCCAACAAGAGCGTACTACTGGAGGTAGTTCCGGTAATGTCAGAGTACAAGTCGACGAGGCAAAGACTGAGGAAGAAGCAATCTCCGCAGTAATGGCGGCCTTTTGCGGCAAGCTGGAGTCCATTCTACAACTCTCATCTGGCAGTATCAACGTCCAGCGACCCATCACCGACTTGGGCATTGACTCGCTCGTCGCAGTCGAGATTCGAACATGGTTCCTAAAGGAACTTGGAGCTGATGTGCCCGTAGTCAAGATTTTAGGAGGCGATACAGTCCTACAGCTCTCTACAACAGCCACCAAGAAGTTGCTGGCAAAGAACATGAAGGCAGACGCGGCAAAGTCACAAGATGGGACGCCGGCCGACACTGCAATCCAGACACCTTCCAGTTCCCAACAGTATGTTCCTTCGTCTCAGGTCACCACCGGATCATATGATGTTTCTTCTTCTACCGGCAGTTCATCTGATCCTGTCATCACGGTATCGAGGGCTGACAGCGATCAACTTCTGCAGGTAGTTAGCGAGAGAGGCTCCGAGTCCGATAGTGTCAGTATCTTAACCGTCACCAGTAGACAAGAAGGCTCGGTCACCAGCACAAGCTCGTACAACAAGGCTGAGACGGAGGAAGCAGACACAACATCGGATATTTCCAGTGTTTCTGATCTCGAGGAGTCGGAAGAGGAGAAGCAGCTCAAACCAGATATCATCCGCGAGGAACGAATGTCACCAGCCCAGTCTCGCATCTGGTTTCTTTCCAAGCACCTAGAAGATGCGACGTCTTACAACATGGCTTTTCGCTACCGAGTGAAGGGGTCCATCAGCATTGCCAGACTACGGCACGCACTCTCAGTGATAACACACAATCACGAATCTCTAAGGATGTGCTTTTACTCACGTCTCGAGGATGGTCACCCGGTTCAGGGCGTGATGCCTTCATCATTGTATAAGTTCAACCATATCACCAACGCCCAGGATGTTGATGCCAATAAGGAAATGGCTCGACTTGCCACGCGACAGTGGGATCTTGAGCATGGCCACACGTTTGAAGTGGTATTGCTTAGTCGCAATTCTGAGGATCATGATCTCATTATTGCCTATCATCACATTATCATGGATGTTGTGGGATTCGGCGTCATCTTACAAGACTTGAATAAGGCATACCTTATGCAAACATTGAAAAGGACAGCGGGCTCATACATAGAATACTCGACACAGCAACTCAAGCAGCAGAGTCAAGGTGTTTTTGACGAACATCTCGCTTTCTGGCAGACGGAGTTTGAAACTCTGCCTGAAAATCTTCCCCGACTACCATTCGCTCATATAAACAATCGCCCGACAACGTCTGGCCGTGGAAGCCACCATGTATATCGAGAGCTCAAGGAAGCACAATTCACTGGTCTCAAGGCTACTTGTCAGCGTCTTCGCATCAGCCCATTCCACTTCCATCTATCCATTCTGCAGATTTTACTCGCCCGCCACGCCAAAATTGAAGACATGTGTATCGGCATTGTTGATGCTAATCGCAATGACCACCGCTTCGCCACGACAGTCGGCTGTTTCGTCAATATGGTTCCAGTCCGCTTGCGTGTACCTGCGGATGCTGCTTTTGCGGATATTGCGCGCAGAACCTCCAAAAAGGCTCTTCAAGCACTCTCCAATTCTGCAGTGCCATTTGATATGATACTTGACCATATCAAGGTTCCGCGATCAACCGATAGGACGCCATTGTTCCAGGTCGCCTTGAATTACCGCACTGGATCAATCTGGGAGATGCCCCTGGGTGAGGCGAAGATGGACATTACGGACGTCAAGGACGCGAATAACCCATACGACATCAGTCTGGGAATTGCAGAGACGCGCACTAGTTGCATGGTGGAGATATACGGCTTGTCTTCCATGTACAGCGAGGAAGCATGCAACACCATGTTGGACTCATACATGCGTCTGCTGAGTGACTTTGTCAACAATTCGGACATGCAGATCAACAAGTGCAATATTCATGACGAATTCCAAGTTAGCCACGCAATTCAGCTGGGAACAGGCCCCAAGATGGACTTCGGATGGCCATCTACCCTCTCCCAGCGGTTCTTGGATATCACCCACCTACATGCTTCTCACCCTGCTATCACAGACAGGACACTTACTCTCTCATACTCCGATCTGGTTATTCGTATGCACACTATCGCCGACGCAATAATTCGTAGAGGATGCAACCTGGGTGATCATGTCGCAGTCTTATGTGAGCCCTCAATGGATTCTGTGGCAGCCATGTTAGCCGTGCTTCACGTTGGAGGTGTTTATGTGCCTTTGGACGTCAGCTTACCTACTGCACGGCACGCAGCCATGGTGAAGAGCTGTAGCCCGTCCCTTATTCTGACTCACTCAGCTACTGAGAGTCACATGCGCGATCTTGTGGATGAAGTTGGATCAATCGAGGAAGTAATTATAGATACCATCTCCGGGGACTCTCATATCGAAGTACCATGTTCTGCAAAGCCAGACACTTACGTCGTTCTGCTTTTCACAAGCGGCTCAACGGGCACGCCCAAAGGCATCCTACTTTCTCAAGCCAGCTTTGTCAATCATCTAGCCTTGAAAACGGACATGCTACGTCTTGGCCAGGGAAGTGTTTTGCAGCAGAGCTCTCTCGGTTTCGACATGTCCTTGATACAGATCTTCTGCGCACTCGCCAATGGTGGTAGACTAGTGGTTGCACCATATGAAATGAGGCGAGATCCTGTCGAAATGACAGGTCTCGTGGGCCGCGAGCAAATCTCACTCACTATCGCAACCCCGTCTGAGTATCTTGCTTGGACACGCTATGGGCCTGATTCATTGAAGGAGAATAAGGCCTGGCGCCATGCTTGTATGGGCGGCGAACCTGTTACTCAACAGCTGATGAATGAGTTCCGTCATCTGGGTTTGGACCATCTGGAACTCACAAACTGTTATGGTCCAACTGAGATCACGGCTGCCGCAACTTTCCAGACGATCCGACTTGAGGAGGAACATGGTGAAGGAGATGATCGAGCCAAGTATGCAGTAGGCAAAGCGCTGCCCAACTATTCCGTTTCCATCTTGGACGCATCTGGTCAGCCTCAGCCAGTTAATCACACTGGTGAGATTTGCATTGGAGGCGCAGGAGTGGCTCTCGGTTACCTCAACGGAACAAAGGAGTCACAACTGAAATTTATGACCAAAGAGTCGGGCAGACAATATCGTACTGGCGATCGGGGATGCCTCATGTCTGACGGAACCCTGCTGTGCCTTGGCCGCATTGATGGCGATACTCAGATCAAGCTTCGAGGTCTGCGTATTGATCTTCAAGAAGTCGAGGTGGCCCTCGTGCAAGCTTCATGTGGTCTACTCTCTACCACCATCGTTTCTCAACGAGGAGACGTGCTCATCGCACACGCTACCTTCTCAGCGGGCACAAGTGGGGACAAGATCAAAGAGGCAGAGGTGACCAAGATTCTCGGCCATCTGAAACTGCCACAGTATTTTATCCCAACCAGCGTCATAGTGCTTCCCACACTGCCTACCAATGCCAACGGTAAACTCGATCGCAAAGCCATTGCTGCTCTTCCTTTGCCAGAGAGTGCGTCTCAGTCAGGCACGTTTTCGGGGTCCCACAAGGAGAAAATGACGGTTCGAGAAGGAGAGTTGCGGCTGCTATGGGAACGTGTTCTCCCAAGCACAACTATTACTCGCATCGCGCCATCGTCAGACTTCTTTCTTCTGGGTGGCAATTCCCTGCTACTCATGAAGCTTCAGGCCGCCCTTAAAGACTCCATGAATGTGTTCATGTCGACTCGCACATTGTACCAAGCTAGCACCTTGCGAGAGATGGCCCGATGCATTGAAAAGCAGAGAGAGGAACAGGCCGTGAACGACCCAAAGAAGGAGATTGACTGGGCGGCAGAGACCGCTATACCGAAGTGGTTGCTGAGCCAAATCCGCAAGCAACCTGGTTCCACCAGAAAGCCAAAGTCAACAAAATCTCGGGGCATCGAAGTCTTGATGACTGGTGCAACAGGCTTCCTTGGCGGCCATCTCCTGAAGTCTCTCATTCAGTCTAGCAATGTGCACAGAGTTCATTGCATCGCCGTGCTTGCTGATGATCAAAACCTGTTGCCCGCGGATGACAAGGTTGAATTTTACACGGGAAGCTTGCTCTCTCCAACTCTTGGGCTTACTATAGCCGAGCGTCAACACCTTGAAGAAACAGTTAACGTTATTGTGCATGCCGGTGCTAATGGCCATTGTCTCAACACATATGCTTCACTCCGCACACCAAATCTGCTCTCTACACAATTCCTCGCATCACTGGCTCTGCCTCGCTCCGTCCCACTCCTTTTCTTGTCTTCGAATCGAGTTGTTCTGTTGTCTGGAAACACCGCGCCACCGCCAGGTTCTGTTGCTGCGTTTCCGCCTTCTACAGATGGCCGTGAGGGTCATATGATGAGCAAGTGGGCGAGTGAAGCATTTTTGGAAAATCTTGTGAACCACATGGAGGTTGGTTCTCGACAGGGCCGTCAGACACCATGGACTGTCTCTGTTCATCGTCCTGCTGTCATTGTCAGCGATCAAGCTCCAAATTCAGATGCACTGAATGCAATCTTGCGGTACTCATTATTGATACAATGTGCGCCGCGAATGGACCGAGTTGCGGGTTATCTGGATCTCGCACATTTGGACAAGGTAGTGGAAGAGCTGTCACAGGAGGTTGTTAAACTTGCCGTAGCCGAAGGCAATAGCCCCAACCCCAACGGGAGGTCTCAAGACCAAAGTCCAGTCACCTTAATTCGCTTCCAACACCACTCTGGAGGCGTTAAGGTGCCAGCTAACAAACTGTGGTCGCACCTGGAAAATGTCCATGGCGTTCGATTCGAGGAGGTGGAGATATCTGAGTGGATGGTCCGGGCGGAGAAAGCGGGAATTGATCGTTTGATCACGGCATATCTTGAAGGAGTTCAGAACAACGGTGCGACGATGATTTTCCCATTCATGGGAGAGGGAAGTGGATGAGCTGGGAATAGTTTCCTTGAGTTGTTGAGCCTTTCGTGGTAAAGGGACTTGATTGAGAGTTTCTGGGTCTGGTGCCTGATAGGGCACTTGCAAAACATTGGTCAGAACGGTTGTTTAATCACGAGGTGTTCGCTCATATTTGCTCCACTCTGGATTAACAGATGATAAGAAAAATATTTATGATCTCCAACACTCCCCTGTTCTCTCATAGATACCAGCTAGTCGTTAATATCATCATGAGTTACCAACCCTCGAACATCCTGCTCCGTTGACTTGATTATTAATTAGGGGCCACGGCCCACGGCTCATATAATGCTTGTATGTTTTACATTACGTCTCAGTCCCTTGCCAACATACATCCTACTCCATTGTCCATACGTTGGGAAACCCTACAGAAGATGGTGGCAATAAACTGTAGATTGCCAGCTTGGAATTCGATGGGTTAGAATCAATCAACCACTAACCTTAAACACTAATTTTCTAAGTAGAAGTCGGATAATGCCGTATCCTGTTGAAGTGCCACTATTGCGAAATCACATACATGCGCAGGTGGCTCAAGCGGCCATCTCTCGGTAAAGGGGTAGCGCTGGAACTCCTTCCGACGTAACCTTGTTGAATGGAGATCCTAATTTACATTTCGCCAACACCATACCCGAGCTTCCGTGTCGCATCTCTCGTTTACTAGCAGTCCCAGTAACCAACAAAGGAGAAAAATCCACAGCAGTTGTTGACATTAGTGCAGGCCCAGGTGTTATCTACCCCATAGTGCTGCAATCGGTGTCCACCGCAATAGCCGTTTGACCAAACATCCATGGTAGGATAAGGGTTCCCCTGTTCTTGCTGCTGAACGACTCCGCTGAGAGCTTCAGTTGTAATAGTGATGCATCCCGTACCGCAACCGAAGTTTCTGACACCAGCAATGCGTGTGTTTGTGTCACAACCGTAGGCACCGAAGGCAGCGATATAGCGGGTGCCCCTACGGTTTGTAGTGTTACTGCCGAAATCAAGAAGTTGGCCCTTCTCCAGTGTAATGTGCGGTATGCCGGTGGGGGCCTCATAGGTCAAATTGTTGGTGATGGCATGACTGCGGTAAGCCAAGTACTCAGGGCTGGCTCAATACTCAGGACCATCGTATTTAACAACTTCAAGACCAGAGAAATAAAAATTGCCGTCAACTTCTGAGTCAAGACCATTGGTATCGACAGGCGTAGCAGCAACATTGCCTGCCAATGGCAGCAGCAAGAAGCAGGCTGAGGTTAAGGAACTTCATGTTGAGAACTCCGTAGATTCAATGATATTGGTTGATGGGAGGGGGAGAAGATGAGATTGATGCCAAGTGATGAATCTTCCATAGCAGTCAAAGAAATCCCTTTATATAGACTTGGTATCCTTGATTTCTCTTCGAAAAAAAATTCTTTACCCATTTCGCTGGAATACTGTACCTTTCCAAGTTGGTCTAACATTATGTTAATAACCATGGAACTATAATCTTACAGTCAACTTCATCCGATAACTGGAGACTGAGTCGGCGTATTCCTGATATCTGACTCTTGAAAGACGGGGTTGGAAAGAACAGCTGTGAGGTCATATGTCTGTTCTCTTGAAGAAATCCAAGCCATTGCTGCCGATTGACTAGTAATTAGGCGAAGGTAGTTCCATTTCGTTCTTCAACTCCAGAGATAAATATGCTGGCAGAAACTCTCGCTCAGGAGAAATCCCAACACGCAGTCTAGAATCATACTAAGCGGATACAGCATACCGATGGCTAAGACCCTCTAGGACAACCTGTTGTACCCTTCCATATAATGTAACATTCTGGGGTAAGGTGGGCACACAAACCTGTACACCCCGTTTCTAGTACCAACTGGATACTTTGCCGGATTTTTACGTGCCTGACTTGCGTATCAAAACACCAACATAAGCTTCGCGGTGGCCCTCTTCTTAGGTCAGGTACAGAGACTTATTGCTGAAAGGTTTAGTGATCATGACAAGATGTACAGTGCCACGCAAAAAGTTTCGGCCAATTTTCTATTATAGAGTTGCCTGACAAACCTTACTGAGGCTTTCTTTACCCCAGCGTATTACTATAGGGAAAAAGATCAGGTTAAATATCTGCTGACTAATAATACATATATACCCTCGTTTATAAGGTCCCACAATTATATATATATACTACTGTCCTATAGATTGATATATATAGCTAAATAGTCCCCTTCTTTTATTCCCTTACTTTTTAGCTTTAAATAGACAATTTTATAGCACCTTATTATTAGCTACTATATATTTGTTTATTTGTTTGTTTTAATATTTGTATCTATTAAGTAAGCTAGTTATATAAATCCTTTATAGGCAATAGGATATTAAAAGCTAGCGGCTTACGCTACTATTTACTAACTTTTAATTTATAAAGGAAAAGGGGTTAATGTAAGTAATATTAATCTATTTCTGCTAAAGGAGGGCTATAAAAGTCTGCCTCCTTTATTATTTTTGAAAAGGCTTTAGTTCCTGTAAGTTTAAGTAAATAAAAGAGGGGGGTCTCTTTTAAAGGTATATTTAAAAGGAAAGGCTTAATTATTTTATATTCCATAAAATAGCTTTATTAATTTAATTTACTATATTTATAAATAAACTTTTTATTATACTTAAAGCGTTTATATTATTTTTAAAAGTCTTTATATTTTAATTTTTCTATTAAAAGCCTATAATAGATAAAGTATAAAAGCTTAAATTTTAAAAGGGAAATTAAAGCTTTAAGTTTTTATTATTTATAATACTTTTATATTTTAAAATTAAAAAATTGTAATGATCCAGGTTAGTTCTTAACAGTTAAACCAAGGTTTGCAGGGTTTATATTAACAGAAATGTCAAGGATAAATACTAAGCAGGGTAATATAGTTATAATTCTATAAAATAAGCGGTTCTAGTAAATAAATTTGTTAATAACTGTTTAAGTAACTACACTAATAATCATAACTTATCCAGTCTTATATATAAAGGAAATATATAATAAATATACTTAAATCGTTTAGATTATAGTAATCCTGTCGATTTAGGATTACGGTTTTATATAGTAATCCCTTTTATAGGATTATGCTTATAACTATAATCTATTAGTAATTGGTTAAAGCTTCTAATATTTTGCTATAATCCTGTAACCAGGTCTTTAATATAGTCAAGTTATAATATAATATCCCCCTCCTATTAATCTTATCCTTAAAACCTATTAGTTCCTTTATAAGTTTTTTTTTTCTTTTTTTACCTTTCTTATATTAATACTGTCGCAGAGCGCGGTATAGCTATGTAAAGTATAAAGAGAAATAGGAATAAAGCTTAATTCTAGTAATATATATACTGTAATAGCCTCGCTATATATATATGTAGCTAATATAAAGGAAAATATAGAATATATGCATTATAAGCGCCTATATAGTCTAATATATCGTTTACGCGATATATATATTAGCTGGTATCTGCTATATAAGCAGATAAAAGCTCTTTAGCGCTAATAAGCGCTAATAAGTAGTAGGTCTTTAGCCTACTTAACCTAATATACCCTTTAGTTAATAAAGTTATTCCTAGTACTTTATTAACTGCTATCCTAGTTTATCTATAGTGTTATAACTGTTTAGCCGCGCTTTTAAAGCCTTTTTTATTTAGTTAAAAGCTCTTTTATTATAAATATATATTAATATTTTATTATTAAAGGTAAAAGGGATATAAACGCTATAGCTATTATTAATCTATAATAATAGGAAGTTAAATAATAAATCTTTTTAAATAGGTAAATTAATTTTAAACAGTTAAAATAGGTATATTAACTGTCTTTTAGCTTTATTTTTTACTCTTTTTCTTTAATTATTAATATTATTATTATTATTAATAATAGCAGTATTAGCAGTATTAATATAGCCTTAATAAATATTATACTTTTCGCGTATTCCTTTTATAGTGCGCTTTTATTAGCTAATAATAAAATCGCAGAATAAGAATACCTTTTTAATTAAATATAGTCGCGGTCGCCCCTTAAAGGTGGCTTATTGTAGTATTGGTTATCTTTAGGTGGCCATTTCTACTGCTGCTTTTACGCCGGCTGCTGCTTTTACGCTAGCTCCTGCTCCGGCTAGTCCGGTTTCTGTTGCTGCGCCGGCTGGTCTAGTTACTCGGCCTCTCTTTCATTTAGAGTTAAGGCTTGCTAGGAATTGCGAGGAAGCCCTCGCTAAGCTGCGCGCCGCGGCGTCCTCGTCAGCTCCTCCTCCTCCTACTCCTGCAGCTCCTATTACTGCTCCTGCTCCTGCTTTTACTCCCGCCGCTGCCCCTGCTACTATACTGTTATCCCCTCTTTATAAAGGTTATTTAAAGTCAGCAATTACTGGCAAAAAAGATTTCTTTTAATATATTACTGTCGCCTGCTTTTAGCAGTATACTATTTATTTCAGTAATAACTATTAATATACTCTTTAATATATTTCTTCTTTACTTTTACTATATTACTTTAATTAATTATATACTTTATAGTTATTTAATATTTATATTAATTATATATTAGCTTTTTTAAGCTATAAATAAAGATATTAATTAAGTAAATATACTATTTTTTCTTTATATATTTATAAGTTAATATAATTAAATAATAATTTAATATAAAAAGGTATTATGCCTTTAATTTAATTTATTAAAGGAAAAGGATTTAGTTTATATTAAAGAGGCAGCTGCTTTAAATAGCTATAATAATAATGCCTTTTATATATAGGTATATAAAGGGTAGAAAGCTTTAGGTAATTAATTATTACAGTAATAGTATATACCCTTTATAGTAAATAGCCTTTAAGCTAAAATTAAATAGTTTCTTATACTTTTATATATTTTATTCTAGTAATTATATATCTATTAAGTTTAATAGTGCTTTAAAGCATTTAAAGTGCTATTAAAGAAAGGCTTTAATAAGCCTATTAATAGGTATAAAGTTAATAAAGAGATAAAAAATTAAAAATAATCTTTTTTGATATTGCTATTAAAGCTATATATTTTATATATTAATATAATATAAATATTAATTTATATACTCTCTTTAATTATAAAATATATAGTTAATTAATATTTTAATTAATATTAAAATTAAATTTTATCTTTTAAAAAAGGTAATATAAATTTATTATCTCTTTTACTATTAAAATAAAGGTAAATAACTTTATTTTAATTATAGATATATTAACTATATTTTAATATATAATATTTTATAAAATAAAGTTTAAAAAAGTATAATAAAATACCTTTAAAATAATTTTTAAGTATTTATATTATTAGCGAAAAAAGTATTACTTAAAGTAATTAAAATTTATATTTCGCTTTACCCTTTATATTAAAAAGCTAAAAAGCGCTATATATATAAATAATAAATTAGTTAAACTACTTTAAAGTATTTTTTATTAGGGTTAATTAAAAACTGCAATAAAGTTAAAGTATCATATACTATATTTAATTTTATTATAATAGCTATATAAAATATAAATTTTACTTTTTTTTAAAATATTTTAATCATTACTTTTATAGTTTATATTATAGTTTTCTTAAACTTTATAACTAATATTAAAACTATAAAAAACTATATTTTATTATTAAATTTAAATTATTTTATAACCTTTTTAAAATAGATTTTATAAAAAAAGTATATTTTATACTTTTTATAGTTTTACGTAATTTTAATACTTAAAAACTATTATATATCCCCTTTACTATAAGGCTTATACTTTACTTTAAAAGTATTTAATAGTTTAATATAAAAAGCTTTATTATTATAATAATATATAATTAAAATATTATTTATATAAAATACAATAAAAATCTTTTAAATTTAATTATAAAAAAGGCAAAGCTTTTTAAAATTTAAAATTAACTTTTATTTCTTTAAAGTTAAAGATAATTTATTAAATTATAGTTTTAATAAGTCTTTTAATTTATATAAAGCTTTAGTGAGCTTTAAATAAATATTTAATAGCTTAAAACCTTAAAAAAGCTTATATATAATTAATTTTAAACTTTTATCTTTTAAAGTATTAAAAAAAGTTTTTTTTAATATTATACTGCTTTAACTTAAAGTTAAATTTTGCTACTATAGTAATAAATATATAAAAAGAATATACTATTAATATAGCTATATATATACTTTTTATTATAAAGTATTCCTATAAACCCCTTTAAACTATAAAGTAAACTTTATAGTATTTTAAATTTTTATTTTAATTAAATTTATATATAAAAGCTTAATATATAAGTAATAGCTTTATCTTTACTTTTAAGTATAATACTTTTTATTAAATTCCTTTTATATATAAAGAATTAATTTTATTATATACAGTTTATTTAAACCTAGCTTTAAATAAATATTTTATAAACTTTTTTTAATCTTTTAATAATTTTATTAAATCCTTTTAATTGATAGTTTATTTATTAAAAGTAATACTTTTTTAAAAGGAAGCTTTTTAGTTTATTATTATATTAAAAATAGTAAATATTATTATTATACTCTTTAATTTACTATTTATTAGCTTTTATTAATTAGGCAGTAATTAATATAGCATTAAATTAAAAAGCTTTATAATTATTAAATATATATTAAGCTTATTATCTTTAAAAGTAACATTTAAAGTATATATTTTTAATTTTATATATTAAAAGATATTTATTAACCTTTTTTATAAATTATTTCCTCTAAAGTCTTATACTTTTATAAATATTAATTACTGCTTTACTGTTTAAAGAATTATTAGCTAGCTTTTTTTTATAGATTTACTCTTTTAATATAAAGGTAAATATACTTTTTATATATAAGTTTACCTTTAACTATAATAGTTTATCTTTTTTTATTAAATAATATACTTTTAATATATAAAGCTATTCTTTTATTAGCTCTTTTTCTTTAAAGAAGGGTAAATTACTTTTAAAAGTATTATTTAAGGTTTTTATTAATATATTAGTTTTATTTATAAAGATTAACTATTTTAAAGTAGCTTTTAATATTTAAAGACTAAAAGGTCTTTTTAAGTATATTAATAGTTTACTTAAAGTATTTATTAAATTAATTTTAATACTTTATATAATTTTTACCTTTAAAGGTATACTTTCTTTTTTTATATTACTTATAAAGGTATCCTTTACTGCAGGAATATATATTAAAAAAAGTTTAAATTCCAGTTTATTTTCTTTAACTTTATTAAATAGCTCTTTTAATTTCACTATAAATAGCTTATTTATACTTTCTTTTTTATTATTAAAAAAATTAATTTTATTAAATTATATATTCTTTATAATAATTACTTTTATTAAGTCAAGTAATTAAATGCAATATATTTTATGTATAGTATATTTAATAAAATATTTAATTAAGCCTTTAAGCTTTATTTTAAATTCTCTTTTATTTCAGCTAGCTTTATAGTTTTTATTAAATATAGAGGCGCAGCAGCTATATATGTAAAGTCTGCTTTAATTTAGCTATAAGTCTATAGATAGCTTTTTTATTAAAAAAGGCGCAAAATTGCAGAACTATTACTTTAATTTTTTAATAGGTAATATTATATTAAAGCTATATATAGGATTTATATTAATAATATATACTGCAGCTTTTATACTTTTAGGCTATAAATTAATTAAAAGGCTTATAGCTTTAAATATTTTTATTGATTTATTTATAATTTCTTAACCTGCGTGCTTTAAGGCGCTATTTGGTTTATATATATAAAAATGGGTAAACTTTAAAATAATTCTTTCTGCATTTGCCTAGATCTAGAATTGTATTAAGCCTTTAACTGTAATTATAGCTTTCTTATTATTGTATTTAAAAGAATATATTAAAATATTATATTGCATTTTTACTATACTTATAAAGTTAAAGAGAGTATTAAAGACAGTATTTTATTTTTTATTTAATAAAAGGCGCGTATATAACTATAAAGCGTATTCTTTTTTAAGTATTAAAAGTTAATTATCTTTATTATAACTATAAAAATAGTTTTAAAGATTTTAATATACTTTAAAAAATAATTTTAATATTTATCTTTTAAATGTTTTATAGAAGATAACCTATTTTATATATATAAAAGTATAAGCTTTGCACCTTATTTTTATATAGTTCCTTTAATATATATATTCTTTATATTCTTTACTAGTACTTTAAGCGCTTTTAGGCCTAGATATTTTAATTATAGATGCTAGAGCTGCTTTAAGTAATTATATAGTATTAGTAAGTTATATATTAATCTTCCCTTTTTTTTTAATATTATATAAATATAATCATTTGCATTAAAAAAAAGGAATAAAGCAGTTATACTGTTTAGGATAGTATATTCAAGGATAAAGGTAATATAAAGCAATATGGGTTTATATTAAAGAAATAGAAAATTATACCTATACTTTACTTTCTTTATAATAGTATTTAAATTTGCTATATTAATATAAAGCGTATTATTATACCCTATAAGCTATATTCCTGCTTTGTAAAGCTTTAATAAAAATATAATATTAATATAAAATCCTTTAACTATAGCTATATTTATAAGCTTTACTAAACGCGCTGCCTTTTAGTATAAATTATAGAGAGTATCCTTTAATAGGCAGTATCCTTTTTTAGCTATAAAATACCTAGCTCCTTTTACTTTAATATAATTATTTTCTATACTTAAAATAAAAAAGCTAGGAATAAAGTAATTCCTGCTATTTATTAAATAAATAGCATTATAGGTATTAAAAAAAGTATTTTAAAAAAGGCAGTAAAGTATATCCTATATATTAATATATATTAATATATTTATTATATATACTGCAAGGCTTATAGTTTCTTTATTAATTAAATTTAAAGAGATTAAAGCAGCTATAGTAGTTAAAGCTATACCTTTTTAAATTAAAGCTATAAAACTAATACCTTTTTTATTAAGTTTATTATAAAGTATATATTATTTATTTTCTTAAAGGTAAATATAAATTTCTATAGCTTATTGCAGGTTAAAGATATATTTCCCTTTTTTATTAAGTTTTCCTTTAAATGCAGTAAATAGTATATTATAGTCCTTTAACGGCTAATCATACTTTTTTTATCTATATAGGCATTATTTCCTAGTAAAAGCTTTTAAATATATAGTGCTATTTACTATAGCTTTATTTAAATAGTTATTTAGTATTATATAAAGTCTATAAATATAATTCTTTATATTTTATATACTATTTAAAAGAAGTTAACTAAACTGATTAAAGGAGAAGATTTTAATAGTTTTACTGCTTTTAATTTAATTATTTATATAGTATAGGTAATATAAAGTAAAGTTTAAAGTATAGTATACTTTAATAACTTTTAAAAAAGCCTTTTAAGCAGCTGTTTATATAACTTTAAAAAGCTTATACTTTACTGCATTTATATAAATATACACCTAGTTTATATACTATACTTTTAACTTTAAGCTTTTATACTCTATATTATATAGGATATATTTATATAAAGTCTATACTTTTTTATATATTATATCTTTATAAAAGGTTAATTATTCTTTAAGCTTTTTTATAATTTAATAAATAGTAAATTTAATATTTAAGTTTTTATTATTTTTATTAACTATTTTAATAATAGTAGAGGCTAAAGCTATAGTTTAAGTTACAGATTTAAAATTTATAAAGATTAAAGTATAAATACTAGTATTAATTATCTTTTATATCTATTTAAAGATTACTGCTTTAACTTTCCTTTTTTTAATATATAAAGCAATAATATATTAATATTTATAAAGTAGACTATTATAATATATAAAAATATTTATTAAAGTAGCTTTTTTTTTAAATACTTTTAAAGTAGTTTCTTTTACTTTAAAGTAAATAGCTTTAAAATAGGGAAATAATTATTATTTTAATTAAAGAGATTAAAATTAACTTTATTTTAAATCTTTATAGTAATTATATAGTTATTTAAAATAGTAATCTATTTAATCCACTAAACTATTAAATCTAGCTTTATAAAGGTAATATTTTTTATATTATCTATTATAAAGAATAGCTTTAAAAGCTTAAAGGCAAAAGGAAAAAGTAAAGGTAAAGATATAATATTAAAGGAAGTTTCTGGTAACTTTAATAGTTACTATTTAGGCTTATAACTATTATAGAGCGCGGTATAGCTATATAAAGTATAAAGAGAAATAGGAATAAAGCTTAATGCTAGTAATAAATATACTATAATAGCCTTACTATATATATATATAGCTAATATAAAGGAAAACCTAGAATATATATATTGTAAGCGCCTATATAGTCTAATATATCGCTTACGCAATATATATATTAGCTAGTATCTGCTATATAAGTAGATAAAAGCTCTTTAATGCTAATAAGCGCTAATAAATGGTAGGTCCTTAGACTACCTAACCTAATAAATACTATAATAAATTATATTACTAAACCTCGCGCTTATAAATCTAATAAATATACCTTGTTTACTTTTTTAATTTTTTTAAAGGCAATCCTGCTAATATACCTTACACTTTTTACTTTTAAAAGAAATTAGTCTATTAGATAATAAGTAACTTTTTAAAGTATAGCGAATATATATATTAAGGCTATTCCTGCAATAGGGTTTTGGTTATTTTATTTTATATACTTTTCTTTTTCCTTTCCTTTATACTTTTCTATTAACTTTTCTAGTTATATATATATTTAAGCAGTAGAAAAAGCTTAAACTAGAAAAGGATAAAGTAAATAAGAAGCTAAAGGGTCTTTATTTTTATTTAGCGGAGTTTTAATTGCAGATTATAGTGGCTATAAGGCATTTAAACTGTATTTAGCGTACTAAAAAGAAGGTATATAAGTAATATACTAAACTTTTTAAATAGGGGCTGTATGGTTTAAATGAGAAGGATGGCGTGCCGCCCTCTTTATTTATCTAGGAGGTAGAGGTAGTAACTGATTTTTAGTTGCTAGGGGTGCCTATTAAGGTGGATTAGGCTTTTTTAGGGCTTGGCGATAACTTTGCGGATTTAGGTCCTTTAATCCTAAAGACTAGTAAAATTATTTAAATTTATTTTTAGTGTTTAATAGGTATTTAGTAAATTTTTAAAGTTATATTCTTTTTTATAGTTTTTTTATTTAATTAAGTATTAGCATTTATTGTTTTTTGCTTTTATAGCTTTAAATTCTTTAACTTTATATTCTTTTTTAACTGCTAAGACTTTAATTAAATCTATAATTAGTCTATTTTTTAATTTATTTTATAATGCTTTTTTAAGTAGTAAAATGTAAAATATTAAGTAAATCCGGATACTGTTTAATAGTATAAGTTTATAAATAACTTTTAAAATACCTTTTTTAATTAAGTAAAGTTTAAGTTTTTTAAAATTTAATTTATTGCTTAGTTATATTATTTTAATATTTATAGTTCTTTTTTTAGTGAATAATAGTATAGGTAAACTATATCTTTTTCTTTAAAGATTAGTCCCTTTAATTTATATTTATTGGTATATTCTTTTATTCTTTTTTATATAAAGTAAAGGTATATTTACATTTCTTTATATAACTGCTTTATATCTTTAGCTTTAATTTACACTTTATCGATATATAGGCCTTTCCTCGGCGCTTTATATATATCTAGTATAAAGCTAGAGTTAATATATATAAAGTTAAATGTAATTTAACTTTAAAATATCGCTATGATAGGATATTTATATAATTAGTAATTTCTTTACTTAATTATTTTAACTAAAGTTAATATAACTTTTTAAATAAGCTTTAATAACCTAGTTAATAAATTTTATCTGTTTATTTATCTATAAGTAATATATAATATTAAACTTATAATTTATATTTAATTAATTTATAAATATTTACTAGAATTTAAATATAAAGGTTAATCTTTAGTTAGAAATAATTTTAGCTAGAATTATATAATTAACTGTAATAAATTGCAAAAATATATAAGCTAGTGTTTCTGTATTTATTACTTTTTTATATAAAAGGAAGTAAAAGTATTTAATAAATCGGCCTATAATTATTAAAATACTATTATATTTAATTTTTAATCTAGGTTTAATAGATAATAGTAGTTTAATAATAAAGTTTAATAAAATTAATTCTTATAGTCGCTCTAGTACTAGTAAAGGTTAAAGTTTACTATATAATTTATATTTTAAGGTGTTAATTACTTTATAAGTTATATGGCGAGAAATATTATTTTATATAACTTTTTTAATCCTTTAAAACTTAAAGTATTTTTAAATTTATTTACAGGTTTTGCAAATACCTTTATATTTATATACTAAATATTAATAAACTTTTATAACTATATTTTTCTAAAGTTTATCTAGGATCTAAATCTTTCTATTTTATTATTAAGTCCTTTTATTATTAAACTTTATATCTTTTAGGAATCTATTATTATCCTAGGTAATATAATACTCTTTAATATATTAGACGGTAGTATTGTTATTAGATACTTTATATATAGTTTAAAGCGCTATTTATTAGTAATATCTTTTAAGGGTTTATTTTAAAATTTGCTTAGTATATTTAATCTTTCTTTAATTATAATTGGCTTATTTATTTTTAGATCTTTTTTAATAGATTAAAATATAGTTAAATTTTAATAGGTATTCTATATAATAGATCTGCCTTTTAAAAAGTTATTAAATTATTGCGAAATATATAATATTCTTATAGTTAATATATAGTTTAACTTTATATATGCCTTTTAATAGGTAATATTACTATTCTTTAAATATAAAAATAATAGTAAAGAATTCTTTATTATATATTAAGTAGTTTAATTTTGCGCTATATAGTATTTTAAAGTAAAAGGTAATAAAATATAGTTTACTATTTTTATCCTTTTAACTAAATTAAGCTTTTATAGTAAAGTTAAAAGCATTTATTGTAACTTTTATTTCTTTAAATAAATTAAATATAATAAATATAGGTTTTTTTAAAATATACTGTTTAAGTTTATTGAATATATTTTATATATTTAATACTTATAAGAACTTTTAATCCTTTTTAATAAGTTTATAGAGAGTTTATATAATACTTTTATAGCCTTTAATAAATTATTAATAATAGTTAATAAATCTTAAAAAGCTTTAAACTTCTTTAACTATTATAAGTATAGGCTAGTCTTTTACTGCTTATACTTTTAATAGATCTATATAGATTTCTTTAAAAGTAATAATATACTTTAAAAAAGTAACTTTTTATATATAGAATTTACACTTTTTTAATCTTATAAGTAGTTTGGTATTTTATAATATCTATAATACTTTATTAATATATACTTTATATTTTTTAAAGGTATTTAAGAAAATTAAAATATTATTTAAGTAAATAATTATAAAGATATTAAAGTACTTTTTTAATATATTATTAATTATCTTTTAGAATATTGTAGGAGTATTAATAAAATTAAAGGGTATAACTAGGTATTTAAATAAGCTATATTTAGTTTAAAAAGCAGTTATTTATTTATATCCTTCTTTAATTTAAATAAAGTTATAAATGCCTTTAAAATCTAGTGCTGTAAATTACTTTTTTTTATATAGTTTATTTTATAATTCTATAATTAATAGTAATAAAGTTTTATTTTTAATAGTAGTTTTATTAAGCTATTAATAATCTATAACTAATTATAGTTTACCTCTTTTCTTTAATATAAATATAATAAAATAGTTTATTTTTAATAAAGAATATCAAATATACCCTTTAGCTAATATATTATTTAAATAATTATATAGGCTTTTAAGCTTTTTTTTATTTAGATTATAAATTTTAAAGAAGGTAATGCTTATATTATCTTTAAGCTTAATTATATAGTTTTATTAACTGTATTCTAATAAATTTATAGTAAATATTTCTTTAAATAGCTTATTATATTTCCAGTATTCTTTAAGGATAGTCTGCAGCCATTTTAATAATATTATTATTTTAAAGCTTTTTATTTTAAGTATTTTATTAATATTATTAAATACTTTCTATAAAAAAGCAATTATTTTTTCAATTTATTTATCCTTTCCTTTACTTTATTTAAGTTTTACTTTTAAGTAAATTGTTTCTATAATTAAATTAAAGGTAAGTGTTTTAGTTCCTTTCTTTAATATATTTAGGGGTTTTATATAGGATTTCTGCCTTACAGCTAAAGCCTTTTTAATAGTTTTAATCGCTAAAGGAGCTTCACTATTGCGCCAATAAAGCTAGCCATTCTCTTAGTCAATATTAAGGTTATTGCGTTTTAATTAAAGATAACTAAAAATAATAGTATACCTATTAATATTCACTATATTATAAAAAACTACTCCTTTATATTTAACAATTATAAGTTTAAAATAATTAATCTTTTACTTAATTTATTTATTATTATATATAAAGGCTCCTCCTTTTATTTAATAAAGTTAATATAGTTTAATTTTCTCTTTTTAAAGTAATTATAGGCAATTTATAGTTATAGGTATAATAAAATTGCCTATTACTCTGCTATCTATTTATATATATAGCCAATATCTTTTAACTATTATCTTTAATTTAATATATAGTAAATCTTTATTATTACTTTTATTATTTAATATTTTAGAAGATATAATCTATTAATTATTACTTTATAGTCTTTTTATAGGTAATATTAATTTTCTTTTATTTTTCTTTATACAGATTTTATAGTTAATTAAGGTTCTTTAAAGTAAATACTACCTTCTCTTATTATAAGCGGTTCCTTTATAGGTAATAAAGTTAAACTAGTTTCAGTGCAGCTCTTTTATAATCTAATTAATCTCTTTATCTTTTAAAGTAAATTTATACCCTATATACTTTTATATTTACTATTTTTAAAGTTTTTTTATAAGTAGGTAGCATATTTATCCTTTTAATTATATATATAATCTAGTAATCAATATAAAGTATTATTAGCCTATTATAAATATTAATCCCTTAACTTATTTAGCTTATATATAATATACTTTAAGCTATTATATTTTAATAGGTATTATTAATTGCATTCAAACCTTTTATTATAGTAAAAGTATTATTGTATTAATCTTTCCTAGCAGTAAATATAATATCCTTTAACTTTATATCTTTTAAGTCTTTATAGCTAATAATATTCCTTTAAGGTTTCGGTATTTAGTTTAATAATCATTATTTCAAAGTTTTAATACTATATAATTATAATCTATTCTTTAAAAGTATTATAATTTTATATTTATTTTATAGGGTAAAATAAGATTTAAATTAAAAACATATTATACTTTACTTTCTCTTAAAACTATATTATATAGCTATATATAATATAAGTAACCTAAAATATAATATAATACTTTGTATAAATAGGGTTATTTATAGTATAGTCTTTTTATATATAAAAATATATAGGTTCTTTATATATAGCTAAAGTAACTAGGATAGCTTTAATAGTTATTTTATTATTAGCTTTATTTTATATATAAAGTTATTTATATAGGTATAGGTTTAATTTACTTTATTATATATTTATAGTAACTCTTTTAATTAAGTTTAAATACTATCTATTTAATTTACCTTTAAAGTTACTATTTATAAGTAATATATTTTCTAGTTTTAAAAGTATAATATTATATAGTAATAGTTTATATTATAAAGGGTTATTTTTATTTTAATTATTTAAGTTACTGCTATTAGTTTATTTTTTATTACTTATAGTAATTTAATTAAAATATTAGTAATTAATTATAGCAATTATTTATTTATTTAAAATATTATTATCTTTATTTAACTTTATATAGTTAAAGTCTAGGTTTTATTTTATTAAATTGTTTAAATATAGTAAATATTTATTTACTTTATTTGTTTTAAAAATATCTTTAAAAGTTAAGGATTTAAGTTTCAACTAATACCCCTTTTAGTTTATTATAGATATTTTTTAGGTTATTTTAAGTATTATCTGCTTTTATCTTTACTGGATTTATAAGTAAAGCAGCTATTATTATAGTATATAGTCTAGTTAAGTAATATATAATTAATAGTTTTTAAAACTATATTAACTTTTTATTTAGGTTTTAGTGTAGGCTTTTAAAGTTTATTAGTTTTTAGTTTTTATAGAGCTTTGCAGTCCTTTAAAAAGTACTTTAATTTATTATAGTTATAATAAATAGCTTTTACTTTTCCTTTTTAAATAGCATTTAGGTTTATTTAATTAAATCTTTTATTATTAAAGCTAGCGATATATTCTTATTGCTTTTTACTTTAATTTATATATCTTTAATATTTATAAACTTATTTAAATTACTATTATCCTTTTTTTATATTTAAATAAAGTTTATAAAGTAAATTGTTTATATTTATATATTTTTAATAAACTTAATAATACTTTTATTATAAAAGAACTTATAAGCTTCCCTTTTAACTTTTAATTTAAATTTATTATAAAAATATTTAATAAAAGTAAAGTTTCTTTATTTAACTTTAAAAGTATAGTTTTTAAAGTATATAATATAATTAAAGTATCTCTTTTTTTAAATTAAGTTTATAAATTTATTTTCTATGATATATTTTTTATTAATATTATTAAAGATATTTTTTAATTTTTCTTTAAATTAATTATAGCTAGTAAATATAAATTATATTTATTTATTAGCTTTATATTTATTATTAAAAAAATACCTTTAAGTAGGTTTAAACTATTTTAAAGTATTACCTTTAAGTTATTTAGCAGTTAAAAAGACTTTATTAGTCTTTATATTAAAGCTGGTTAAAAGGTAGGTAGAGTAATTATATAATTAAATAAAAAATGGTTAAAGTGCTATAATACTTTTATTAAAAGGCTTAAAGGGCTGCATTTTAAATAACTCTCTTAAATCCCTTAAAAGTTAACTCCTTTTAAGGTTTAGTATAAAGTTTAAAGCAGGTAAGGCCTAATTCTATAAATTTATAATAATTATTTACTATTAGTAAATTATTTATTAAAGTTTAATATTTTTAATAATTAAATATTAATAGTATTATTCCTATTTTATACAATTAGCTTTTATATATTAAAAGGCTTCCTTTATATAAATATAAAATTATTTTATTTTATTAACTTTATTTTTATTTTCACTTTTACTTATATTATTATCTTTATTATTATCTTTCTTTTAATAAAAAGGTAGAATAGAGGGTAAACTATTAAGGTTATTAAAAAAGGATACTGCAGCAGATATACTTGCAATATTGTTTAGGATTTTTAATAGCCTTTTAAATAAAAGTTATTAATATATAATAATCCAGGTTAATTCTTAATAGTTAAACTAAAGTTTATAGGGTTTATATTAATAAGAAGGTTAAAGATAAATATTAAGCAGGGTAATAAAATTATAATTTTATAGAATAGGTGGTTTTAGTAAATAGATTTATTAATAAGTGTTTAAGTAATTATACCAATAATTGTAATTTATCTAGTTTTATATATAAAGGAGATATATAATAAATATATTTAGATTGTTTAGATTATAGTAATCCCATTAATTTAGGATTACAGTTTTGTATAGTGATCCCTTTTATAGGATTACACTTATAGCTATAATCTATTAATAATTGGTTGAAGGTTCCAATATTCTGCTATAATCCTATAACCAGGTCTTTAATATAGTCGGGTAATAATAAGAATAAAAGTCTTATAAAATCAAATACTTTATATTAATCTTTAAAAGTATATATATACTTTTTATATAAAAAAAGTGTTTATTAAATAGCTTATTAAGAATTAATCAATTATTTACAGGAAGTAAATTATTTAAATTATATAATGTTCCTTTATATATTTAACTATTAAGTTTATAGCTTTTAAAGCAGTTTATACTTTTATATTATAAACTTTAATATTATTAAAGTGTTTAATATTTATAATTACTTTTACTTTAGAATAAATAATTACTTTTTACTTTATATTCTTTTTAATTTAAAATTTATTAAAGTAAATTAAAGTTGAATAAAAAGGGAATAATTTAATTATTTTTAAGTATTCCTTTACTGCACTTAATTTATTTATACTTTTTAAGTTTAAATTAAATAAAATATATAAACACTTTTTAATAAAAAGTATAAATTTAATAGCTTTATTAATTAAAGTAATAGTATATTAAAGTTTAGTTTATAGCAGTTAAAAAGGACTTTTTTATTAATATAATAATTAATTAATTAATTTTAATTTCATTTTATAAATTTCACTATATATTTAAACTAAATTTAAGTTAAAGTAATATTAACTATAAGACCTTTAACTTTTTATATGAAATGGAAATATTTATAGTCTTTTAAATTAAAAGGATTACCTTTACTGCTGTTTTAAAGGCTTTATTTGTTTTATTTATTTATTTAATAGAATTAATTTATAGTTATTATTAATACTTTAACTATTATACCTTTATTTTATATAAAGTAATATAAAAAATATAAACCTTTATAGGTTATATAATAGCTTTAAAAAGTTAACCTTTTTAGATTTTATTATATAATTTAAAGAAATTAAAGACTTTATATACTTTATTTATAAATATCTTTATATATCTTTTTAAAAAAAGCCTTAAATTAAAGTAAACCTTTAATTATTAAATATCTTTTTACACTAAATTAGTTTTCCTTTTATTATAATACCCCTTTTATAAATTTAGATTTTTATATAATAAAAGTGCAGTAATTTAACTTTACTATTATTAAAAATATTATATTCTTTACTTTTTATTTTAATATTTTATTAAATGTTTATTATATAAAAGTAACTATTTTTTTATATAAATCCTTTTAAAACAAATATAATAATATTATTAATATATTTAAAGTAAAATTATTAATCTTTAAGTTAAGAAATAAAATTAAAGTATAATATTACTATAATAAAAAAAGTAAAAGACTTTAATAAAATATTATATTTAAAGGCAAAATCTAGTTAATTAATTTTATTTCTTTTATAAATAAAAGTAGTTTTAGTATTTATAAAAGACTTTATTTATTTTATAAATTAAATAAACTATCTTTATTATTTAAATTATAAAATTAATTTATATTTTATAATAATATTAAAGGCTTTTAAAATATTAAAAGTAAATAAAATTATAACCTCCCTTTTCTTTAAAGTAACCTTAATATTATAGATTAAGCAGGCAATTAAATTTTATTATATTCCGAGCATATTTCCCTTATATACAGTTGGTACTGTTATAATAATTGCTATAAATGCGATTATTAGCCTATTCTTTTGCCTGTTGGCGTGACGGTATAATGGTTTGTTATATGATAATTGCATATAGCTGGTGGCCTTAGGTTTGAATTGTGTTCCGCAATTTGTGGACCTTTGCCGCTAATAAGCCCGCTATACGGCAGTACTTAGGCAGGTATTATAGCGTACGCTTAGGGGATAGAATAACTGTATAGACTTAAAGGATAGATTGGTCCTTTATCTGGTTATTGCCTTAGGCTTAAAGATAAGCCCTAAGGGAGAGGGATATTGTATTACATTCCAAGTATGTTTCCCTTATATACAGTTAATACCGTTATAATAATTGCTATAAATACAATTATTAGCCTATTCTTTTGCCTATTAGCGTAATAGTATAATGGTTCGTTATAAATTTATATTTACTTTTTTAAAAAAGGCTTTAAAGTATTACTTTAAAAGGATTTTATATTTAAATATTAAAAAGGATATCTTTTTAATAAATAGTTTTTTAATGCCTTTCTTTATATTAAATAAAATTAAAATAAATCTAAAGGTTTTATAGTTTATATAATTAAATTTCTTAAACTAAAAGATTATAGTAGTTTTAATATTTCTGAAAGGGAAAAGGTAATATTTTCACTTTAAATAACTTTTAAATAGTAGGCTATATATAATACAGAAAGGCAATTAATATATTATTTATATTAAATATAATATTTTTTACTTTAATTATAATGTTTTTTACTTTTCTTTCAATAATTATTTTATTTTATAGTATTTAAAAGTTTTTTAATACTTAAAGACTTTATAAGTTTTTAATATCTTTCTTTATTTCCTTTTACTATAGTAAATACTTTTTAAAAAAGGCTATTTACTTTTAAAGTTTAAAATACTTTTATTATTATTTATTAAAAGGAGGGGTTAAAACTAGTCTATAGCTTTATACTATTTAACTATTTATTAAATACCTTTATTTAAGCTAGCTTTAATTATAATTTTATTTTAATAATTATATTTTTTATATTTAATCTTATTATATAGTATTTTCTTTACTATAATTTATTTATTAATGTTAAAGTATATTATAGTATAGGCTAAGTAGATTAGCTAGTAGTTTTTGTTTTATTAAAGGGTATTATATTTATTTTAATATCTCTTTTTACCTATTCACTATATATTATATATAAAATGTCTTTAAAGTATTAATATAATTATATTTAGGTTTCCTTTAATTAAATTAATTATATTTACCTTTAATAAAAGCTAGGTATATATATATATTAATTAACTAAACATTTATAAATCTTTCGAAACAATGTTTCTTTTTATTTTAACTATTAATTTAATAAAGTTTAAAGATATTATATAAACTATATAATAGTTTAAGCCTATATTTAGGTTTTTTTTAATAGTTATTAATATAAAGCAGTTAAAGAAAATAAAGTTAATATATTTTTAAAATCCTTTATAAAGGCATTTATAAAGGCAGGGATTAAACTATATTTATTAACCTATTTAATTAATTTATTACTTATAATATTTAAAGCTTAGCCTAGTTATTATATTTAAAATAATATCTTAAAGTCTTTTATAATAGTTAAATTTATAAAAAACTAACTTTACCTTTAAATAGTTTTTATTATAATATTAAATAAAGCTTTATAGTATATATTTATAATAATATAGCTATTAACTTTTGTTTTATAAATATAGTTACTTGTTAATTTTAAAGGTAAAAGTTATTAATATAATAAGTTTAATATTTTTTTAATATATATAAAGATAAAAGGTTTAATTCTTTTTTAATTATTAAATAAATTAAATCTTTAAAACTTAAAGTAAAATTTTATTTATCTTTAAATAATAAAGTATTTTATTAAATCTTTAGCTTTTAAATAAATATATATCGCGGAGCGCAGCACAGCTATATAGAGTATAGAGAGAAATAGGAATAAAGCTTGATTCTAGTAATAAATATACTATAATAGCCTCGCTATATATATATATAGCTAATATAAAGGAAAACATAGAATATATACGTTATAAGCGCCTATATAGTCTAATATATTGCTTATACAATATATATATTAGCTTGTATCTGCTATATAAGCAGATAAAAGCTCCTTAACGCTAATAAGCGCTAATAAATAGTAGGTCTTTAGCCTACCTAACCTAATATACCCTTTAATTAATAAAGCTATTCTTAATACTTTATTAACTGCTATTCTAGTTTATTTATAGTATTATAATTATTTAGCTGCGCTTTTAAAGCCTCTTTTACTTAATTAAAAGCTCTTTTATAATAAATATATATTAATATTTTATTATTAAAGTAAAAGGGATATAAATATTATAGCTATTATTAATTTATAATAATAGGAAATTAAATAATAAAGCTCTTTAAATAAATAAATTAATTTTAAACAGTTAAAATAAATATATTAGCTATCTTTTAACTTTATTCTTTACTTTTTTTTTTTAATTATTAATATTATTATTATTATTAATAATAGTAATATAAGCAGTATTAATATAGCTTTAATAAATATTATACTTTTTATATATTTTTTTAATAGTATACTTTTATTAGCTAATAATAAAATTGTAGAATAAAAATACCTTTTTAATTAAATATAATTACAGTTACCCTTTAAAAGTGGCTTATTATAGTGTTAGTTATCTTTAGGCGGCTATACTTACTGCTACTCCTATACTGGCTGCTGCTTTTATACTGGCTTCTATTCCGGCTAGTCTAGTTTCTATTACTGCGCTGGCTAGTCTAGTTACTTAGCCTCTCTTTTATTTTAAGTTAAGGCTTGCTAGGAATTGCAAGGAAGCCTTTACTAAGCTGCGCGCTGCAGTATCTTTATTAACTCCTCCTTTTACTCCTGCAGCTCCTATTACTGCTCCTGCTCTTACTTTAGCCTTTACCCCTATTATTACTGCTGCTGCTTTAGTTACTGCTCCCGCTATAGCTGCTCCTATAATAGTTTTTACTTTTGCCTTTACCTTTATAGCTGCCTTTACTGCTATACTATTATCCCCTCTTTATAAAGGTTATTTAAAGTTAATAATTGCTGGTAAAAGAGATTTCTTTTAATATATTACTGTCGCCTACTTTTAACAGTATATTATTTATTTTAATAGTAACTATTAATATACTTTTTAATATATTTCTTCTTTACTTTTACTATATTATTTTAATTAATTATATACTTTACAGTTATTTAATGCTTATATTAATTATATACTGGCTCTTTTGAGCTATAAATAAAGATAATAACTAGGTAAATATACTATTCTTTTTTATATATTTATAAGCTAATATAATTAAATAGCAATTTAATATAAAAAGGTATTACGCCTTTAATTTAATTTACTAAAAGAGGAGGATTTAGTTTATATTAAAGAGGCAGCTGCTTTAAGTAGCTGTAACGATAATGCCTTTTATATATAGGTATATAAAAGGTAGAAAGCTTTAAGTAATTAATTATTACAGTAATAAAGTGCGCCTTTTATAGCGAGCGGCCTTTAAGTTAAAATTAAATAGTTTCTTATACTTTTATATATTCTATTTTAATAACTATATATTTATTAAGTTTAATAGTGCTTTAAAGTGCTTAAAGCGCTGTTAAGGAAAGGCTTTAGTAAGCCTATTAGTAGGTATAAGGTTAATAAAGAGATAAAAGATTAAAAATAAGCTTTTTTAATATTCCTGCTAAAGCTATATATTTTATATATTAATATAATACAGGCAAGTATTAATTTATATACTTTCTTTAATTATAAAATATATAATTAGCTAATTATTATAGTTAATATTTTAATTAACACTAAAGTTAAATTTTATTATTTAAAAAAAGTAATATAAACCTCTTGCCTCTTTTACTATTTATATAAAGGTAAATAACTCTGCTTTAATGATAAATATATTAACTGTACTTTAGCGTATAGTATTTTATAAAATAAAGTTTAAAAAAAGTATAATAAAATACCTTTAAAATAATCTTTAAGTATTTATATTATTAATGAAAAAAGTATCGCTTAAGGCAGTTAAAACTTATATTTCGCCTCGCCCTTTATATTAAAAAGTTAAAAAGCACTATATATATAAATAGCGGATTAGCTAATTAACTGCTTTAAAGTACTTTTTACTAGGGTTAATTAAAAACCGCAATAAAGCTAAAGTATTATATACTATATCTGGCTTTATTATAATAACTATATAAAGTATAGATTTTACCTTTTCCTAATATATTTTAATAATTACTTTTATAGCTTATATTATAGCTTTCTTAAACTTTATAACTAATATTAAAACTATAAAAAGCTATATTTTATTATTAAGCTTAAATTATTTTATAACTTTCTTAAAATAGGTTTTATAGGAAAGGTATATCCTATACTCTTTATAGTTTCAGGTAATTTTAATACTTAAAAACTACTATATATCCCCTTTACTATAAAGCTTATACTTTACTTTAAAAGCATTTAATAGCTTAGTTTAAAGAGCTTTATCGTTATAATAATATATAATTAAGATATTATTTATATAAAATACAATAAAAATCTTTTAAGTTTAGTTATAAAAGAGGCAGGGCTCCTTAAAGCTTAAGATTAACCTTTATTTCTTTAAGGTTAAGGATAATTTATTAAACTATAGTTTTAGCGAGTCTTTTAGCTTATATAAAGCTTTAGCGAGCTTTAAATAGATATTTAATAGCTTAAAACCTTTAAAAAGCTTATATATAACTGGTTTTAAATTTTTATCCTTTAAAGCATTAAAAAAAGCGTTTTTAATATTATACTGCTTTAACTTAAAGTTAAATTTTACTGCTAAAGCAATAAGTATATAAAAAGAATATACTGTTAATATAGCTGTATATATACTCTCTATTATAAAGCGTTCTTATAAATCCTTTTAGACTATAAATTAAACTTTACAGTATTCTAGATTTCTATTCTAGTTAAACTTATATATAAAAATTTAATATATAGGTAATAGCTTTATCTTTGCCTTTAAGTATAGTATCTTTTGCTAGGTTCCTTTTACGCGTAGAGAGTTAATTTTATTATGCGCAGTTTACTTAAACTTAGCCTTAAATAGGTATTTTATAAGCTCTTTTTAATCTTTCAGCAGTTTCGCTAAATCCTTTTAGTAAATAGTTTACTTATTAAAAGTAATACTTTTTTAAAGGGAAGCTTTTTAGTCTATTACTATATTAAAAATAGTAAATACTATTACTATACTTTTTAGTTTATTATTTATTAACTTTTATTAATTAAATAGTAGTTAATATAGTATTAAATTAAAAAGTTTTATAATTATTAAATATATACTAGGTTTATTATCCTTTAAAGTAATGCTCGGGGTATATATTTTAATTCTATATACTAAAAGATATTTATTAACCTTTCTCGCGGGTTATTTCCTTTAAAGTCTTATACTTTTATAAGTATTAACTACTGCTTTATTATTTAATAAATTATTAACTAGCTTTTCCTTTAAAATCTACTCTTTTAATATAAAAGTAGGCAAGTCTTTTATATATTAGTTTACCTTTAGCTATAGCGGTTTATCCTCTTTTATTAGGTAATGCACCTTTAATATATAAGGCTGTTCTTTTATTAGCTTTTTTTCTTTAAAGAAAGGTAAATTGCTTTTAAAAGTATTGCTTAAAGTTCCTATTAATGTCTTAATTTTATCTATA
Source organism: Mycogone perniciosa (assembly GCA_025331125.1). Classification (NCBI taxonomy): domain Eukaryota; kingdom Fungi; phylum Ascomycota; class Sordariomycetes; order Hypocreales; family Hypocreaceae; genus Mycogone; species Mycogone perniciosa. Next base: position 286,464 of record JAOALB010000031.1, read on the forward strand.
AAGATTAACTATTTTAAGGTAGCCTTTAATATTTAAAGACTAAAAGGTCTTTTTAGGTATATTAATAGTTTATTTAAACTATTTATTAAGTTAATTTTAATACTTTATGCAATTCCTACCTTTAAAGGTATACTCTCTTTTTCTGTATTACCTATAAAGGTATCTTTTACTATAGGAATATATATTAAAAAAAGTTTAAATTCCAGCTTATTTTCTTTAACTTTATTAAATAGCTTATTTAACTTAACTATAAATAGTTTATCTATACTTTCTTTTTTACTATTAAAAAAGCTAATTTTATTAAACTATATATTCTTTATAATAATTACCTTTACTAAGCGGGGTAATTAAATATAATATATATTATTTGCAGTATATCTAATAAAATATTTAATTAAGCCTTTAAGCTTTATTTTAAATTCTTTTTTATTCTAGCCAGCTTTATAGTCTCTGTTAAGTATATAGGCGCAGCAGCTATATATATAAAGTCTGCTTTAATTTAGCTATAGGTTTGCGGACAGCTCCTTTATTAAAAAGGGCGCAAAATCGCGGAACTATTACTTTAATTTTTTAATAGGTAATATTATATTAACGCTATATATAAGACTTATATTAATAATATATACCGCAGCTTTTATACTCTTAGGCTATAAATCGGTTAAAAGGCTTATAACTTTACGTATCTTTATTAATTTATTTATAACTTCCTAACCCGCGTATTCTAAAGCGCTATTTGGCTTATATATATAGGAAAGGGCAAGCTCTAGGATAATTCCTTCTGCGTTTGCCTAGATCTAGAAGCGTGTTAAGCCTTTAACTGCAATTACAGCTTTCTCGTTATCCTGCTTAAAAAAATACATTAAGATATTATATTGCATTTTTACTATACTTATAAAGTTAAAAAGAGCATTAAAGACAGTATTTTATTTTTTATTTAATAAATGGCGCGTATATAACTATAAAGTTTATTTTTCCTTAAGTATTAAAAGCCAATTATCCTTATTATAACTATAAAAATAGTCTTAAAGATTTTAGTGTACTTTAAAAAACAGTCTTAGTGTTTATCTTTTAAATGTTTTGCAAAAGATAACCTATTTTATATATATAAAAGTATAGGCTTTACAGTTTATTTATATAGTTCCTTTAATATATATATTCCTTGTATTCTTTACTAATGCTTTAAGCGCTTTTAGGCTTAAATATTTTAATTATAAGTATTAAAGCTTTTTTAAGTTATTATATAGTATTAGTAGATTATATATTAATCTTCTCCTTTTTTTTAATATTATATAGATATAATAGTTTACGCTAAAAAAAAGGAATAAAGCAGTTATACTGCTTAGGATAGTATATTTAGGGATAGGGTCTATATAAAGCGATAAGGGTTTATATTAAAGAAATAACAGATTATACCTATACTTTACCTTCCCTATAATAGTATTTAAATTTACTGTATTAATGCAAAATATATTATTGCACTTTATAAGCTATATTCCTGCTTTTTAAAGTTTTAATAAAGAGATAATATTAATATAAAATCCTTTAACTATAGCTATATCTATAAGCTTTACTAAGCGCGCTGCCTTTTAGTATAGATTATAAAGAGTATCTTTTAATAGGCGGTATCTTTTTCCGGCTATAGGATACCTAGCTCTTCCTGCCTCAATATAGTTATTTTCTATACTTAAAATAAAAGAGCTGGGAATAAGGTAATTCCTGCTATTTACTAAATAAATAGCACTATAGGTATTAAAGAGAGTGCTTTAAAAGAGGCAGTAAAGTATATCCTATATATTAATATATATTAATACATTTATTATATATACTGTAAAGCTTATATCTTTTTTATTAATTAAATCTAAAGAGATTAAAGCAGCTATAATAGTTAAAGCTATACCTCTTTAAGTTAAGGCTGTAAAGTTAATACCCTTTTTACTAAATTTATCGCAAAGTATATACTATTTATTTTCTTAAAGGCAAATATAAATCTCTATAGCTTATTATAGGTTAAAAATATATTTCCTTTTTTTATTAAGTTTCCCCTAAGCACAGCTAATAGTATACTATAGTCCTTTAAAGGCTAATTATACCTTTCTTATCTATATAGGCATTCCTTTTTAGCAGGAGCTTTTAAATATATAGTATTATTAGCTATAGCTTTATCTAAGCGGTTACTAAATATTATATAAAGTCTATAAGCGTAATTTTCCGTATTCTATATACTATTTAAGAAAAGTTAACCAAACTAATTAAAAAAGAAAATCTTAGCGGTTTTGCCGCTTTTAATTTAATTATCTATATAGTATAGGTAGTATAAAGTAAAGTTTAAGGTATAGTATACTTTAATAGCTTTTAAAAAAGCCTTTTAAGCAGCTATTCCTATAACTTTAAGGAGCTTATACCTTATTATATTTATATAAATGCACGCTTAGTTTATATACTATACTTCTAGCTTTAAGTTCCTATACTCTATATTATATAGGGCGCGTTTATATAAAATCTACACTTTTTTATATATTATATCTTTATAAAGAGCTAATTGTTTTTTAAGCTTCTTTATAATTTAATAAATAGTAAACTTAGCGTTTAAGTTTTTATTATTTTTATTAGCTGCTTTAATAGCAGTAAAGGTTAAAGCTATAGTTTAAATCGCAGCTTTAAAGTCTATAAAGACTAAAGTGTAGATACTGGTGTTAACTGTCTTTTATATCCATTTAAAGATTACTGCTTTAGCCTTCCTCTTTTTAGTATACAAGGCGATAGTGTATTAATGCTTATAGAGTAGACTACTATAATAAATAAAGATATTTATTGAAGTAGCTTTTTTTTTAAATGCTTTTAAAGCAGTTTCTTTTACTTTAGCTAAAGTAGGTAGCTTTAAAGCAGGGAAATAGTTATTATTTTAATTAAAGAGATTAAAATTAACTTTATTCTAAATCTTCGCGGTAATTGTATAGTTATTTAAAACAGTAATCCATTTAATTTACTATACTATTAAATCTAGCTTTATAAAGGTGATATCTCCTATATTATCTATTATAAAAGGTAGCTTTAAGAGCTTAAAAGTAAAGGGAAAAAGTAAAGGTAGAGATATAATATTAAGGGAAGTTTCTAGTAACTCTAATAGTTATTACCTGGGCTTATAACTATCGTAAAGCGCAGTATAGCTATATAGAGTATAGAGAGAAATAGGAATAAAGCTTAATCCTAGTAATAAATATACTGTAATGGCCTCGCTATATATATATATAGCTAATATAAAAGAAAACGTAGAATATATGCGTTATAAGCGCCTATACAGTCTAATATATCGCTTACGCGATATATATATTAGCTGGTATCTGCTATATAAGCAGATAAAAGCTCCCTAGCGCTAATAAGCGCTAATAAGTGGTAGGTCCTTAGCCTACCTAACCTAACAACATAATATTAAAGTTATTTCTTAAACTAATAAAAAAGCTATATTATAACATTATCTTTATTTTCTTATATTAACTTAAAAGACTTTTAAGCTAAATATTCTTAATAGCTTTAATAAAGCCTATTAATTATAAAACCTTTTTTTAATTTACCTCTTTTTAAAAAAGTATTAACTTTACTTTTTATTTCTTTATTAATTAAATTATTAAAGGTTTAAGTAATAATTATAAAGTTTATAGTAAAGTTTATTTTAAATAAAGACTTTTATTTATTAATACAGTTAATTTTTATATTTCTATATTCTTTTACTTTTATAAAAGTCCTTTAATATATCTTTTTCCTATATTAAAAAAGTTTATTATAATTATAAAGGAAAAGGTTTATTTATTAAGCCTAATAGTTATAGCGCTTTATTTTTAGCCTATATTACTTTATTTAATAGCAGTGATATTTATAATAATAGAATTAAAGGTAATTATATATAAGCTATAGCTTAAAGCTTAAGCTTTAACTATAAAAGCCTTTAACTTTCTTTTTAAAAACTTTTTAATCTTTAACTCTTTAATACCTTTTAATTATTCTTTAATAATATATATTTTTATACTATTTTATAAAGTAAAATATATATAATACTTAGTAAAGTTAAAAAGGTATAGGCTATAATAATTAATATATTAAAAGGGCTATTAATATTTTTCTTTTTTTAAATATATAATTTTATTTATTATAGTCTTTGCATTTTAATATTTTAATATAGCCTTATAAATTATAAAACTTTAAATATTAATTATATTAAATAATTTCTTTTTATAAGTTATATGTTTATTAAAATAAAAGTATTAAATAACTTAAAGCCTATATATATAGATATTTTAAATACTATAAATTAATTATATATATTAAGTATAATACTAAAAAGTATATACTATAGTATATACTAAATTTAAAGGAGTATATACTATTATAAAAAACAGGTAATATAGAGTCCTTTATTTAATACTAGCCCTTTACTTAACTTTATCAACCTAGCTGTATATAAATTAATAAAGCAGTAGGTTTAAGTTTTATAATAGCTTATTACCTATATTATACTTACCTAGCTTAACCCCCTATTATAATTCTTAAACTTCTATATAGGTTATTTAAGCTAATATAATAATAATATAGTAGTCTATTATATATAATATATTGGTAAATATAAAGAGAAACACTAGTGACTGTATGATTAATATATACCTACCTATTAATTTAACTGCAGGCCTTAGTAATACTATAAATAACCCTATATAAAATAAAATATAAGATAACTTTATATAGGATAAAATAGAAGATAACCTTATATAAAATAATATATAAAAGAAATATACCTGCGTTAATAAACAGATCCATTAATTAAAGCTATTTTTTTACTTTAAGGAAAAAGAGTAAGCCTTTAAGCGCTAGTTAAATAATATCTCTTTAATCTATAAATTATAATCGAGATACTGCTAAAGCTTAAATACTATTAAAATAATAAGGTTATACTAAACCTTATTTATATATAGCTTCTAGGAAGCTGTATATAATATAGTAATAAAGACAACGACTAAAAGTTTAATTAAGCTAATAATAAATAAACAATTAAATTGTAAATAATCTAATAGCTAAAAGCTATAGAATATCCAGTATATATATAGCCAGTATAGAAGTAATTGTATAAACAATAGCTTTATCTTTTATAATAGTCCTTTAACTAAATAATAAAAATATAGTAATAGAATTAGGCTTATAGTATTATTTCTATTTTCTATAAAATTTATTTATATAGGGAATTGTTTAAATTAATTTATTGCTATATAAACAGGAAACCATTTTAGTTAGACTTTTTATAATAGCCATTATGCCTATTATATTAAATTTAAGGTAGTAGGGTAGCTGGTTTTAGCTTAATTGCTATTGTTAAAGATAATAGAAATTTCCTAACTTACATTAAAGTTCCTTTAGGAACTTAGTCCTAGCGTTAGGCCTAATTCTGGGTCTAGCTAGAATAGGAAGGTTATTTATTTACACTATAATCCTTACTTTTTAGCCTTCCTTTTTAATACTCCCTTTAAAATAAAGACTATCCTATATAACTTTAAGGTAAATATAAGACTTTAAATATAGGAAAGTTACTAGGATATAGAAAAATAAAAGGAATAGTTAAAATAACTGAAATATAGGAAATAGCTAATATAGCTAAAAGAAAGAAAAAGGTAAAAAACTTTAAGTATATACTTTAAGTAAAAGCTAAAGATGAAAGAGACTTATAAAGTTCTTTAGCTTTTAACCTAAAAAAGGCTTAATAAGCCTATCAGTAACTATTTTACTAGTTTCTAGATAATTAACTATAATAACGCTATTTTTAACCTATTCCTTTATATAATTTGTTAAAAAGGAGGGCTAAAAAGTAAGGATTTTAGTGTATTTAGGTAACCTTCTTATTTTGGCTAGGCCCGGAATTAGGCCCAATACTAGGACCGAGTTTAGGAGGAACTTTAGTGTAACTCAGGAAATTTCTGTTATCTTTAACAATAACAATTAAGCTAGGACCAGCTATCCCGCCTACCCTAGACTTAATACAATAGCTATAATAGCTATTGTAAAAAATCTAACTAAAATAGTTTCCTGTTTATATAGCTGTAAGTCGATTTAGCCGATTTCTTATATAAATAATCTTTGCGGAAAATAGGAATAGGGCTATAAACCTAATTCTGCTACTATACTCCTATTATCTAGTTAAAGCACTATTATAGAAGATAAAGCTATTGTTTATACAATTACTTCTATACCAGCTCTATATACACTAGATATTCTATAGCTTTCTAGCTATTAGTTTAGTTACAATTTAATTGTTTATCTATTATTAACTTAATTAAACTTTTAATCGTTTCCTTATTACTGCATTATATCCAGCTTCCTAGAAGCTATATATAAATAAGGTTTAGTATAACCTTATTATTTTAATAAGACTTTATCCTAGTTAATTAACTGCTAGGTAAGTAGTTTTACTTTTAAAGGGAAAATCGATTTTTAGTTAAATAGTAGGTAAAATACAAAATATTTTATTAAGCCTTTTATAGTATACCTATTAGCTATAATTACTTTATTTATAACTCTCCCCCATAAAAGTTCTCTTACACTAACAGCTATTATAGCTTGTTAATATATAGGGTAATTTTTGCAGGCCTACTAACCTATCTCTCTGCTTAGGCTTACCAGGCCTTAATAGCGCATAAAGAGGGAGGAATTCAGAGAGCTTTACCTCCCTCGAGAGCTGGCGACGATATCTGTGCAGCTCTGCTGCTAGTATATTGCCTTATAAAAGGCAATAGACAACACTCTGCCTCGCAAAAGGTGTTGCCGAAAATAATATACTGCCTCTTATATAAAAGGCCTTAAAAACTATATCGCCTTATAAAAGATCCCAACAGCTTGCCTCCTAGAGGTACAGCTACCGCCTCGCAAAAGGTATTGCCGATAATAATATACTGCCTTTTACGTAAAAGGCCTCGAAAACTATATCGCCTCGCAAAAGGTCCTAATAGCTAGCACTTAAGTTTTTCCCCTCTATAAAGAGGGTTTTTTATCTTAATGCCTAAAGCCCTAAGCTTTAAATAACCCTTTTTCCTTTATAAATTAAAACGTAGCGAACAGCTATAAGGTTAATACCCCTAGCTATTTTCTAGCAGCTTACTGGCTAGTCAGGCCGGTCTTAAACTAATAAAACTATATAGGGGTAACCTAATATTTTATCTGTAGATAGGATAAAGACTTTAGCTGGCTTTTACTGTCCTATTGCCTATAAAGGATTTATATAACTAGTTTACTTAATAGATGTAAATAGTAAAATAAACAAAATAAACAAACAATTACTTTATTTAAGTTCTAGAACTACTTTTTATTATATCTAGCCATTTTTACTAATATTAATATTAAACTTTAATAATTAACTTTTATAAAAAGATTAGCCTTTAGGTTATATACTAATATTTAAATAATTTTAGCTTTTAGATTAATTAATATTTATAAAACTATTTTCTTTATTTTAAGTCTTTTATCTATAATAGCCTAAATTATTATATTAAATTAATAAATCTACTTGAAGATAAACTTTATTATTACAGCAGATAATAAAGTTAATATAAATTTTATATTTACTTATTTATAGAAATTATATTTTCTTTTAAATAAATAAGTATATTTATAGTCGCTTAAGATATATTAAGTATTAAAATAGACTTTCTTTATAGGCCTAGTTAATTTTATTACTATAGCTAGTTCCTTAAAATAGTATACGTTAAGGCTTTAGTATTAAAGGTATAATATAATGGCTTTATATATATTATTTTATTTTTATAGCTATTAATATCTTTTTTTTAAAAATCGGAAAGTTATTTCCTATCCTTTATAATGTATTTCTATATAGTATTATTAAATAGCTATTTTCTTTATAATTAAAGTATTAAAGATAAATATAGGCTAATAGCAGTATTTTATTAGTTTAGCCTATACCCTTTTATCTTTTATAAAACCTTTTTACTTTATTTTTTAATTATTAAAAGTCTGCAGCTAAAAGTTTAAATAGTCTTTATATTATTTAAAGGTATTATACAATTTATTAACATTCTTTACTATACTCTTCTCTTAGTAATATCAATGAAATTATATTCAAATATATATCTATAAAAATCTTTTAAACTCTTTTTTTTTTAGCTTTAGCTTTATTTATAGTAATTATTAACTTATAAAATAAAGTATCCGCTTTAATATTCTCTTTCTTTAAAATATATTTAGCTATAAAGTTAAAAAAAAAGGATATAGCTAATTTATTAAATTATATACCTGCTAAGGATATTATTAATCCTATTATTTATTTAATTAATAAATACTATAATATTTATTTCTAATATAAATAAAAGTCTATAAATATAAATATATAGCCTTTTAAAGGCTTAAAGTAAAGCTTTATACTCTTTTTTTATAGTATTATACTTTATTTCTAATAAAAGCTAATATTTACTTTTATATTAAATTAAATATCTTTTCCTTTTTATAACTTATATTAAAACTGCCTTTTAGCCTATTATACTAATATTCACTATTAAAATTACCTTTTTATATCTTTTATTTATATTTAATATTACTAGTAATAAAGTAAAGTAATAAATTCTTTAAGTTTATTTATAGTTTACTATTACTTTTTAATTTATTTTTAAAAGGTATTTTCTTTTAATAGATTAGCTAAAGGCTTTATAATTTAAATAAAGTATTTAATTTAGTATTTATAATAGTTAATTAAATTAAAAAAAGATTAAACTTTACTAATAGTTTTATAGTTTTTTTATTCTTTAATTTTAATAATTTCTTTAATTATTCATTACTATCCCTCTATACTATATAAATATCCTATTAATTTAGTTAATTTTGAATAAAAGATTAACTTTACTGCTAAAATAGTATATTTTTATGGTTTAATATTAATAAAGGTTTTATTTAAATTTTAAAAGTATTTTAAAATATAGTATTAAACCTTAAATATTCCCTTTTTATTATTATATATAGATTTTAATCTTTATACTATAATATTATTTAAAAATAATTAATCACTATTGCAATAACTAATAGGTATAGGACTAGATTTTCTAGTATATTAAATAGCTAGATCCTAAGTACTATTTAAATACTATAATAGGTTGCGGGCTGCGTTTAAATGCTTTTTATAAAGGCTTTAAAATTACCTAGCTAGCCACTAGACTGGAAAGCTAGTATTTATTTAAATATAAATTATTAAATAGATAATAGTATTAATAATAGCTTAAAAAAGCTTAGTATTAGCTTTATCTAGTTTAGTTATAGTTTTATTAGCAAAAATAAAGGGCTGTAAGGGTAATTGGATAGGCTTAGAGTTTTAAAGGTTAAAAAACTCTATAGCTTTAATAATATACTGTTTCTGGGAAAGCTAAAGAAGGCCTCTTTTTCTATCCCTAACTATCTAAACCCTTAAAAAGAAAAAGGCAGGGCCTTTATCTTTTATAGTATAGACTTTATTAAAAGCTAGCTTTAACTAGGCTATAGCTTTTTTATCTAGTCTAATAAAAAGATAGTTATCTATATAAGTAACAATAAAAATACTGTTATTTAGATTATAAAGAATAGTAGAGTTAGAAATTAAAGGATTGTATCTTAGTTTATTTCCTAAAGCTTATAAGGCCTATTACTATTCTTTAAAGGACTGTTTTAGACTGTAAAGAGCTTTTTGTAACTAAATAACCTAATCTATATTAGGGTTATAACCCAGCTTTCTAAAAATAGATTTAGTTTTAAAGGAAGCTTAACTGGCATAGTCTTTAAACCCTTTAGGACAGTTAAGGAAAATAGTTTCTTTAAGTATCCTGTTAAGGAATATATTAATAAAGTTGATTTATTCTATTTCCCAGTTATAGATAATAGTGAAAGCTAATAAAAGCCGCTAAGTAAAAGGAATAGCTGTTAAGGCAAACGTTTAGTTAAAATCTATTCCTTCTAGTTATTAAAAACCCTTAGCAACTAGCTTAGCTTTAAATTTTACAATTTTATTATTTTAGTCTTTTTTAGTCTTTAAGACTAATCGACTAGTAATAGGATTCCTGCCTTTAAGAATACTATTATACTTAATAAAGGTAAAGGTATATTGTTTAACTAGCTGGTTAAATTCGCTATAAATCGCTTTTAGCTATTTAATTTTATTAGGATTATAAAGTATTTGCTTAAGCGTTTATAGGTTTTATACTCCAGTGGCTAGAAAGGCTAACTTTTTAACGCTATTATAAAGAAAATAGGATATATCTATATTTATAGGATCCTCTATAACTGCAGAGTTTTATATAACTAGTATAGGAATAAGGGGAATAGTAGTGGGTACTCCCTTTAGAATAGGGTTAGGGAGTAAAGGATTAATATCCTAAAAGCTAGGAATTATTTAATTTATAAAACCTAGCTTTATTTCTCCCTTTAATTCTTTATTATCCTGACCTATAGTGGGCTTTAGGAGTTAAAGTTTAGGAATTTTATCTTTATATAGCTTTATAGTTAATAATTTAAAGACTGTATATTTAATTGGAATACAGATAAAGTAAGTATTACTATTTAAGACTGCTAGTAGTCTTTTAGTTTTAGTTTTAGGGATTAATTTATAGCCTTTAGCCCTTTATTTTTATAAAATAAATACTTTATAATAAAAGCTAATAATTATATATCTTTACAGATCAGGTTTATAATCTTTATTAAAGTCTAGGTCTTTATATAATTTTTAATAAAGGGTAAAGTCTTTATTAGTAATAGCTGTATAGTTAATTAGTTTAAAAACTGCAGTAATAATACAATTTTAGAGATATAGCAGTAGGTTAGCCGCTATAATAGTAGCCTATAGCCTATTTAATAAAAGTTTAATAAAGTATTCTATTAGACTATTCTATTTATAAATATAAAGGCTGCTATAGGAATATATAATTCTTAAAGAAAAGAACTAGGTTTAAAGTTCTTAATTAATTTCCTTTCCGCTATTATAGTGAAATCCCTTAAAATACTAGTTATACTGCGTTTTCAGGCTATTTATAAAGCTTTATAGTAGCTAAAAAGGTAAGTCTATTATAATCTTTTAAAAGGAATAGCTACCTATATCTTGATTTTCTATCGATAATTAAAAGACTAATAGGGGCCTTATTATAAGGTATTGGCTTTATAGAGAAAGTATTAGCTTTTAAACGATCTAGAGAGGCTAGTAGATTGGGAATTAGCTTTAAATTAAGCCTTTTAATAGCTTTTCCTTTATTATACGCTAGGCAATAGAATTTAGCCTCTTTAATAAAATTAAAGTTAAGAATTCTAATAGTTATTTTAATAGTCTTTTTTAGTACATTTAAACTAATATAACCTAGTCTTTTATGCTATAAAAGGGCTAGATTTAGCAGCTTATAGCTAGAATTACTATTAATAATAGTATCTCCCTCTAGTTTAAATAGCTTAATAACTTCTAGATTTTCAGTAATAGAGGATTCCCTAGGCATACAGGGCCTTTCCTCTATAAAGGTATCCTCTATAGGCTTATTCCCCTTTATTTCCTTAGGCAATAAAGGCATATAAAGCCCCTTTTCCTCCACTTGGCCTAAGGTTTTAGGGAGTTTAAAAAGATCCTTTCCCTTAGGATTATTTTTCTTTATAAGCCTAGGACTAGATCTAGTTGGTTGTTTTTTCAAAGCTGTTGATTTTAGAATAGTAATATATTCCTAAGCCTTTTCTTTATTAATAGCAGGGATTTAAACCTATATAAAGCTATAAGCTTTATAGCTATTTATATAGCTGTATAGTATAGTATATCCTTTAATTGTAAGGAAAAAACCATATTTTAAGGGATTTAATAGCTTTATTAGCTATATAGTTTTTATAAAAAGAGTATTATACTATATATATCCTCTAGCTTAATAATACCTTAAACCACTTATAAGGTTTACATTTAGCTATAGGCAATAAAAGGTATTTAGTAATTTTATCTTTTTATAGTTATTATTTTTATTAAAGATAGTAAAAGTGGCTGTATTTATTCCTTTAAAGGTAATAGGGCCCCTGCTAGTATAGATAATATTTAAGTCCCTGTTATTAAGTCTATAGTCTATAAACTATTTCTTAGAATTAATTATATAAACTGTAGATTTAGTATTATATAATAGACTATTTTAAATAGAGAGTTTAGGGGGTTTAGGTTTTTTAAAAGATTTAAAAGGCTTAAAAGGATTAAAAGACTTTTTTCCTTTTTTAGCGTTTAAAGTATATAAAAGATCTCGATTATTATTTAAACTGCTAATAGATTTAATAAAAAACTCTTTTAATAGCTCTTTTAAACTATACTCCCTAATAGCTAGATAGTATATACTCGTAAAAGCAGTATCCTTTATAGTTTACTTTTAGTTTTATTAATTCTTTTAATTTCCTTTCCTTTTATTAAAAATAGAAGCTGGCTTTTAATTAAAGGACTTAAAAGGGCCTAAGGCTTTATTAACTTTATATACAGTAAAAGATAGATTCCTAGTCTCTTTTAATATATCTGCTATAAAGAACTGAATATTAAAACCTTTAGTAGATTGCCTAATAGCTTTACTAAATCTAATAGTTCCTTTAATTCTTTCAGCCTATTAAGGATAAGTCTTTTTTAAGGAATTTAAATATTAATTTATTTAGTCTAGTATATTAATATTAACCTTTAAAATAGCTAGCTTAGCTAATAAGCCGTTAAAATTAGCATTAAATTTAGTTAAAGATCCTTTATAATTACTATAATTTAATAAGTAAAATTCCCTATAAAAGGAATCTTTTTATAGAGTACTAAAGTAATTATATTATCTCTTTAATGCTAAAAATACTTCTTTTAGCCTTTAAATCTAAATAATAAATACAGTAGAAATAGCTATTAAACTATCTTTAATTAGTATAAGTAATAAGGCCTATTCTAAATTAGATAAAGAATTAGTAACTATAGGATTTTCTATAAAAGTATAGTAATCTATAGCCTTTAGTATAATACCTAAAGACTGTTTCTATTAATTAAAGTTATTAAGGCCTACTAGCTTATAGCTTTCTAGAAAGCTATAGACTTTTTTTAATACCTTTTTAATAAAACTATTATTTAAAGTAGAAATAGTATTTTAAGGTTAAGGAATAAATAAAAATAAAACCTAAATTAATATAGGAATAGGAGTAGAAGCTTATATTAGCATTAAAATAAAGGCTATAGGATTAACTTATATTAAATTAATAGTCTATTATTAAAACTTTAATATAGCAGCAGCTAGGCTAGCTAAAGTATTAAATAACTAAGTTATAGTGTTATTTTAACCCTTTAACTATACCTTAACTGTCTTAATAAAAGCCCTCTATGCCTAAAGCTTTTATTTTATATTCTGCACTTAAATAAATTGATCCCTTTACTGCTAGAGAGAGCTATTATCCTTAATTAAGGAAATAAGGCTACTAAGAGCTTTAATAGGTTAACTTATACTGCTATTAGACCTATATCCTATTAAAATAGGGAATATACTTTATAGTATATATAAATTACTAAAAATAGTAAAAATAGTAGCAGTATTACTATAACTGTAACAGTATTTACAGTAAAAGCCTAAGAATAGCTTCTAGTAGCTATAATTTTAAAAGTAATGCTTATATAAGCACTAGGATAAGTACTAGGATAAGCACTATAAAAACCCGCTATAAGTGCTGTAGTAGTATTAAGGGAAGTGCTGTAACTACTAGAAAAATCTACTAATAGAGACCAAAGGAAAACTCTCCTAGGCTTATAACCTATTAAAAATAACAAGGTTATACTGAACCTCATTTATATGCAGCTTTTAGGAAGCTGTATATAATACAGTAATAAGGAAATAACTGAGAGTTTAATTAGGTTAATAATAGATAAATAATTAAATTGTAACTAATCTAATAGCTGAAAAGCTATAGAATATCTAGTGTATATATGGCTGGATTATAGAAGTGATTGTAAAATAATGCTTTATCTTCTATAATAGTCCTTTAACTAGATAATAAGAATATAGCAGTAGAATTAGGTTCATAGCCTTATTTTTATTTTCCGCAAAATTCATTTATATAAAAAATCGGCTAAATCGACTTACGGCCATACAACAGGAAACCATTTTAGTCAGATTTTTCACAATAGCTATTATACCTATTATATTAAATCTAGGGTAGCAGGGTAGCTAGTCTTAGCTTAATTATTATCGTTAAAAATAACAGAAACTTCCTAATTTACACTAAAGTTCCTCCAGGAACTTAGTCCTAGCATTAGGCCTAATTCCAGGTTTAGCCAGAATAGGAAAGTTATCTATTTACATTAAAATCGTTGCTTTTTAGCCCTCCTTTTTAACACATACATTATTGGATAGCAGTTAAAGAGAAATGTATATTAGAAATATTACTTAGCTTTGCCTTAAAGGTAACCTCTACACTTAAAATAAATAGCTTAGCGACTTAAAATAAGCCTTTAATAAGGCATTATAAAAGTTTTAAAAGGACTTAAAGTATATTTTACTTGCCTTTAATAATATAAATGCTAGATATAGGTTTAAGTAGTAGTAATACTTTAATAAATATATATTTATTTAATAAAAGGAAATTAAAAATAGTTAATCAAACTATATAAAATAAAGTAAAATAAGATTTAAAGACTTTAAAGATTAAGAAATTTATTTATTATATAATTTAAATATATTTATTAATATAAAGGCTAAACTTTAATAAAGTTTTATATTTATTTAAGCTTAATTAAAAAGTAATTTTTATATAAACTAAAAAGAAAATATACTTTTAACCTTTATATAAAGCTTAAAATAAAACTATAAAATTCAATTAAAATATACTATAATAATATCTTTAATATTAAAAAGGAAATAGTTTTATTTATTATTTATTTTTAAAATATAGAAAAACTATATTAAAAAGAAAAATAAAAAAAGCTAAACCTTTAAACTTCTTTTTATGAATATTTTTAAAGATTTAACTATAATTTATTTATAGGTTATAAATATAATAATACTATAATATATTTAAATAATATACCTATACTTTAAAATATAAACTTTAATAGCTATATTAAAGTTAACTTTATTAATATAGCCTTTATTTAAATATACTAGCTCTGCTAAATATTTATATAAATACTTAACCTTAAAGCTGCAGGGAAATTTATACCTTTTTAATATAGTATATAAAAGGTTTTAATATAGTTTATCAACTTTTAAATTATTATTTAATAATTTATATATATTTATATTAATATTAACTATAAGTTATACCTTTAAAGTAACTTTATATTATTAGGAATATTAATATTAATAAAATATTATATTTATATTAGCCTAGTTAAGTAATATTAATACTTTAAATATTAAGAAAAGGATTAAAAAATCTTATAACTATATAAATTTTAAATAGTATATAAAAGCCTAACTTAAATATTTATAGTTATTAAATTAAATAAATACCTTTAACTATTATATAAAAATAAAGTAATAGGTAAAAGGTTTACTGCTAATATCCTTATAGAATTCTACTGCTTTTTAAAACTATTTAACTTTACTTATATTAATATATTACTATAGTATAAAGCTGCAGACTATTTAATTAACCTTTCATTAAAGATATAGCCTTTATATAGCAGTATTTATTTACTTTCTTTAAGTAAATTTAAAGAATTTTATATTTACTTTAAAAAGAATTTAATAAAAGGATAAATCTGCCTTTTCAAAAGATTAGTAAAGGCATTTATCTTTTTTATATTAAAAAAGGATAATATACTATAGCTATATATTAATTATTATAAATCTAATAAAGTAATAGAAATACATCGCTACCTTTTACCCTTTATTTTAAAGATCTTTAACTATACTTAAAGTATTTAATATTTTATAAAAGTTAATATAAAAAGAACTTATTATTATATTTAAATTAAAAAAAGAGATAAATAAAAAACTATATTTTAAATATATTACAGCTACTTTAAACACTTAATAATGCCTTTTAAACTTATTAATATATTAATAACCTTTTAATATTATATTTATAAAGTATTATATAAATCAATTAATCTTATATATATAGTTTACTTTAATAATATTTTTATTTACTTCAAGATTAAAGAAAACTATATAAAATATATTAAATAACTCTTAAAATAATTAAAAGAAGTTAAGTTATATATTAACCCTTTAAAATATATCTTTTATAAAAAGAATATTAAATTCTTAAAGTATATTTTATTAAAAGATAAAGTATTAATTCACTTTATTTAAGTTAATACTATTATATTATAGCTTAAGCTTAACTTATAAAAAGATATTTAAATATTTTTAAAGTTTTATAACTTTTACTAATAGCTTATTAAATTACTTTTATATCATAGCCCTTTTTACTGCTTTATTAAAAGGTAATAAAAATAAAAAAAAGTTAAAGATAATTTAATTAATAAAACGTAAAAAGGTAATATTTTAATAGTTAAAGGATACCTTTTAATAATACTATTACTATAATACTTTAACTTAAACCTATCAAACTATATTAAAATGAATATATTTAATAATATAATAGTAGGGATTTGATTTTAATTAGACTTAAAAGGAAAATACTAATTTATAATATTTTAGCCTTAAAAGTTTATTAATATAAAGCAGGACTATAAAACTTTAAATTAAAAAGTATTTATAATTATAAAGTTACTGCTATATTAATAATATTATTTTAATAAAGCAGAGACCTTTATAAAAGTTTTATTTAACTATTTAAACCTATAAACCCTTAAATAATAATAAAAGCTATTCTAGTAATAGGCCTAATAGTATATATATTTAGCGCTATTTAACTTTAGAATGAAATATCAATTAAAAAAAGTAACTTTATAGACGCACTATTATAGCGCTTTAACTTTAAAAGCGAAAAGTAAATATATATTAAATTACTGCTAAATTTATAAAGTAAATTAATTCAAGTTTAACTAATATAAATATATAAAGTATATAGTAAAATGCCTTTATAGGGTAAAGGAACGTAAATATTAAGATGATTTAAATATAGTAAAATGTCTTTATAAAATAAAATAATTTACGTGTATTATTAATATAGCGAAATGCCTTTATAGCATAAAATAACTTATATTAATAAAAATAAAGGTAAAAGACTACTAAAACCCCTATATTTAATAAACTAGGCTAAAAAGATAATTAATTATAAATAATTAGTTTTAACCTTTATCGCTAAGTAAGCGTTAGCAATAAAAGAGCCTATAAAAGACTTAATCTTTAAGTCTTTTATAAAGCTAATCTAAAAAGGTTAAAGAAGGGATAAAGAAATTAAAAAATAAAAGGCTGCTATATTAACAGTTAATAGCTAATAACTTTAAAGGGTTTAATTATTAAATATTAAAAGATTACTATTATATTAAAAGTGCCTAAATATATTAAAAGATAAAGTAATATATTAAGAATTAATAAACTTATATTATAATAACCTATTAATAGGCTACTTTAATATTTAATAAATACTAGAATTACTTTAATATAAATTCTATTAGTATTATATAGATAAAGATATTAGCAAATATATATATAGCTATAATATATATTAAAGCGCAGTATTAAAATAATATTGCCTATATAGCGCTTTAAAATTACTTTTAATTTTAAATAAACTATAGTTAAAAATTACTATAACCTTTATTATACGCTTATTAATAATAATATATTCAAAGTAAAAACTAAATACTATTTTAATAATAATAAATTAATTTATAAAGTATTTATTATTTATATTTACTAATATTTTAATTATTTTTATAAAGTTAATAAAGCTATTTTATATAAAGGTGAAGTTAATATTTAAGCCCCTATAAAAGATAGTTTTAAATAAAGGATTTATATTTATAAGTAATGTGTAGTTAAAACTTTATTTTATATTTAAAATAAAATACTGTTTATTAATAGTACTTTAGTTATAGATTAATAGATAAATAAAAAGGATAAATTAAATATTAATATATTACTTTTAATACTTTATAAAGAAAAAAATAAATAGTATAAATATAACTTTTAAAGTTAATATAGTTTACTTATAGGAATATAAAATATATAATAATAAAAGTATTAGTATTTAAAGCCTTATATAACTTTCAATTAAACTTTGAAATAAGAAATAAAGGTATTATTAAAGGTAAAGGTATATTAATAATATAAGCTTATATTAAAAATTAAATTAAGTTAAAAGAAAATTAAAAGTTTAGTAGTAAATTGCAGTAAAATACTAGGCGTTTTATTTTAATAAACGCTATAAGCCTTTAACCTTATAATAAAAGGACTTGATAGTATTTTTAATAAAGAATTTAAAGCCAAAAGGTAAAAAGAAAAAGTTAATATTAAAGTATATAAAACCTTTTTATATCTTTAAAACTATAAAGAAATAGGCTTATTATATTACTTTATTAAAGAAATACTTTTATTTATATAATATATTTTATCTTAGGCTATTTAAACTTTAAGTAGTAAAAAGACGACTCATTAATCAATTATTACTAATATTACATTTAAATAACTTGAATAATTTAAAGGGGGAGTAGGAAATAAAAGAAATTATAAGATATATATAGCTTTAAAGGGAAATATATTATTTAATAAAATAGAAAAAATAGCCTTTTAAATATAATTAATGAACTATAAAGAATAATATAGAAAATGCTTAAAAGTAAATAGAGTAATATTAAAAAGTATAAACTAAAAGGAAGTAAGCCTTTATTAATATTATAAAGATAAAGGAAATTTCTAATTAATACAAGAAAAAAAAGGTAAATTTAAAAGAATTAATATAAATTTACTATTAATTAAAAATTAATTAAAGTAAAAGGAAAAGGCTATTTATACTCTAAAAACCCAATAAATAAGAAATAATAAAATAATTATAAATCAAAGCTTACCTTAAATAATAATTTAATTACTTTATTATATTTATTTTACTTAAAGTTCCTATTAATAAATAATATTGTATTAATTACTGTAAAAGAACTTTATTACACTATTAGCTAAAGGATATATTTACTATTAATAAAGAAAAGATTAAAGAACTGCCTTTTAATTTAAGCTATAAAATCCTTTATAATTTATTTATTTGCCTATTTATAAGCAGTATTAATAGCTTATATATAAATAAAAAAGACAGAAAAGGTAATATTAAAAAGGTAAAAATATATATTAAAAAAAGCTTAAAATAAAAAATAAAGCTATTAAAATACTAAAAGGTATTAATAGGCAGTTATTAAAGTTTTATACTTTATAGAATTTTAATCCCTTTTAACGCTAATTAATTTATACTTTTAGTAATACTTTAATGTAATACTATTAAAAGTAAAATACAGGTTAAATAAAGATTTTATAAGCTTTTAATATATAAATCCCTTTAATTTATAAAGGGGGCTATTTTTATTATTAT
Organism: Mycogone perniciosa; assembly: GCA_025331125.1. Lineage (NCBI taxonomy): Eukaryota > Fungi > Ascomycota > Sordariomycetes > Hypocreales > Hypocreaceae > Mycogone > Mycogone perniciosa. The sequence continues at coordinate 305,919 of JAOALB010000031.1, forward strand.
TAGGCTTAAGGATAATATAGTTTTTGCATTAAGTTTTAATTAATTTAAAGGTAATATTTATTTAGTAAATATAACTTTATAATACTATAAAAAGGCCAGCTAAAAGCAATTAATAAAAGAATAAAAGCTTAATATACCTAGCTTTATAGACGCTAAGTAGAATTTATTAATTATAGGAATTATTATGCTTTATATATTAAAAATCGCAGGTTAAAGCAAACTTAGTAAAGATATAGTTTATTAGCTTTAAATTGCTAGGCTTTTTTTCCTATTTTAGTACCTTTTTATTATACTTTAATACTATATAGAAATAATATATACACTAGCTTTTAGCGAGGCGGGAATTAGCGGTTTGCTTAAAATAAGCATTAATTTACATAAAGCGCTAGTTTTAATAGACTTAGTAAATAAAAGGCATTAAAGTAAAAGGCTAGCGAAATAAAGGCAATAAAGTAAAAATAAATTAAATAAAGGATTAAAAAATAAAGGTTAAAAGATAATTAATATAAAAGGCAGGTAAGATAAAGATAAAGGAAAAGTAATTTAAAAAGTAATTAAAGGGGAATAAAAAAAGTTATATTACTTTATTTCCTTTATTTATAAAATCTTAATATTAAAGAATATTTAAAATAGCTATTTAAAGAGAGAGGGATAATTATAATATTAAAAAGTATATACCCTAGTATATATTATATCTAAAGGAGTATATACTATTATAAAAGATAGGCAGTATAGGGTCCTTTATATAACGCTAGCCCTTTACTCAACGATATTAACCCAGCTGCATATAAGGTAATAAAGCAGTAAATTTAGGTCTTATAATACCTTATTACCTATATTATACTTACCTGGCTTAACCCTTTATTATATTAATAGTTTTATTAAAAGCCGCTTTTTACTAAGATATTAACAGGGATTTATTGTATATTTAATCTTATACCTTTATTAAAATTAATATGGTAATAAAGTATATTCTTATAGTATTTATATAAAATTTAAAGACCTTTTAAATAAAAAAGCTTTTTTAAATATTTACTTTTTCAATTTTTATATAATTAGCTTTAATAATTAATTTAAAAGATAAAAATTTCTTTTTAATATTTTTATTTTTTATTTTAAAAGTAAAGTTCAATATTACTTTTTAAAAGTAAATAATACTTTTATTTTTAAAGCCTTTAATTTTAATAACCTTTTCTTTAACCTTAATAGTAGTAATGTTTTTAATTATAATTTTAAAAAACTTAAAAGAAAATTCTTTTATTAATTTCTTTTATTATTACTATTTATTTTAATCTTCATTATTATTTTATAATAAAAGCTAATTTACTATTATTTTAAAAAGTTAATTTTATTTTCTTTCTTTAACCTAAAAGGCTTTTATTCATACTGTTATTTTTAATAATAATTATAATTTATATAATTTATTTTTACCTATTAGTTAATAACAAAGGGGGAGATTTAATTTTACTTTAAAAGTAAAGCTTTATTAACTGCTATTTATTATCCTTTTAAATAAATATATTAACTGGTTAAAATGTTATTAATTAAATAATTAAAGAATTTTTATTTAACTTTTTAAAGTCTATAAAGGCCTTTAAAAAAAGGCCTTTTCAAGTCCCTTTTTCAAAAGATATTTATTAAATCTTATATTAAAATTAAAAATAAATTTAAAAATATTAGTTTTAATGTATTTCTTATTAATATAGTATTTCTTAAATATAAATAAAAAGATTATAGTTTCCCTTTACTTTAAAAGCGAAAAAGTACTCTTTTTTTTAAATCGCTAAAATACTGCCTGCCTAGCAGTAGTAAAATTTAATTATCCTTAGTTTACTTAAACTTTAATAGTATTTACTATTTTTCTTTAAATACTTAAAAGGGGTAAAAGAGTATTATTATGTTTATTTTTCTTAATAGCTAGTTAAAAGGTTATAAATTTTAGTAAATAGATACCTAGAAGGCAAGGTACTTATACGTATAGGAGGGAAGCTTAATTAGCTACTATAAAAGGCTATACCTATTCTAATATTAAATTATTTAAATTACTATAAACTACAAAGTAATCCCAGTAAATCAATAAAAGGATTTAGTATAGATTATTAAGAAAATAAATATAATTAAGCGTAATTTATAATTATTTTCTTTTATATTAGTTAGCTCCTTTATTAATAGTAAAGTAATAAATATAAAATAATATATTTTTATAAAGCAGTAAACTACTATTAGTAAATACTTATAAGTAATATTATAGTAGTAAAATTTAAGCAGTAGTATAATATAGTTAATAAAGATATTTAATTATATATAAAATAAGACTAGTAATAATTAAAGGAAGCTTTATAGTAAAGATTATAAGGCCTTTATTTTAATATATAGTTTATAGGCTTATATAAATGCTTTAATGTCTTTTAAGATCTATAGCTACTAACATATCCAGCTAATAAAGTCTATAGTTTTAAACCTGCCTAGGTATTTAGCTAGGCCGCTTAAATAGTTTCTAAATAGGATTTATATATAAAGCTTATTATTAAAGGGAATAAAAAGCTGCTTTTAATAGTAAATTCTATTATTTATTACTTAGCAGTTATTTATTACAATCTAAAGTTTTTTATAAAGCTATTTTAGCTATTAGCAGATATTAAGGTTTTAGAGCGCAGTTACTATTTCTCTCGCTATAGTATTTTATTTATATGCCGCTGCAATTAAGTTATTAATTAATCTATCTTCTGCCAGTATTATTATAGCTATAAAGGCAGCCTTTATAAACAGTTTAATATTTAACGAGACTTTTTTTTAAAATATCGCCTAAACTTTAAAGCTAAAAAAACTCTATAAAGGGATAATATATTGCCTGTTTTTAATTTAATTGTTAAAGGGGTTTAATTTCGCAGGTTTATTTTCTGCTTTTTTACTTAAAGTATTAAGCTTTATAGCCTTAAAGCCAGGTTAGTAAATAATATAAAAGTTAAAGTTAAAAAGGAATTTAAATTATTAGATTTACTGTTAATTTAAGGCTTTTATCAAAGTAAAGTATTTAAAGTTTTTATAGTTTATAATAATATTAAACTTTTATAAATTTTATAATTTTAAGCGCTACTTCTCTATTACTTTAATAATAGCTAGGAGTTTTTTATTATAGATTTTATAGTTATATTTTTAAGTATTATACTTTATTAAAAAGAATATAATAAAGCATAAAATACCCTCTTTATTATACTGTAATAAAATACTGCCTAATATTTAATTAAAGGTATTAGTTTTAAAGACTATTTATTTATTATAGTTAAAGAAGGCTAAAACTAAGGCTAATTTAAAGGTATATTTAATTAAATTAAAGGTTTCCTGCTATTTCTCTCTTTAAATATATAGTTAATCTTTCTTTAAAAGCTTATTTAATAATACAGCTATTTTAAAGTATCTTTAAATAAAAGAGCAATAGAAATTTATAAAGCTAAAGAACTTTTATAGGTCTTTTACTCCTTTAAGTAATTACTTGTTTAATATAGCCTTAACTTTTTTAAAATTTATTTTTAATCCTTTTAAAGTAATAATTAAGTTAAAGTATTTTATTTTTATAATTTTAAACTTATATATAATAATATTAATTTAAAGGCTAAGGTTTTAAAGGCAGGCTATTATTTTATATATATATTTTTAATACTCTTTTTAATATTATAAATATATAAAGATATTGTTAAAGTATATTATATAAATATAGTTAAAGAGGTTATAGAGAGTATAGTTAATATAGTATTAAAATATAGCAGGTATATTATAGAGGCTAAAAAGTATAATTAATATCTTAAAAAGGCTAAACCTTAAAATAAACGCTATTTTCTATATATCCCCTTTAGCAATATAAAGGTTATTAAATATAGTGATAATATCGAGTTTTATATATACCTTTATATAGCTTAAGGCGTTAAAGGTTTCCTAGATTAATAGCAGTAGGTACTGGTTTTTAATAGTAATATTATTAACTTTTAGTAATTTTAATAAATATAAACGCTGCCTTTTAGTTTTGCAGTTAAAAAAAGGGTAATAGTGCATTATACTTATAATTTATAAATAAATCCTTTTATTAAATTATTTTTTAATTATCTTTTTATTACCTGCAGTTTATTAAGTAAAAATCGCCTATTCTTTTAATATAGTAAGTCTTTTCTTAGCAGTATTTTAATTTTATAGTCCTAGGCCTATTATAAAGGAAGTTTATATACTATCTTTAATAAAAAGGCATTATATAAGTTATATAGCTAAAATAGCAGTTTTTTGAAAATATTTAGTTTATTAAATTTAAGTTTTCTTATTATAAATTTTTTAATATAAGCAGCTATAATCTTTTTTAATTATATTAAAAAGTAGTATTTATTAATAAATTTATATATTTCTTTAAATAATATTCTTTTTACTTTAATATAGCCTCTTTATCCTATAAATATTTATTAAAAAAACTTATTTAAAAGCTTTAGTAAAGTAATAAATATTAGTTTTTTAATTTTAATAGTTTAATTAATCTTTTTTTAGGTTACTTTTATTATACGGATATATAGTTATTAATAAAAGGTAATAAAATTTATAGCTGCTATTATTTATATACTTACTATATTTAAATATATTTTTTAATTTTAAAGTTTAGTTTAGTTTTATAAAAGTAATATATTAAAAAGTAATAGTAATAGCTTTAATAAAGGTTTCCTTTTTTATTATTAACTGCAGATTATAAAGGTAGGTAGTAGCTTTATATATATTTAATTTAAGATTATTTATGCCTATACTTTTTTATTATTAATTCTGTTATACTTATAGGTTATATAGTAATTTTAGTTTAGTATTAAGGTTTATAAAATGCGCAGTTTAGAGGCTTTTTCTTTAATTAAATTATAGTTTATTTCTTTTAAAGTATTTTTAATTAATAGTTATTAATATAGTATAGTTTTTTATTTAGTTCAGTTAAGCTGTACTTTATTTAAAGCATTTTTAACTATTAATTACTAATAATATATATTCTTTATATTAAATTTAGCGAAATTATTTTTTATTTTAAGTGCTATTAAAACTTATATAAAGCTGGCTATACTTTTTAAGAGATAATAGTTATAATAGTAATAAGATTTAAAAGTAATAGTTAACTCTTTTTAATTAATATTAAAGTTATATTTTCTTAGCTATAAAAGGCTAAGGATTATAAATATATTATTAAAGATATTTATAATAAAAAAGAGGTAAAGCTTTTTATAAAAGCTAATTATAGTTTATATAATAAAAAAGTTTAAAATTTTATTAGCTATACTTTTATTAATAAGTAAAAGATTTTTAATAAATAGGAGTTATTACACAATAATATTAAATCTTTTAATAAAAGCGCAGTTAATAAAAGCTTAAAGTATATAGCTATTATTTATTAAAGCTTCTATATTAATATAAATATTATATATAAAAAATAGTATAGTTTATATTAAAAGGGATTTACTATTTATTAATTTAAGTTTAAAAGGCTTTTAATTAAAAAGATAGCAGTAAATTTATTGTAAGATAATAGTTTTATTTATAATTAACGTTTACTTATAACTTTTAATAAAAATTAATCTTTTCTTTAATTTATAAGTTAAATCTAGGTTTTCATAAATAAAGCTAGCTAACTTAAAATAAATTAAAAGTTAATAAAGTAGTGCTATTATTATTATCTTTATTAATATTTAAAAAAGATATATTATTTAAGGCCTAGATTTATAGGTTATTTAAGTATTACAGGTAATATTAATGCCCTAATAAGGTTTAGTTATTATATTTTATTAAACTATTTTATTATTAGCTTTAAAGTACTGCTAAGTTAAAGTATAGCTAGTATAGCTAAATTTAGCGATTTTAATTTTATATTTAATATAGATTACTTTAATATATATTAAACTGCTTTTTTTTATTATATTTATGAAAGCTATAGCCTGCTTTTTTATAGTAAAAGCAAAGTCCTTTAATAATATATTCCTTGCAAAAGACTTAAAGGTAAAGTAGCAGGGTATATATAGTATTTAATTATATTAAATTACTAGCTAGCGCTAAAATAGTAGTTTAGTTATTTTACTAGCGTTAATAATATTACTATTAATACTAATACTGCTATTATTAATAGTTTTATTAATACTAGCATATTTAAGCAGCGTAAAAGGCATTATAGTAAACGCCCTCTTAAAGTTTATTATAAATAGTCTAGTAAAGTTAATATTATTTAATAAAGTTAGATTTATCTAGTTTAGTTACTTAAATCTTTATAGTAGTAATAAGCTTTTAAAAGACCTTTATCTTTAAAGCCTTTATTATCTGCTTAGCAGTTTTATTATATTTACTGCTTAATATAAATAACTTTACTATAAAGTTTTAAAAAGGCTTATTTTATATATATAAGTTATTAAAAGACTGCAATACCTTTTAAAAGAGGTTAATTATTTTATATTATTTATTAAAATTAATAAAAATACTATATTAATCTTTTAATACTATTAGGTAAAGTTATTAAAACTTTTAATAATAGTATTAAAGTTTCTTTATTACAGTTAAGATATATCTCCCTTTAAAAGACTTATAATATATAAAATCTTTTTAAATTTAATTAAAAAAATTAATTAATTGCCTATAAAAGTAATATTAATTTAAGAATATTAATTAATATATTTTTACTAATATTTAATAATACCCTTTTATTTACTATTAAATTATTTAAGGTTTTTAATTTAGTGGCAGTTAAATAAGTTATTATTTTTAAGGCTTAATAGTAAAGCTGTATTTAAAGCTTTAACCTAAACTTTAATTTATACTTTAAAGTTTTAATTTTTAGCTATTTACTTTAAGATTTCTTATTTAAAGGTTTATTTTTATTTTTTTTATTAAGCTAGGCCCTTTTTAATTATTTAATTAAAAAAATAAAATTAATAATAAAAATTATTATCTTTAATAATTGCATTTATTAAATATATATAGTTACTATTAATATTAGATTTTTATAAAGTTTTAAAGAGAAAAGGGAAAGGTATAAACCTTATAGCTAAAACTATAATCTATTAGGCTAGGTTAGGCTGCAGGGTAAGTTTTAGGGTATTTATATTTATCTCGCTTATAATTGGTTTTTTATAGATATAGGGTTTAAAAGATAAAGGCTAAGCTGTAAAGGTATTATTATAGGTTTAGGAATAAAGGGGGATTTAAGGAGAATTTATTATTAGTTAAGTATATACTTTGCAACGGCGCAGCTAAGTTAAAGGATAGTATAACCTATTACAGTATAGAAAGGCAGGTTAAGGCAAATATTATTATTATGCCGTAGAGAGCAAGAAAGCCTTAAGGCTTTATAGAAAGCTATAGCTAGGAATATATTGGGGCCTAGTTATATAACCGGGGCTTATATAATAGGGCGTTAATATTGCGTTATAGTTAGTGCTGTAATATTATTTAACTTTTTAAATTATATTAATTTCTTTTAATTTTAATAAAAATATTATAAACTATATTAAACTATTTTTTATTATTAATAGTAAATATCTTTATAAATATACTTTAAAACAAAAGCCTTTTTAAATTACTTTTAAAAGAAACCTTAAATCTTATATTAAAGTTTAAATGAAATTCAAAGATATTTACTTTTATATATATATTTTAAATAGAGTATTTTCGAAATATAAATAGGAGAATTATAATTTATTTAAGACCCTCCTTAAGGTAAATAGATTAGGTAAAGGGCTATAGCTTTAAAGAAAACTAAAAGAAGTTAAAGAGTAATTACTTAAACAAGAAATAAATATTAATAAACAGGTAATAAACTAGGAACTAACAGATAACTATAAATAATAGTAATCTTCTAGTCTTTCAAGTTTTATAACTTTAATAATTATAGTTAATTTTATATATATATTCTAGCTAATATTATATTATAAAGGCTTTAAAGGTATTAATGTTTTAAAAGGCTATACTGTCTTTTACAATATTAACTTTAATATTAATAAAGACTTTATATTAAATTAACCTTTCTTTTAGCTTATAATACTGTAATCTTATATTAAATAATAGTAATCATTTATATAAATAGTTTCTTTAAGCTTCAAATCTAAATGTTTTAATATATATTAAAAAGATTTAAAGGTTTTGCATTTTATACTTAAAAATTATATTTATATATAATTAAATTGACGAGGTAATTAAAAGCTTTTATAAAAGCCATTAACCTTTTACTATTAAAATATAACTAGTTCTTTTTTAATTTATTATTATATATATTTTTACTTTAGTTTTTCTTTTATAACCTTAATTTCTTTTATTAAATAATTTATTATATTATAATAGCTTTTCTTTTAAGTTTAACTTATAATTATCAACTTTTCTTTCCCTTTTATAAAAGATATTATAGCTTAATAAACGTTCTATAATTAATAGTTTAATATAACCTTTTATTCAAGTAATTAATAATTTAATTTTAAACTATAAAAAAATTTATAAAATATATAAAAACCGTAATATAGTAAACTTATTTTTATTTATAGTTAATATTGCTTTAATTATATTTTTATTAAGGTATTTGTTTTTGAAAGTTAGTATATTTTTATAAATCAAATACTATAAAGCGTTTTATAATTTAATTTAATAAGTATTTTAATATAAATACTATTATTTATTATTATTAATTTAATATCTTTATTTTATTTTATATTATTATTACTAAAATTCTTTAATTATATAAATAATAAAATGTAAAAAAGAATTATTATTTAATAATAATATTACTATTCATTTATTATAAAACATATTTTATTATCAATGTATTATTTATTAAAATATTATTATATATATTTTAAAATATAGTTTAATACTTATATAATTACTTCTTTTTTATTAAATAGTTTTTATTTTTAAGCAATCTCTTTATTTCATTAAATATAACACTATATCCCTTATATTTATACTTAATAAGCTTTTTTTACCTTTATATACTTTTTTAATGTAAACAGGATAATTTATTAATTTCAATGGTTTTCTATTATAATTGTAATATAATTAAGGATTTATAATATTAGAAATATTATAATATAAAATAAAAAGTAAAAAATAAAACTAATATATTAATCTATTTATTTTAATTTAATATTAAATGAAATTGTTAAAAAGGAGGGCTAAAAAGCAAGGATTTTAGTGTAAATGGATAACCTTCCTATTCCGGCTAGACCCGGAATTAGGCCCGACACTAGAACCGAGTTCCCGGAGGAACTTTACTGTAAGTCAGGAAATTTCTGTTATCTTTAACGATAACAATTAAGCTAGGACCAGCTACCCTGACTACCCTAGATTTAATATAATAGGCATAATAGCTATTGTGAAAAATCTAATTAAAATGGTTTCCTGTTTATATAGCCGTGAATCGATTTGGACGATTTTCTATATAAATGTATTTTGCGGAAAATAGGAATAAGGCCATAAACCTAATTCTGCTGCTGTATTCCTATTATTTAGTCGGAGGACTATTATAGAAGATAAAGCTATTATTTATACAATTACTTCTACACCAGCTGCATATAGACTAGATATTTTATAGCTTTCCAGCTATTAGTTTAGTTACAATTTAATTGTTTATCTATTGTTAACCCAATTAGACTTACAGTCGTTTCCTTATTACTGCGTTGTGTGCAGCTTCCTAGAAGCCATATATAAATAAGGTTCAGTATAACCTTAACATTTTAACAGAAATAAAAGTTAATATTCCTTTTAATAAATTGTTAATATATTAAATGTTATCTAAATAATAATATTTAACTACTAATACTAAACTTTCTTTAAAAGAAATCAATATTATATTATTTACTAGTTTTTTAAAATTTATTATAAAGTTTATTAAATTATTTTATATATAATTAAAAGCCTTTCTACTTTTATAATAATATTAATATAATCCTTATAATAAATTAATTTCTTATAATTTTAAATATTAATTTTATAATTAAATAATAAACAAGCTAATAAATAATAAACAATAAAATATTTAATATTATTATATATAAATTAAATAAAAAAAAGGCTTTATAATTAATTGTTTTATTATCTACGATAAAGAATATAAAGAATATTTTAACTCTAATTTTATTATTCAATTTAATGATTGTTATAAAATATATTAATTCCTTTTTATTTTAAACCTTTTATTAACTAAACGAATATTTATTTGAAATTTATAAAAGAATTATAAAGATAAAGTTATAATAGTAAAATAAATATAATAACATAAAGGTATATTAAAACTTTAACTTAAAGAAAAAAAGAAAAAGAATAGGCTTTACTTTATATATTATATTAATAATATACTTAAAGTAAAGGCTAAAGTATTTATATATAATTTACCTTCAAGTAAGGATATAAGCTTTAAAGTAATATTAAAATCTCTATTATAAATCTTACCTATTATAATTATCCCCCTTCTATATAATAGTTATTTTAACTTTACGCTAAATTAATTCTAGTCTATTATAACAAACTACTTTACTTTTTTTTATTAATATTACCTTCCTATTCCTTCTTATTTATACCTTACATTATTAATAAACTATTATATTATTATTTAATATCCTTTTTTTAATTTTACTTTTCAAATATATCTTTATTATTATATTTTTATCTTTTAAGCCTTTTATTTATATTTCGCCTTTATATTATAAAGGTATTACCTATTCAGAAAAAGGAAAGAAATTCTATCAATTTATTAAAATAAATTCTCTTCTTAATAAATTACAAAATAATATTTAGTAAGTTTTAATATCTTTATAATAAAACCATTATTAATAATATATTAATATACTATTTAACTAGTATTTAGGTCTTAATCACTTAAATATAAAATACTATTACAAGTACAATTTAATAAGCTTTAAAACTATATGTTTTTATAAAGTATATGTTTAGAAAGAGTTAATAATATAAATATATTTATTATTAGCTAGCTAATAGCTTTAATTATTACTTTCTACTGCCTTTAATATAAAGTTTTTAAAATATTTATTTTTAATATATTTTTATAAACCTTTTATTTAATTAAATTACAGCTATTACCTAATAATAAACTATAAATTAATTTACAGTTAACTTTTATATTTTAAAAAAAGCTTTATTTTTAAATCTTCTTTTAATTAATAATAAATATATCCTTTCATAAATAGCTATTAACTTTATTTTCTTTTTACTTTTATTATTTCTAAAAATATTAATAATACTATAATTAATAGAAGATTTAATAAAAGAACAAATAAACTCTTTATATAAAGCTTTAACCTTTAATTATATATTTCTTTTAATTTTCTTACCTTTTGCTTTTAATAGTTAATTACTTTTTTAAATAAAAGGATAATTTAAATGTTTAAACTTTCTAATTTCTTTTCTATTTATTATAATTCAAGAATAAGGTTCTAAATACCTTTTAATAAAGTATTATTATTTCTTAAAACATACTCTTTTAATATTTTATAATAATACTTTTTATATTTTATATATTATTTTTTTTAATGTATTAATTATATTCTATAGTTCATTCCTTTTATTTTATAAAGTAATATATTTTACATTAAAGCCTTATAGTATTTAAAATCTCTTTAACTTATTATTTTCTTTATAAATCTTAAAAGTCTAATATTAATATAATATTATATAGATATCTTTACCTTTTTATTAAAATCGGTCGAAAGGCTAATATAAACAATCTTATATAATTGTAAACATTTTTTAAATAATATAAAGTAGTTTACCTATATTCTTATTACTTTTAATATTTAAAAAACTTTAAAACGTTTAATATTTTCTTTTATAGCTTTTAATCTTTATATAAAAGTTAAATAATATTTATATAAAGCTTTGGAAGCAGATACTTTAAATATTAAATTTAAATTAATATTATATATATATTAAATTATATATATTAATAAAATGTATTTTCCTTTATTATTATAAATAAAATCATAAAAGTAATACTTTTATATTTAATTTATTGATTTTATTAATTTCTTGAGTTATAGGTTAAATATTTTTAATAACGTTTATTTAATTTAAAAAAAGGGTTATTCACTAAAAACTAGGTACTAAATATTATATCTCTATTGAAAATCATATTTCTTAAAGGTTTAAAAATTAAGTTTACTCTTTTATAAAACCTTTTAATTAATTTAATAGCTATTATAAAGGTAAATATTGAAAAGATAATATAGATTAAATAAATTAATTTATAATTATTAATATAATATTAACCTGTTATTTATTGTATATTATAGGTCAAAGTACAATAATAAAGTTTATAGTAATTTTCTTTTTATAATCTTTTTAATATTAAAAGCTATTTTTAACTATTATATAAATAGTATTTATATAATATAATACTGTAATAATACAATAACTTTTAACATTATTTTTAATATTTGGATTTACTTTGAGGTAATAGAATTTGTATTATAGTAAATTTAATATATATTAAATATTTCAATATCCTCCAAATAGATTATTATAATAAAATATAATAAACCCTTAATATACAAGGCTATTTCTTAATATATAAATATATTATTTATATTATAATAAATAGTTTTATTTTATAATTTAATTACTTTTTTTATGTTTTATATTTTAACTCAAAACTTTTAACGTTTTACTTTTACATTTTCAAACTATACTTTTAAATATTCCAAATTAAATTCAATTAAAGCTACAAGCTTTTAATTATTAAACAATCTTTTTCATTTAATATTCACACTATACTTTATATAAATACTACTTATTTACAATTAGTTAAATCCTTACCTTTATTAATTAACTATGAAAGATTTAACTATATTTTTCCTTTTTCTTTGTTAATTTAAATTATTTTATTATACAAAGGCGTTTCGCTATATTCCAATGAATTTAAAGCCTAGAACGTTTTTATCTTATAAAAGTAATTTAATATATTTCTTCACTTTATTTATTAACTATATTTGTTTAAATCCATTTTATAATTTCAATAGTAATTTAATATTTGCCTACCCTTTAAGTAAATAACTTAAATACTTTCAAACTATATTTATTAAATTACTGTTATTTAAAGAATATTCCATTATATTATTTAAAAGTATATAATATATATATTATTATATTCATAGCTTTAATAACTTTATTTACTATATAAATAACTAAAAGCTTTAACAGTTTAATAAAACTATTATAAATTTTATTACCTCTTTTATATTATATTATTAATATTTAAATAACTTTATAGTTACAAATATTCCTTAATTAAAACATTATGATTTAATCTCTTACTATAAGATTTATAAAGTTTAAAATTCACATAGTAATACTTAATTTCTTTATTTTACGATAATAGTATTTTTATTATATTATATTTAAATATCTTTATTTAAATATAAATAAATAATTTGAACTTAATGTATTAAAGTAATGGTAAAAGTTATAAAACTTTAAAACACTTAAATCTTTATAGAAAAGGTTAATTTTCATGAAAGTATAATAGTATTTATTTAAATAAAGTCTATTAATACTTTAATATTTCAACCATTTTATTTTACTTTAATAAAGGGTATATTTTAAAGGCTTTATATATAGTTCTACTTTATAGAATATTTAAAAATATCCTAAATATAGTTTATAAACCTTTTTCAAATTTTATAAAATACTATAATATTATTTATATAAGTTATATATATATAATATAGAATAGGTTTATATAATATTCTATAAATATAATATTGAAAAGCAATAAATGCATTTATTAAATTAAAAGAAATATAACTAAGTATTTATAATATTTATAGTATATATAAAATATAATTAAATATTTATCTATACTTTAATATAAACCTAATAATATACTTATTTGATATTAATTTAAATCGAATATTAATAGTATAAATATAACTTAAAGTCTTTAACTTTAAAGGTAATAATAAATAGCTTTTCTTATTATTTTATTAAATTTATAACAATAAATATTTTATTTAAGTAAATATAGAATAAATATCTTTATAAAGTTTACTAAAAACATTTCCTATTAATTCTTTTTTATTAATTAAAAATAAATATTTAAACTAATAAATCACTATAAATATATATATTTAATTTTTATAAAACTATTAAGACTTATAAAACTATATACTTTTATTTATCTTTTATAAGTATTTGAACTTTTTATATTATTTTATTAATTAAAATATATATAATAATAAATTAATATTAATATAATAAAAGTAATAAACTTCAAAATCATTATATATATAAAAAAAGATATTATTTAAATACATTATAGTATTATTATTAACGTAATTGATTATTAAATTGTAATAATATTAAGAGTATATATTATAGTTTAATTTCCTTAATATATATATATATTATAAATAATATACAAAAGTCTTTAAAATAAATCCTAAATATATTCTTTCTCTTTAAATATCAAGAAAATATATTAAATATTAATAACATTTTAAATAATAAGTTTAAATAATATAGAGTTATTAAAAGATTTAATTAAAGTTTATTATAACTTTTTAAAGTCTTTTATTCTATAATTTCAAAAGGCTATTAAATTAATTTATAATTTTATTTTTTATATACAAATATTACTGTTATTATTAAACCTTATTTTTGAATCAATAAATATAAATTATATTTCTGTTATATTAGCTTAAATATATATAAAGAGTTACAAACTATAAAAGTAAGATTATAATAATAAAATAAGTATTATAACTTAAAAGTATATTAAAACCTTAACTTAAAAAAAGAAGAACAATAAACTTTACTTTATACATTATATTAATAGTATATTTAAAGTAAAAGCTAAATGATTCATATATAATATACCTTTAATTAACTATATACCTTTTAAGGTTATACTAGGATCTTTATTATAGGTTTTTCCTCTTATCATAATTGTATATATAGACTTTTATAATTTTAATAGTGAGTTTATAATAACTATAGTATTATAATTTTATTATACCTTTTAATAAGGTAATAGCAAAGCTTTTTAAATATTAAAAATATAAAAATATTAACAATACTTATAAATATTCACTATTAAATAATAATTTAAATATATAATTTTTTTTAATTTATTAAATATATTATATATACTTTTTAAAATTATAGCTATAAGTTTATTTATTATTAAAATAAATAATATAAATAGAATTAAGTAAATTATATAGTATATAATAAATAGATTGTTAAAAGATTATCGAGGAATATATAAAATTAAATAATATAATATTATATTTAAAGTATTTACATTTATAATAAAATATTATGTTTTAGTCTTCTCTTTAATAAATAAATATTTAATAATATATATTTCTAAACCTAAATTTAATAAAAGTCTTTTTTATATAAAGGTTTAGTAAAAGAATTAAAAACTAAGGATAGAAAAGTATAGGTTTTATAAACTTTTTTATATAAAGTATAAAAATAAATATAGATTTAGAATTAACTGCTTTTTTAAATATAAATATTATAAAACTATTTTATTAAAGATAACTAATATACTTAATATACTTTATTAAAGGTAACTAATATACTTAATACACTTATACTCCTTTTTACTCGCTTATTTTAAAAAGGGTCAATTATTTATTTAAGCAACTATTAAATTAATAAGGTATAAAACTATAAAGATAAATAAATAGACTTAGTTTAATAAAACATTCACCTATATTCTTCTTTAATATATTATCTTACTTATAATCTTATAGCTATTAAGTGTAAAGGGGTAACTATTAGTTACTTTAAACTGCAGATATTATAATTAAATGATTTGCAGTATCTTTTAGTCTTTATATTACTTAACTATAGCTTTATAGTTCTGTTAAGAGCGCGGTTCCCGCGCTTTATTCTGGTTGTTATTGGTGTTTATATATATATATATATATTTAAAGTGCCAATTCCCCCTTAACAAAATAGTTGCACTCCTTTTTATTAGTTTACTTAAGAAAGGTTAGTTCCTTATTTAAATAACTATTAAATTAAAAGGGTGTAACACTATAAAGATAAATAGATAAATTTAGTTTAATATTATATAACCTGCATTCTCTCTTAATATCTTAATTTCCCTATACTCTAATAACTATCAAAGTATAAAAAGGTAACTATTAATTGCTTTTAACTATAAGTATTATACTTAAATAATTTGCAGTATCCTTTAATCCCTATATTACTTAACTATAGCTTTATATTTCTATTAAAAGCGCAGTCCCTGCACCTTATTTATATTATTATTGGTATATATATATATATATACTTAAAGTGTTAATTCCCCTTTAATAAAGTATTTTTCAAATTAATAAACTTGTAAATTTATATATTTTATAATAACTTTTTTAAATATGTATAAAAAGGTTTTAATCCTTTAAATATTAACTGAAAAATAAAACTTTATACAATTATCTTTTTCCTTTTTAATTGAAAAGTATATTGTTAATTTAAGAATATAGTATTAATATATTAATATATTAATATATAAATAGCTTTCTATATAGAAAACTATTTAAAATAATAACAATAAACTTTAAAGTTAATAATAAACCTTTTGATAAATCCTTTTATTATAAAGACATAATTTAATTATTACTATTAAAATGAAATAAAGTATTTATATATTATTAATAACTATTTAATTCTAATTTCTTTAATTACTTTATAAATAAATCTATAAAATAATTATAATTTTAAATTAAATACACTATAAATTTAATATTTTTATTAATAATATATATTGAAATAAAGTGATTATACTTTTTAATAATATAGTATTTACTATTATACTTTATATAATTTAAAGTTTAATATAAAGTTTTATAATAAAAACTTTTATATTTTCAACAAATTATTAAGTTGAATAAATCCTTTAATTCTTTTAAACTTTTAAATATTTTAATTCTATACCTTTTTTAAATATTAATAATATAATTTTTATATAATCTTTATAAATTAAAAAATATAATTTTCTTCATATTTCTATTAAATTAAAAACTTTATTAAATATTATTTATATTATTAATATAGCTTTATATCAAGGTTGTTATAGTTATATTAATATAAATTAAACTTTATTAAATTATAAGGATTTTATAATAACGTATTTGTTGATTTATTATAAAGGAAGAATATTATAAAAATATATAAGTTTTAAACTATAAAAAGGTAATTGTAAAAAAAAAACTTTTAATAATTTCAAATTAAAAAAAATTAAAAACTACCTTTTATTAATTATAAAAGTTTATAATTTTATTTTAAAATTTCCCTTATACTAAAAACCTTGAATTTCTATTTTACTTGAATTACTTTTATAAAGTTATTTTAAACTAATAGTCTATAATAACTTAATTATATATTATAAAGCTTTAACTTTTAAACGTTTAACAAAAGGTTTCTTTTTAAAGAAAAGTTTTAAATATTTCCTTTTTATATATATTTACTATTAATATTTAACTTATTTAATATAAATATTAAAAAAGAATTTATAAATAAAATACTATTTAAAAAGTTTAATTAATAATTTAAAAGAGTAATTTTATTTAAATATCTTTATAAATAAAATATAGCCTTTTTATTAAAAGTAAATCTATTATTTACTATAAAACAAACTTTTAATTTTAATAGTTTTTTTACTTATATTAAAAATATTAAATAAATAAATATATTAAATACCTTTTTTAAAGTAAATAAATTAAATAAAAGGCTATAACTTTAAGGAAAAATAAAAAACGTTAAATGATAGTTATTTAAAAAAGGAATAAATATTTATAAATAAATAATAAACTAGAAATTAATAGTTAAGTATAATAATAGTAGTTTTTTAGTTTTTAGAATTTTATATTTTTAAGGACTATAATTACTTTTGTATATATATTGTGGCCTCTATAATAATATTAAAGCTTTTAAGCTTCTGGTCTTTTAATATAATTCCTTTTTATTTTAAAAGTAAAAAAGTACCTTCTTTTTAAATCGCTAAATAATTGCCTATTTAATAATAGTAAGGTTTAATTATCCCTAGTTTACTTAAATTTTAATAATATTTACTATTTTTCTTTAAATATTAAAAATGGGTATAGGAGTATTATTAAATTTTGTTAAAAAGGAGGGCTAAAAAGTAAGGATTTCAGTGTATTTAGGTAACCTTTCTATTCTGGCTAGACCCGGAATTAGGCCCGACGCTAGGACCGAGTTCTGGAGGAACTTCGGTGTAAGTCAGGAAATATCTGTTATCTTCAACGATAACAATTGAGCTAGGACCAGCTACCCCGCCTACCTTAGACTTAATACAATAGGCATAATGGCTATTGTGAAAAATCTGACTAAAATGGTTTCCTGTTTGTATGGCCGTGAGTCGATTTGGACGATTTCCTATATAAATGAATTTTGCGGAAAATAGGAATAAGGCCACGAACCCAATTCTGCTGCTGCATTCCTATTATTTAGTCGGAGGATTAGTGTAGAAGATAAAGCTATTGTTTATACAATCACTTCTACACTGGCCGCATATACACTAGATATTCTATAGCTTCTAGCTATTAGATTATTTACAATTCAATTGTTTATCTATTATTAGCCCAATTAGACTCTCAGTCGTTTCCTCATTACTGCGTTGTGTGCAGCTTCCTAAAAGCCACACATTAATGAGGTTCAGTATAACCTTGTTATTTTAACAAATTTATTTTTTAATAGTTAATTAAAAGGTTATAAATTTTAGTAAGTAGGCACTTGAAAGGTAGGGTACCTGTAGGTATAGGGGGGAAGCTAGTTTACCTAGTTAATAGGACTATTATATAGTTTAAGTTCTAGTTATTTTATATAATATAAATATTATATATATTGGTCTTAATTAAAATAAACAATATATAAACTGTTAACTAGTTATTTCCAGTAGAAAGCTACCTTAGATCTTGTACCTTTCTTAAATTTTATTAATACTTTATATTATATAGTAGATAAGGTTATCTATCTATATATAAAGTATAAAGCTTTACTTTTGCAGGATTTATGGTCTGACAGTTATAAGCCCGGTATCGTTTCGCGCGAAATGATGTAATATAACTCTAGGTTGCAAGTTCAATTCTATCTTAAAGAAATTAAAATACGCTAAGGTTCCCCTTAAGAGGGAATAACTAAATATATATGGAAAAAGTCCTAGTTTAACCAGATCTAGGCACCACAGCCACGGTTAAGGTTAACAGAAAGTCCTCTATGCCCTGCCCTTATATAGGATTACAGGGAATACAGGCGCTCTATCTAAACTATCGCACCTGGGGGGTGTGTCACATTGCATATAAGGTCATCTATCCATGCATAAAGTATGGAGCTTCACTTTTGCAGGATTTATGGTCTGACACTTGATTAATAACAGTGGGACTCCTTCCTCATTTGGAAGTTGTATGTATATATGACCTATCTATATTAGTAGAATTACTGTAACCGTAAGTATTGTTATAGCCAGAGATACGTATTGACCCAACTGACCATACGGAGTAGATTGCGGCGTAATTTTGCCGCATTTCCAGATTATACGGATAAATCGCAGTATTACTATCCAAGACTGGGGCACAGTCTACAGTAAAAATTCTTCTCATTACCTAAAAGATGCCTTTAGGCTGCTAGGACAGCCGGCTGCCATTAACGGAAACTACTCAAAGGAGCCTTTATTAAATAGCCGGCATGTCAGACTTCCACAATTTCTTTCTCACCTTTTATAATTCATTATAGCCAGAATTTCTTTTCCCTATACAGCCATTGTGATCTCTTACTGGAACGAATGGTAAAAATTCAGGACACCTACTTTCCCGTCTTGCCTACAGACTTTTAGAATACCTCCCTCTACTATGGCGTCGCCGTCACAAATCACTATTTCCGCCAATGCCTCCCTCCCACCCACTTTTCGCATTATCCTTCTCTATTTCGAGCCTATTTGTGCTATCTTGGGTGCCGTGAATGCGGCATTTACGCCGCAGTCTTTCCTATCGACGATGACGCGCAGGACAGGTGTGTTTGCGCCTGACACCATATTCCTATATACCTCCCTGGCTGGAGGGTGGCTATTCCTGGCCTTGACTGAGGCTGTAATAATGCGAGCATTTGACGATCTGCGTCTGTGGAGATTCCTTTGTTCCAGCATGCTAATCAGCGATATTTTCACCGTCCACAGTGCTGCACAGGCCATTGGTGGCTGGGCTGACTGGGTTGACGTTTCAAAGTGGATAATAGAGGACTGGATGGTGTTTCTTGTGACATCAGTGCCGGTCTTGGTTCGACTGTCTATTATTCTTGGTATTGGTGTAAAGCACCCGTCGTCGAGGCAAGGGTAGATCATTCTCCATTGCTGTCAGACTACGAGTAATTATAAGCGGTGTGAAAGAGGGTGGAGGATGGCTTGTATGGGGTAGGCTGGAGGCATGCAATGAGATCGGAGGGGGGATGACTGTATTTAAAAATTTTATTAGACACGGATTGATCTCCGAGGAGTATATGTCCTCACGGATCGGCTGTTGTCAGGGGTCCAGGGTGAGGGCATGCCACGGAACGTCGCCGGGCTTGTCATGTGACCGGATTCAAGGACTGATAGGCCTCTTTTCTAGCCAATGGGCTCTGTATACCTTTAGAAATTAATGCAATCATCGTGATGGTCATATTTTCCTTTCTCCTATGGGCTAGTAACGTGCCCCTAGCTCCGTCTCTCTTGATGACAACAGTGCCCAAGATTCTCTGACAGTTGGTGTACTTGTTGGTAACTGAGGGTGAAGCTAGTCCACAGACAATCAAGAATCAGGGGTCATATACTCTCTCCCTTACGGCCATTGAGACACATGAGCATATACTAGTTTGAGCCTTGAGGAATCTTTTTGGAAGTGAAGTAGCTCAAGATTGTGGGACATAGACTCATTTTCAGGTTATCAAGATATTGGTAACCTTTGTTCCAGTTTATGATGTCTCCAGCGGCAATAGTCACGTATTTTTAATTTCTTCGGCCAGTAAGAAAGGAGCTGCAGGGTCCTTGTCATCCTGCTCGTATCTCACCGTCCTTTGCAATCGTCAGCCACCTTAACAATCATTGGCTGTCTGGGTATACGAAAGAGGGGCAAGAGAGAGATCACCTGTCAAGTTTCCAAAGCGGAGCCTGGTAGGTGATTGTATAGGAAAACTACTCCATATACTCTGTACGGAGTACAGCGATTGATCAAAATATGACCGCGTATGGCGATATGAGTTGAAAAAGACCCACTTGATTGCATGACTGCCGACACTACTCCGTACCTGGATCCATCTCGGACGAACCATTATGTTCTCGACTCCTACTTACCTGCCAGCCTAAAAAGCCGTTGCCCGACTGGCGCGTATGTCGGTTACGCGTTGAGCAGTTATTGTCATGCGAACGCTCAATTGCATCTCTATTGGCCTCTCCCATGATTGAATGAGGAAGCTCGTGTTCGTATCACTAATATGCTCTCAACTAGTCAATTTACAGGGCCAGCGCAGAGAATAACGTCTTCCATGTGTTACGAAGGACCCTTGTAATCTCCCGTATTACAGCTAGCTGACTTTTCCTAAATATATCCGCGTTATCCGACGACCTGGTCATCTTTTCAGTCAGTTTAACGCACCCCCCCTGTCAAGCTGGTAGCGGCCCGCAGTCCAGGACGCGCTATCCTTACAACAAGATCGATTAGGCACTACAATCTCCCTGTTGACGATGAACGTAGTATTGCTTTCGTGATAGCCATCTTTGGTACTCCATACATGGAAGTTAGAGCATAAGCGCATGGTGGCTGGTAAGAAAACTTGGTATATATTACGTTACATATCTGCATTAAAACCGACGAAAGAAGACCCAACTGTGTTTAGTACCTATTGAATCGATCACCATGCTCTCTACAACTCTTCTTTCAATGCCCAGTGCTCTTGACCCTTGGCTACGGCCGGGATACCACTGGATTGCTGTGCTTCTTTTCGGACTTCCTATCTTGACTTACTTGCAATCCTGCATCCAATACTTCCTTTCTCAAGTCCTGAGAAATAACAGCCGGAGACCACCCCAGGTGCCCTATTACATCCCTATTATTGGAAATGCTTTCAGCATGTTCTTTAATACTGAGAAGTTCCTCCTCAGACTACAGTAAGTACACTTGCCGTCCATTGCGGAGGATCCATGCTTACCAGAAATCGCTTTCAGAGAGAACCTTGGACAGGTGCCATTTCAACTCCAGCTTGGTCCAAAGCGCTTGTACTATGTAGCGCACGGCGAGCAGATACGAACTCTCTTTGCACGGTCAAACGAACTTCTCGGTACACCCCTACTCCTCACGGCTCTTCTTAAATTCTTTGGTATGCCTAGGGAGGACATCAAGATCTTTGAGGATGACAAGTCTGGCTATCAAACAACACCGGCCCCCGGGTTTGAACATATGGACAAGAATCTACGAGTACACTACGGCCAACGTATGGAATTTCTTACATTTCTTCAAGGTACTCATCTTGATATAATGTCTGATAATTTCGCCGACAGACTCTCCCGTCTCTTCTTGGAGGACACTATGATAACGGACGATAAGTGGGCATATATTCCAGATCTCTACGACTTTATGAGGCGACGACTCTTCCGTGCGTCTGTGGAAACAACGTGTGGGGACTATATGTATAAACTTTGCCCTACATTCAATGAGGACTTCTGGGCATATGAAGGCTCAATTGGCGCCTTGGTCAAAGAGTTGCCTCGCTGGTGGGCACCCCAGGCTTATGAATCTCGCGAAAAGATGCATGACAACCTCAAAATGTGGTACAAACACTCGTCAGAGCGGTTTGATTGGGATGCAGATGACAGCAATATCGAATATGAACCCCTGTTTGGCTCATCTTTGAATCGTGCCATGCAAAGAAGATACCGGGCCGCTGGCTTTACAGATACAGGCAAGGCAGCTAATACCCTTGGTTTTCTGATAGCGTGAGTAAACCTTGGCAGCGCCCTGGAAGTATTCAAAGGAGCTTCCTCTATCATGTTGTGTTTTCTCTTCACCGACACGTTATGGATAATGACCTCCTCTCTACTAGAGAAATGCTGATCGTGTCGTTGAAAATAGATCAAATGCAAATGAAGTCCCCGCTGTCATCTGGGCCATTCTGGACATTATTCTTACAGAAGGCACAATATCTCGTGTCCTTGCCGAGATCAGCAGTGCCTTCTCCCCCGGCTCTACCACACCTAATATCACAACACTATGCTCCGGTCCATTGATGACTTCCATATTCATGGAGACTATGCGTCTTCGCGGTGCTGGATCCGTTGCACGTGTATGCACAGTCGAGAAGCTCCCTTTCGGTAGTTGGATTCTCCCTAAAGATGCAGTAGTCATGGCAACATCATGGCTAGCTGGTCGCGACGAGACTTTCTGGAATAGGGGGCACCGTCTTCCTAACAACCGGTATGAGCACCCACTTGATCGCTTTTGGCCAGAGCGCTTCCTGTCATACCCCAACGACCCAACAAGCGGGCCCATTCGAAACCCCAAACATGACCTCACTGAGGATTCATCTCCTCCTGCCGCTGCCAGCATGGCTACTCTAGAAGCCGGCAAGATGATAGACCGTCAGCGTTCACCAGAAGATGACAGACGGGCAACAGTTGTTACCAAGGGGTTAAGTAATCACTACTTTCCATTCGGCGGAGGCGCTTCTATGTGTCCTGGTCGCATTTTTGCTAAACACGAAATCATCACGGCTGTCGCCGTTACTCTAAACATGTTCGACATTGAGCCAGTGGACGCCCAGGAGGCTGGAAAGACACGGTCCAACATGACTAGCTTTCCTTTCGGATCACTCGGATTTGATCGCAAAGTGGCTGTTCGTATAAGGAGAAGAAAGCTGGATTGAGGGAAATGGGCAAACTAGTTGTATTCGAGTTGTGTATATGTGATTTCCAATTATCGCATCGCCAAATGCGCCAAATAGAAAAATCAAGGGGTCCGTTATTCATGTTGTATAAATAGCGTCCAAAAAGAGCGGGTCCTAGTGACATATTCCTAGCTAATCCTATTAATTTCAGCAAATGTCTAACTTTTTCAACTATTCATATTTCATAATTCACGCATTTTAGCTTGTTAATTGAATAATTACCCGTTGGTGGGTCCTCTGGAAACCAACTAAAAGGTACTTGGTCTTTTAGTTAGGTATAAAATTCATAAGCCACCTTTAAAATCAAGCTACCTAATTAGTATATAAATGGTTTCTATTTCAAGTAAGGCCCTTTTTATAATAAAAAGGGGGAAAGTATAGAATTTTATATAATCTTTTATATAGTCCGTTATATAATCCTTTATATAGGCTTAGCTAGTTTATTATTATTACTTTTATTATAAAAAGGCTTAAAATATATATTAATAAAACTTTTGTTTTTATTTTCTTAAAAGTATTTTAATATTTAATTAAAAATTAATAGATACCTAAAGGCTTAATAAATACCTCTTTTAATATAAATAGTTTAAAGTTTTATTATATTAATAATAAAATTATTTTCTTTTTAATTAAAAAAGTTAATAACCTTTTTATTTAAAACCTTTAACAATAAAGTTTTTTTTATAATTAAATTATTACTTAATAGTTAAAAAAACTTTATAGTTATTAATATTATAGACTTCATTTTTATGCTACTGCTTTTTTAATTTATTTATCTTTATATAAATATAGCGCTTAGCCTTTTAAAATTACTGTTTTCTTTACTTTTTTATATCTTTTTTCCTATTTATTTTATTTTAATAGCAGATTCTTTAAAATTAATACTTATAATAACTTAACTGTTTAGTTAAATATTTTATTAAAGTTAAGTGTATTTAAGTTTTATTGTTATTAGAGTTTATTAGCAGTGTGTAACGATCCGGGTGATTCTTAATAGTTAAACCAAGGTTTATAGGTTTATATTAATAGAGAGGTTAAAGATAAATACTAAATAGGGTAATATAGTTATAATTTTATAGAATAGGCGGTTCTAGTAAATATAATTTATTAATAACTGTTTAAGTAACTATACTAAATAAGTAATAAGCTAGTTATATATATATAAAGGAAAGTTATAATAATTATTAGGGAATATAGCTATATTCCTAATAATTTAAGGTTTGCGATTATTTATATATATCCTTAATGATTAGTAATTCAGTATATACCCTAGTAATTATATTCTTATTAGCCTATTATTTTAATATTCCTTTAAACCTAGGCTTTAGCTTAGGCAGGTTATAATATAATATCCCTTTCCTCTTAGTTTTATCTTTAAAACCTATTATATAGCTATCCTTTTTTTATATAAGCTTTTTCCTTTTAATTTCTTTTTATTCTTATTTAACTATACTTTATAGTATTGCAAAATAGTAAAAAGTTTTTAAACCTATCAAATCTTTATAGAATTATACTGCAGCTATATTAATTATTAATACTATTAGTATTTTTTTTATACTATATTTATTTTATAAAAAGTATAATATTTCCTGTAAAATAGCTATAAATTATTTTCGCTATAAAAAGTATATTTATTAAAGCAAAATATATAATAAAAATACTATGTCTTTAGCAGTTAATATATATCCTTTTTAACTTATTATAAATTATTTTTAATATTTATAGTATATTATTTAGCAGCTAGAAAAGAGTATATCAAAAATAACAAGTATACTATTCAATATAAATTATTAAAACAGTAGTAATAAATAATAGTATTAACTACTTTAATAAAGAAATATTTTATATAATTAAATTATCTTTATGAGCAGGAGTTATAAATATAATCGCGTAAAGTTAAAATATTATATTATAGTATTAATTCATTAAATAAATTAAATACGTTTCAATGCGCTAAGTTACACGTTATTATTAATATTTAGTCTTTTAGCAGTATAAGTATATTTAATTAAAATGCAATATTTAATAAAATTTTACTAAAAGACTTAAATTTTAATAAAAGTAATAAAGTTTTATTAAAGTATTTTTTAAATATTTTATAGGTTTTTAAAAGTTATATTCCTTTTTATAGTTTTTTTATTTAATTAAATATTAGCGTTTATTATTTTCTGCTTTTATAGCTTTAATGTCTTTAACTTTATATTTTTCTTTAACTGCTAAGACTTTAATTAAATCTATAATTAATTTATGTTTTAATTCATTTTAAAATAGTTTCTTAAATAATAAAATATACAATATTAAATAAATTTCAATATTATTTAATAATATAAATTTATAAACAACTTTTAAAATAACTTTTTTTTTATTAAGTAACGTTTAAGTTTTTTAACATTAATTTATTGCTGAATTGTATTATTTTAATATTTATAGTCTTCTTTTAGCGAATAATAATATTAGTAAATTATATCTCCTTTTCTAAAGATTAATCCCTTTAATCTATATTTATTAATATATATTTTTATTTTTTTAAGATAAAGTAAAGATATATTTATATTTCTTTATATAACTGCTTTATATTTTCAGCTTTAATTTATACTTTATTAATATATAAGCCTTCCTTTAATGCTTTATATATATTTAGCGTAAAGCTATTATTGATATATATACAGCTAAATCCAATTAACTTTAAAATATTACTATTATAGGATATTTATATAATTAATAACTTCTTTACTTAATTATTTTACTTAAAGTTAATATAACTCTTTAAATACACTTTAATAATTTAATTAATATATTCTATTTATTTATTTATTTATAAATAATATATCATACGAAAGTTATGATTTATATTTTATTAATATATAAATATTTATTTAAATTGAAATATAAAAGTTAATTTTTAATTAAAATTATATAGTTAACTGTAATAAATTGCAAAAAAATATAAATTAGTATTTTTATATTTATTACCTTTTTATATAAAAAAAGGAAAACTATTTAATAAATTAATTTGTTCTTATTAAAATATTATTATATTTAATGTTTACTTGTAATTTAATAAATAATAGTAATTTAATAATAAAGTTTAATAAAATTAATCTTCATAGTTAGTTTAATATTAATCAGAATTATAATTTACTATATAGTTTATATTTTAAAGTTTTAATTATTTTATAAATTATATAGTAAAAAATAATATTTTATATAATTTCTTTAAGCCTTTAAAACTTAAACTATTTTTATATTTATTTATAAGCTTTATAAATACTTTTATATTTATATATTGAATATTAATAAACTTTCATAATTATACTTTTTAAAGATTTAAAATGTTATTCTTTTTATTTTATTATTACATTCTTTTATTATTAAACTATATATTATTTAAAATCATTATGTTATTTTAAATAATATAATACTTTTTAATATGTTAAAATATACTATCATTATTAAATACTTTATATATAGCTTAAAATACTATTTACTAATAATATCCTTTAAAGGTTTATTCTAAAATTTATTTAATATATTTAATTCTTTTTTAATTATAATTAATTAATTTATTTTTAAATCTTTTTTAATACATTAAAATATAATCAAACTTTACAAGGTATTTTATATAGTAAATCTGCTTTTTAAAAAGTCATTAAACTATTATAAAATATATAATACTTTTATAGTTAATATATACTTTAACTTTATATATTCTTTTTAATATATAGTATTATTAGTTTTTAAATATAAAAATAATAATAAAGAATTCTTTATTATATATTAAATAATTTAATTTTATGTTAGATAATGTTTAAAAATGAAAAGCAATAAAATATAGTTTACTATTTTTATCTTTGTAGCTAACTTAAACTTTTAGAATAAAATTAAAAGTATTTAAAAATATTAACATATTATTTAAGTAAATAACTATAAGAATATTAGAATACCTTTTTAATATATTATTAATTACTTTTTTAAAATATTATTAAACTATTAATAAAGCTAAAAAGTATAATAAAATATTTAAATAAACTATATTTAATTTAAAACGTAGTTATTTATTTATAGTCTTCTTTAATATAAATAAAGTTATAAATACTTTTAAAATTTAATATTATAAATTCCTTTTTTTTATATAATTTAGTTTATTATTTTATAATTAATAGTAATCGAATTTTATTTTTAATAGCAGTATTATTAGATTATAAATGATTTATAATTAACTATAAATTTCTTTATTAATATAAATATAATAAAATAACTTATTTCTAATAAAAAAGGTTAAATATACCTTTTAATTAATATATTATTTAGATAATTATATATGCTTTTAAGCTTTTCTTTATTGAACTTATAAACTTTATAAAAATAATATTAATATTATCCTTAAGTTTAATTATATAATTTTATTAATTATATTTTAGTAACTTTATATAAAATATTTCTTTCAATAATTTATTATACTTTTAATATTCTTTAAAAATATTTTATAGTTATTTTAATAATATTATTATTTTAAAGCTTTTTATTTTAAGTATTCTATTAATTTTATTAAATACTTTTTTATAAAAAGGCAACTATTTTAAAATTTATTTATTTTTCCTTTTACTTTATTTGAATTTTATTTTTAAATAAATTAGTTTTATAATCAAATTAAAAGTAACTTTTTAATTCTTTTTATTAATTTATTCAAAGGTTTTATATTTTAAAATTTCTTTTTGATAATTAAATCCTCTTTAACAGTTTTAATTATCAAAAGAGTTTTATTATTATATTAATAAATTTCTTTTTTTTTAATTAATATTAAAGTTATTATTTTTGACTTAAAAATAATAAAGAATAATATTATATTTATTAATATTTACGATATTATACAAAACTAATCTTTTATATTTAGCAATCTTAAATTTAAAATAATTAATCTTTTATTTAACTTATTTATTATTATATATAAAAGCTTTTCTTTATTGAATAAAGTTAATATAATTTATTTTTGTTTTTTTAAAGTAACTATAAGCAATTTATTATTAGAAATATAATAAAATTACCTATTACATTACTATTTATTTATATATATAGCTAATATCTTTTAATTATTACTTTCAACTTAAAATATAGTAAATCTTTATTATTACTTTTATTTTATTTTTTAAAAGATATAATTTATTAATTATTACTTTATAGCCTTTTTATAAATAATATTAATTATTCTTTAATTCTCTTTATGTTATATAGATTTTATAGTTTATTAAAGCTTTTTAAAATAAATATTACATTTTTTTATTATAAACAATTCTTTTATGAATAATAAAATTAAATTAATTTTAATATAACTCCCTTATAATTTAATTAATCTTTTTATTTTTTAAAGTAAATTTATACTTTATATACTGTTATATTTACAACTCTTAACGCTTTTTTTATAAATAAATAATATAGTTATCTTTTTAATAATATATATAGTCTAGTAATAAATATAAAGTATTATTAATTTATTATATATATTATTTTTTTAACTTATTTCATTTATATATAATATACTTTAAACTATTATATTTTATATAGTATTATTAATTATCTTTAAACCTTTTATTATAATAAAAGTATTACTGTATTAATTTATTTTAATAATAAATATAATATTTTTTTATTTATATTTTTTAAATCTTTATAATTAATAATATGTTTATAAAGTTTTAATATATAATTTTCTATTTATTTTATAACATAAAATAAAACTTTGATTAAAAATATATTATATTTTACTTTTTTATAAAAGTATACTCCATAGCGATATATAATATAAATAATTTAAAATTTAATATAAGAGTTTTTATAAATAAAGGTAGTTATATAAATATAAATATATTCTATTTAATTATATACTTATAGCTGTTCTTTTCATTAAATAACAGTAATATTTATTTAAACTATTTTTAAAATTATAATATATTTATAATATATTTTCTAGTTTTAAATGTATAATATAATATAGTAATAATTTATATTATAGAAGATTATTTTTATTTTTGTTAATAAAGTTACTATTATTAATTTATTTTTCACTATTAATAATAATTTACTTAGAATATTAAGAATTAGTTATAATAGCTATTTATTTTTTAAAAATATTATTACTTTTATTTAATTTTATATAATTAAAGTTTAAATGTTATTTTATTAAATTATTTAAATATAAGAAATATTTATTTACTTTATTTTCCTTAAATATATTTTTACAACTTAAAAACTTTAATGTTAACTAATATATTTTTTAATGTATTATAGATATTTTCTTAAATCACTTTAAATATTATTTACTTTTATTTTTATTAAATTTATAAATAAAATAACTATTATTTCAATATATAATTTAATTAAATAATATATAATTAATAACTTTTAAAACTATATTAACCTTTTACTTACATTTTAATATAAATCTTTAAAGTTTATTAATTTTTAACTTTTATAAAGCTTCATAGTCTTTTAAAATATATTTTAATTTACTATAATAATAATAAATTACTTTTACTTTTCCTTTCTAATTTATATTTAAATTTATTTAATCAAAACCTTCATAATCAAACTTAATAATATATTTTTATTACCCTTTACTTTAATTTATATATTTCTAATATCTATAAATGTCCTTAAATTATCTTTCTTTTCTTTATATTTAAATACACTATATAAAATAAATTATTTATATGTATATACTTTTTAATACATTCAATAATACTTTTATTATAAAATGACTTATAAACTTCCTTTTTAACTTATAATTTCAATTTATTATAAAAGTATTTAATAAAAGTAAAGTCTTTTTATTTAACTTTAAAAGTATAATTTTCAACATATATAATATAATTAAAGTATTCTTTTTTAAATTAAATTTATAAATTTCTGTTTGATAGTGTATTTTTTATTAATATTATTAAAAGTATTTTTTAATTTCTTTTTTAATTAATTATAGCTAATAAATACAAATAGAATTTATTTATTAATTTTACTTTTATTATTAAAGAAATCTTTTTAAATAAATTTAACTCATTTTAAAGTATTTCTTTTAAATTATTTAATAATTAAAAAGACTCTATCAATCTTTATATTAAAGTTAATTAAAAAGTAAATAAAATAGTTATATAGTTAAATTAAAAATAGTTACAATGCTATAATACTTTTATTAAAAGGTTTGAAAGGCTATATTTTAAGTAACTCTTTTAAATCTTTTAAAGGTTAATTTTCTTTATAGTTTAATATAAAATCTAAAGTTAATAAAGTTTAATGTTAAAGTTTATAATAATTATTTACTATTATTAAATTATTTATTAAAGTTTTATATTTTTAATTATTCAATATTAATAATATTACTCTTATTTTATATAATTCACTTTTATATATTAGAAGGCTTTTTTTATATAAATATATAAGTATTTTATTTTATTAACTTTATTTTTTTTTTTTTTATATTATAATTTTCATTATTATCTTATATTTAATAAAAAAGTAAAATCAAAAGTAAAGTATTAAAAGAGGATATTATGGCGGATATATTTATAGTATTATTTAAAACTTTTAACAGCCTTTTAAATAAAAGTTATTAATATATAATATTTTAAGTAATTTTTAATAATTACATTAAGGTTTATAGGTTTATATTAATAAAAAGGTTATAGATAAATATTAAATAAAGTAATATAATTATAATGTTATAAAATAGGTAGTTTTAGTAAATATAATTTATTAATAACTATTTAAATCACTATATTAAATAAGTAATAAGGTAGTTATATATATATATATATAAAAGCCATAATAATTATTAAGAAATATCACTATATTCCTAATAATTTAAGGTTTGCGATTACTTATATATATCCCTAATTATTAGTAATTTAGTATTTTGTCGAGGGGGAATCGGCACTCTAAACATATATATATACACTAATAATAACCTAAATAGAGCGCAGGAACCGCGCTCTCAATAAAACTATAAAGCTGTAGTAAAGTAATATAAAGACTATAAGATACTGTAAATTATTTAATTATAATATCTATAGCCGAAAGTAATTAATAGTTACCTCTTTATACCTTATCGGCTATAAAATTACAGGTAAAGTAATATATTAAAAGCGAATATTAATTAATTGTTTTATTGAATTAAATTTATTTATTTTATCTTTATACTTTTATACTTTTTTAATCTAGTAGTTATTTAAATAAGTAACCGACTTTTCTTAAATAGGCTTGTAAAAAGGAGTGTAAGTGTATTAGGTATATTAATTACCCTTAACAAAGTATATACCCTAATAATTATGTTTTTATTGGCCTGTTGTTCCAATATTCCTTTAGACCCAGGCCTTGGCCTGGTCGGGTAATAATACAGCGCTTATAATATATACTTTAATTACAGGGAATCTGCCTTGTTAAAGCCAGCCAATATATATAATAAAGGAGTCATCCTTATTATTTATCAAGGCTTATAGCCGCCTAGGAAAAAGGGGATAAAGATTAGCCTAGTTAATAGAGGCGATAGCTTAGGTTATATTTACTTAACTAACCCTAAATTTATTAGTAATAGTATCACGACCTAACTATATTGAAGACCAGGTTATAGGGATATAGGAAAATATCGGCTATACCAACTAATTATTAGGAAGTAATTACTGCACTAAAAGTAATTACTTAAATACTTATTACACTAAAGAGTATAATTATTTACTTAATTACTACATTATTACAATAATTATAATAGTATTTACTAAAATACTTATAATTGTATAAAGATTTCCTTTATATATATATAATTAATTTATTATTGATTTAATATAATTATTTACATAGTTATTAATATAATTATTTACCTAAACTATTAATTTTATAAAATAACAATTATATTACTTTTGTGAATATTTATTTTTAACCTTTTTATTAATATAAACCCTATCAACTTTAATTTAACTATTAGAAATTAATTTAAATCATTATATATGAATAACTTTTATTTAAAAGGCTATTAAAACTTTTAAATAATATTATGAATATATTTGTTATAGTATCCTCTTTTAAAGCTTTACCTGTTATTTTACCTCTTTATTAAATATAAAATAATAGTAAAGATAATAATATAAATAAAAATAAAAATAAAAGTAAAGTTAATAAAATGAAATAGTTATATATTTATATAAAAAGCTTTTTAATATATAAAAGTTAATTATATAAAATAGAAATAATAAAATTAATATTTAATTATTAAAAATATAAGACTTTAATAAATAATTTAATAATAATAAATAGTTGTTATAAGTTTATAAAATTAAACTTTATTTACTTTAAACTTTATATTAAGCTATAAAGAAAATTAACCTTTAGAGGATTTAAAAGGATGATTTAAAATATAGCTTTTTAAACCTTTTAATAAAAGGATTATAATACTTGAATTATTTTTTATTTAATTATATAATTATATTATTTAATTTTTTATTAACTTTAATGTAGAAATTAATAAAGGTTGTTTTAACTATTAAATAATTTAAAAAAAACACTTTAAAGTAATTTAAATTTATTTAAGGGGCTTTTTTAATAATAGAAATAAAGTTAATAAATAACTATAATTTATATTTATTAATTATTATTAATTTAAAGAGAAATTAAAAGAATATCTTTAACAATATTAGTAAAAGCTATATTATAAAAAATAAATTTATAAATTTAAATTAAAAATAAAAATAGTTTAATTATATTATATACTTTAAAAATTATACTTTTAGAATTAAATAAAAAAACTTTACTTTTATTAAATACTTTTATAATAAATCGAAATTAAAAATTGAAAAAGATATTTATAAGTTTTTATATAATATAAGTATTATTAAATTTATTAAGAAATATATAAATATAAATAATGGATTTTATAAATTTTATTTAAATATAAAAAAAGATATTTAAATAAATTTATAAATATTAAAATATATAAATTAAAGTGAAAAGTAATAGAAATATATTATTAACTTTAATAATAAGATATTTACTAAAATAAATTTAAATATTATTGAAAAAAGAAAAGTAAAAGTTATTTATTATAATTATAATAAATTAAAATATTTTTTTAAATAATTATAAACCTTTATAAAAGTTAGAAATTAATGAACTTTAAAAGTTTATATTAAAGTTTAAATAACAAGGTTATATAGTTTTAAAAGCTATGAATTATATATAATTTAATTAAGTTATATATTATAATAATAGCTGCTTTATTTATAAATTTAAGAAAAATAAAAATAAATAATATTTAAAATAATTTAAAAGAATATTTATAATAAATTAAGAAAATATCAAGTAAAGTTTAAATCTTTAACTTCTAAAAATATGTTTAAAAGAAAGAAAGTAAATAAATATTTATTATATTTAAATAATTTAATAAAATAGAATTGAAACTTTCATTATATTAAGTTGAATAAAAATAATAATATTTTAAACAAATAAATAAATCTTATACTTAACTGTTAATATTTTAACTACATTACTATAAATAATAAAAAGTAAAGTAATAGTAATAACTTTAATAATAAAAATAAAAATAACCTTTTATAATATAAACTATTATTATATAATACTATACTTTTAAAACTAAAAAATATATTATTTATAAATAATACCTTTGAAAGTAAATTAAGTAATACTATTTAAACTTAATTAAAAGAGTTATTATAAATATATAATAAAATAAAATAAACTTAATAATAAAACAATTATTAAAGCTATTGTAACTGCTTTAACTATATAAGAAATTAATATATTTTTATATATAAAGCAATTATTATTAATAACCTTACTAATGAAAAACACTATACTATATTTTAAATTATTTATGTTATATATAAATATATAATATATCTTTGAAAAGAAATAAGACATAATCTATTTTTAATTTAAATTATATTTTACTTTATAAAGTAAAAATAAAATTATAATACTTTTAAAAAGTAAATAATCATTATATAATGTTAAGATTTTAAAATTATATTTATTGAATTGAATATTAAAAGTTTAAAAGAATATTATTAATTATAAAGATTTCAGAGATATAAATTTAAGAAATATTATATTTACTATTAAAAGAAATTAATAAAGTAATACTTATAGTATAATAAAAGGATTAAATATAATTAATAATATTACTTAAAGTATAATACTTTAACATATATTATATATAAATTCAATAAATTAAAGGATTAATATATATAATCAATTAATAATACTTTATAATTATAATTGAATAATATATATTATTAAAGAAATAAATATATCATTTATTTATAAGAAAACGTTAAAACATAATAAATATAAAAATATATAAAGTATAAATTTACTTTAAAAAATAAGAAAATTAATTAAATTATAAAAAAACTACATTAAAATTAATTAAACTTTATTATTTATAAAGGAAGTGCTTATAATGAAAAGAAGTAAGATTTACTTTAAAAAACTTTAATTAAGTGTACAATTTATAAAAAAAAGAAAAACTAAAAAATAATTAATATTATTTATAAAAAAGCTATAAAGTAATAATTAATAAATTGTATTTTTTAGAATATCAAATAATAGAAATAATAATAAAAGTTTACTATATTTTAAATTAAAAATAATACTTTAAGGATATTAGCTATATATATTAATAAATAATATAGTAATAAGTAATTTTATTATATTTATAGTTATAAACTATTTATAGTTATAAACTATTTATAGTTACTTTAAAAAAAAACTTAAATTATATTAACTTTATTTGAGAAGAAAAAGACTTTTATATATAATAATATATAAATTAAATAATAGATTAATTATTTGAAAGTTACAATTATTAAATATAAAGGGGTAGTTTTTTATACTATAATAAATATTAATAAATATAATATTATTTTTAGTTATTTTTAATTAAAGTATAATAACTATAATATTAATTAGAAAAATAATAAACTTTATTAATATAATAAGAAAGCTTTTTTAATAATTAAAAGTATTAAAAAGAATTTAATTATAAAAGGGAAATCTTAAAATATAAAACCTTTAAATAAATTCATAAAGAAAACTAAATAAATTACTTTTAGTTTAATTATAAAAATAGTTTATTTAAAGATAAACCTTGAATAAAACAAAAGGAAAAATAAATAAATTTAGAAAGCAATTGCTGGTTTATAGAATATATTTAATAATATAAATAAAGTATTTAAAATAAAAAGCTTTAAAATAATAATATTATTAAAATAATTGAATAATATCTTTAATAAATATGAAAAATATAATAAACTATTTAAAGAAATATTTGGTATAAAGCTATTAAAATGTAATTAATAAAACTATATAATTAAATTTAAAAATAATATAAATATTACCTTTTATAAAATTTATAATTTAAATAAAGAAGGATTTAAAAGTTTATATAATTATTAAAATAATATATTAATTAAAAGGTATATTTAACTCTTTTTATTAAAGATTAATTATTTTATTATATTTATGTTAAAAAAGAAAAGTAAATTATAATTAATTATAAATTGTTAATAATTTAATAAAGTTATTCTTAAAAAATAAACTCTATTACTATTAATTATAAAAGTATAAAATAAAATATATAAACAGAAATAGTTTACAGCATTAAACTTTAAAAAAGCTTATAACTTTATTTAAATTAAAGATAAATATAAATAAATAACTATATTTTAGATAAAATATAGTTTATTTAAATATTTAATTATACTTTATAGCTTTATTAATGTTAAAATAATATTTTAAAAGGTCATTAATAATATAGTAAAAAGACACTTTAATATTTTTATAATTGTCTATTTAAATAATATTTTAATCTTTTTAAATACCTTTAAAGAATATAAAGAATATATTTATAAAGTATAATAAATACTATAGAATATTAGACTTTTTATAAAAATAAAGAAATATAAATTTTATATATTAAAAGTTACTTTTTTAAAATATATTATTACCTTAAAAGAAATTTATATAAATTTATTAAAAGTATAAATAATAAAAAGTTAATTTAGATTTATAATAATTTAAAAAGTTGAACGCTTTTCAAAATCTATTAACTATTTTTAATAATTTATTAAAAATTATAACAATATTATATAAACTCTTTATAAATTTATTAAAAAGAATGAGAAGTTTTATAAATATTGCATATATAAAAAGCCTTTAATAAACTTAAACAGCTTATTTTAAAATAATTTATATTTATTATATTTAATTTATTTAAAAGAATCAAAATTAAAATAAATACTTTCAATTTTATTATAAAACTTTCATTTAATTAAAGATATAAAAATAGTAAACTATACTTTATTACCTATTACTTTAAAGTATTATATAGTATAAAATTACATTATTTAATATATAAGAAAAGATTCTTCATTATTCTTTTTATATTTAAAAAACAATATTATTATTTATTTAAAGGAATATATAACGTTAAACTATATATTAACTATAAAATAATTATATATTTTATAATAATTTAACAACTTCTTAAAAGGTATATTTATTATATAAAATACCTTTTAAAATTTAATTATGGTTTAATTATTAAAAAAAGATTTTAAAATAAATAATTAAATATATTTAGTAAATAAATTCATGATAATTTAAAGAAAACTAAATATATTAAATAGATTTTAAAATAAAGTTCCAGAAATACTATTAATAAATAGTATTTTAAATTATATATAAAGTATTTTATAATAATATTATATTTGAATATTTTAAAAAGTATTATATTATTTAAAATAATAATAAACTTTGAAAATATATAAGGTTTAATAATAAAAGAATTTAATAATAAAATGAATGAATTTGAATGTTAACTATATTTTAAGAAAGTATTATTATAAACGTTTATTAATATTTAATATATAAGTATAAAAGTATTTATAAAACTTATAAATAAATATAAAAATACTTTACATTTTAAAGGCTTAAAGAAGTTATATAAAATATTGTTTTTTACTATATAATTTACAAAATAATTAAAAGTTTAAAATATAAACTATATAATAAACTATAACCTTTATTAATATTAAAATAATGATAAACATTTATTTTATTAAACTTTATTATTAAATTACTATTATCTATTATATTAGAATTAAAAACTAAATATAATCGTACTTTAATAATTATAAATTAATTGAATATAGATTATAAATTTAATATTATATATAATTTATACATAAATAAAGAGATACAATATATTAATTAAATATAAATTATACATTTAATATTATATATTATTTATAAATACATGAATACATAAAACATAATAATTAAATTATTAAAGTTTATTTAAAGAGTTATATTAAACTTAATGAAAATAATTAAATAAAAGAGTTATTAACTATTTAAATATTTTATGATTGTCATATTTTAAAGTTAATTAAATTTAATTTTATACATATTAATTATAGCTTTATATTGAATATATGTAAAGCGCTAAAAAAGGACCTCTATATTAATAAAACATAAATTAAATTTAAAAATATAAAAGAACTATATAAATAAATATAAATATACTTTTATTTTATATAAACGAAAATAAAAGAATATATTAATAAATATAAATTAAAATGATTTATTTTTGAAAAAAGAGATATACTTTATTTATACTATTGTTTATTAAAGAAAAGCTATAAATATTAAAACAATATAATTCTGTAAGAAATTAAGTTTTAAAAGATTTAAATATTATTTAATTAAAAGGATTATTTTAAAAGTTACTTATAAATTTATATTATTAGAAAATATTTAAATTTATTTAATATTTTAAATCTTAGTATTTAAAAAAGTATTATAAAATAAATTAAAAAATAAATTAATTAAGAAAATATAATGTTAAAAAATTAAAATTATAAAAATAAAAAATAATAAATGCTAATATTTAATAAAGTAGAAAAACTATAAAAAAGAATATAACTTTTAAAAACTTAAAAAATACTTTAAATACTTTTAAATAACTTTACAGTAATTTTATTAAAATCTAAGCCTTTTAATAAAAAGTTTAATAAAGTATTAAAAGTAAAAGAATTAATACTTTAAAAGTCTTAAACCTTTAAAAGAACTTTTAATTCCTATTACTTTAAATCTTCTAGTTTCTTTAAAAATTCTAACCTATATTTAACTATCTTTTTACCTTTAATCTAGAACTATTATTTTTAATAATAGAGATACTTTAAATAATCTAAAGCCTTATTTATCTCCACTTACACTTTATAAAAGGCTTTATAATAAAGCAATAAAAGTTCTTTTATTAACTTTTTAATAGAATTAAAATATTGCAATTTAAAAATAATATTTAATAAAAAGAATAGCCTTAGCTATAATATTAAAGGAAAAGCTTTAAATAAATATATAAAAACTTAATATAACCCCTGCACTATTATAAAAACACTTAATATAAATATACCTACTGCATTTTAAAAAGTAATTACTTATATAACACTTTAAGCCGCAAAAAGATAATCAAAATAAAGTATAATATTAAAAGTATTAATATTAATTAAATCTATAGGTTTATAATAATAGAAAGTCGATTTAGTAGAAATAGGCTATAAATTATTAAATATAATAAATAGTTAAAAAAAAGATATTATATATCAAAAAAGGGAAAAAGTTAAAAAAAAAGAAATAAATCTTAAAGATAAAACTAATAAAAAAGGGATATTATATTATAACCTAACCATATTAAAAACTAAATTATAAGGATATAGGAAAACATTAATTATATTAACTAATTATCG
The DNA here is from genome assembly GCA_025331125.1 of Mycogone perniciosa. Classification (NCBI taxonomy): domain Eukaryota; kingdom Fungi; phylum Ascomycota; class Sordariomycetes; order Hypocreales; family Hypocreaceae; genus Mycogone; species Mycogone perniciosa. The sequence continues at coordinate 345,665 of JAOALB010000031.1, forward strand.
GGAAATAATCACTATATTAAAGGTAATTACTCAAATACTTACTACACTACATAATATAATTATTTATTTAATTACTGCACTATTGCAATAACTACAGCAGCGCTTACTAAAATACCTATAATTGCATAAAGATTTCCTTTATATATACAACTAGCATATTACTTACTTAATATAGTTACTTAAACAATTATTAATACAATTATTTACCTAAACTACTAGTTCTATAGAATAGTAACTATATTACCCTATTTAGTATTTATCCTTAACCTCTCTGTTAATATAAACCCTATAAACCTCAGTTTAACTGTTAAGAACTAACCCGGATCGTTACAAGTAGCGTAAATAACAAAAGGCTTTTTTATATTTAAGTAAAAAGGGCGATTGTAAGTAGCTATTATAGTAGCAGCGGCTTTAAAAGCATTAACTTAGGTTATTATAATAGCGAATAGTTAGTTAATATAGGTTATTATTTTAGTTATATATAGATGATAGTGTTAATTAAACTAATTAAAGGGAAAGCTAAGGTGGCTTGATTTTAAAGGTAGCTTATAAATTTTATGCCTAATTAAAAGGCAAAGTCCTTTTAGTTGGTTTCCAGAGGACCCACTAACGGGTAATATAGATATCCTGAGTACGAAGTAGTAGTATAATGAGATTAAGATCAATAGGGCTAGCGTTAGTCGGGGTAGCCATCCGGTTATAACTATTCGGCTATTATCCCTGGGACCTCGAATGGTAAGAGTGACCTGTCAGCTTCTTTTTTATTAGATCAGCTGTTTGGGTGGAGTATTTGGACAGGAAAGAAACAAGAGGTCTGATAAGAATCACATTTCTCCAGAAGCTGTCTCAAAGTATTCGGCCGACTACGAACGTTTAGACCATATACAGTAATTATTATCTAGGCTTGCGGCATACCTATGAACGGTGTTCGTGTTATGGAGTACTTCGTACTGACCCCAGAAAATCTTTCCGATACTCCGTACTGTTCGTTAAGTATCAGCCCTATACGAAGTACTCCGCTCTGCCAAGCCACCATAAGCACTTTATATGAAGCAAGTCCGGACTGACGGAACGCCCCTGAGCGCCACGTCATGTGAAGATATTCAAACGATAAAGGTCTTCTCGTCAACTTGTCTAGGAATACGAGGAAGACTATAATCCGGGGTTACATTGTAGATATTGGCCAGCTGAGAAACTGTAGGCGATAGAACACTCTTCGTACTCCTTTGTGAGAGAACAATACAGATTGAATATAGATACCAACAACACCTATTTCGTGTTGTAATAGCTAACAACATACACGCGTTACGGGACAAGTCTCTGATAATCTAGCACTTTAACCATCTCCTCACGTTTAAAAATGTAGCGTAAGAAATCTCCTATAAGACCATATCACTATTCCGAGGTATCAAATTTCCTTAATATTAAGGGAAAGGTCATTCCGAAGTACTCGAATTTCATTTCTTGTTTAGTAGTTTTTTAATGGTCTTAGAATATATAGCTATATATCCCAAGTGCGCCGCTAAAAATAAAGCATCTAGATGTGCCTTCCTTAGCGTATTAAACAGTGAAATGCATCATCGTTCTTTTCTTCGTTTGATCAACACAAGGCATCAACAAAGTCCAGTTCTATTAACTTCTGAATTGGAACTAGAAACACCGTCTTCAAACGCCTTCCTCCTACAACGCAATTGCATCTAATTCCAAGACTTCCACAATCATAAGACGTAGCGGCTACGATAATGTCAACGAACAGTCAAATGAATGAATATTCCAGATTGGATCCAGACTCACAATTTCAGATTCTCTCTGTCAGTCAAGTCTAGTTGATTGGTGCCAACAACGTGAACATCTTTGGTGCCGTCAGGGTTTGTGGTTTCGACGATTCCATTATCAGTTATTTGGCCATCTGCTTCGAGTTTGTCACGACGTTTGTTTTCACGATCGAGGTAGACCCGCAGGACAATAATAATGATGGAGGGGAGAATTGCGGCAACCTCGGAATCAATTAGTTGGCGTAGGAACGCGCGTGGAGGAGGATCCTACTCACCACAAGCAGTATGATCCAAGTTGGCCTGTATCGTGGCTGAATCATATTATCAGCATCGCATCATAGGTATTGGAGAATTACCCATGTACTTACCTTCCACTGGGGCTGGAATAGCTGAGGAGAAATGATATTTCCCAGTCCGTACCCAATGTGATAGAGTGCGATAACTGTCGTCTTTTTTGTGTGCCCAGCAGTGGCATTCGCTGCCCAGACCATAACGACGGCATAGGGAACTCCGATAGTAGATCTCATCCAGATACCGCTAATGAGCCCCCAGCGGTTTTCCCAGGGAAGGCCTTAATTTAGTATCAGTGCCTCGTCCATGCTGAAGGGGAAATGAGAGTAGGAAAAGTGGCTTACTCAATTCAAGAATGCTACACAAAACTGCTGGTATGTAACCAGCAAGGGAGATCCATGCTCGAGAGTTCTGATATGTCAGGACATATATGTCTTGGTAAATCCTTAGCTGGGTCATACATACCTTGGTCTTGTACAATGTGAAGGCAGTCAAACTAAGCGATACGAAGGCAACGACTCCGGTGACTGTGCCGAGCAATGTGGTCTGAAGAACGGTGAATCCGAATGAGTTGATGATCAGGGAGTACTGATTCGTAACTCCATTGGCAATTTCTTGAGAAAGGGAATGCATGGTAAAGAGCCAGGTCTTGGGATCTCTCATAGCCTCGATGAACCTGTGATGCTTAGCCAATAAACCCGCACGTAGTACTAAGAGAATAGTCTTACTGGTGCTTCTTAAACCGTTTCTGTTCAATGCCGGAGTGATTTTCTTTTATTCTCAGGATAGCCTGTGCTCGCTCCTCAGGCGCCAAAAAGCTAGCAGTTAAAGGGCTGTCGGGAAACAGAAACCAAACAAAGACACTGAAAATAATGGTGGCCACGCCGGTAATAGCTAGTCGGGTTAGTAATGGAGTCATACGTAATTAATGATACCAACGACTAACTCATAAGCCATCTCCATGGATGAAAACCTTCCGTATCAATCCACAGAACACCATATGACAATAAACCCGAAGTGATGGGGCTCGAATTGCCTATTGACCACATGACTGACATCATGACGGCTTGCTCCTTATACGTAAAGAACATGGACATTGAGAGAAGGAACGCAGGTACAATGCATGCTTCTCCCAGTCCAAGTAAAAACCGGACGACGAAAAGAGACGCAAAATTGTTGCATGGGATATGTAACAGTGTGATACCGCCCCTTGTGACACCAGTCAGTTATGACGAACTAGAAACAACATGGGATATCCTAACCAGATGACCAGATTACCAGCTAACCACTTGGCCACTGGGAACCTTTGTAAAGCCCAGTTCTGTGGCCATTCTGCAATCATGTAACCAAAATAGAAAATTGAAGACAACCAGTTGTATTGGTCTGCATTCAGATTTGCATCTTTCAGGATGCCAAGAATTGCTGAACTGCCCAACTATATCCACCAGCACCATCAGCTGTCAGCATCATCTTAATCCTTTGTTTACTTTGTTGATATGAGCCAGCCATATGAGCGAATACACGTACCGTCTGTTTGTCAACATACATCAGGTGATATCCGATACATAAGAAAGGCAGGATGCGCCACAGGCACTTGTTTCGAATTCGTTTGGCTTCTTCGGGCGTCGGGTCTGTTACTTGGACCTTAGAGAAGAGCTTGTAACTCTCATCAGCAAAGCGGTCGGGCAGCCTAGGTGTATCTGTAAAGTCATCGTCCGTCTGTGACCCTTCCGCGGGCTGCGTCGTCTCCTCGAAGACCTTTTTTTGTGCTAAGGCCGCCATGTTGTGTGTGCAGCAACTACTGAAATGATGCAGCAGAAATCTAACAATTTCCCTAGGTGCATCTGAGTATTACTGGCTATTAAGCGAAGTTCTTTTATTTACGCTTAATTGAGTGATGTGAGCATGCAATTGCGCCATCTCGGGGGGAGTCTATCGTCATTGTTCGCTTCGGCTTTGAGATCAAGTCTATATTTCCGCGGGAAGAGTGGGTAGTCAATAGTCTTTAATCTTTTGACGGGTCATCAAATAAAAACATTTGGAAGACATATAAAAACCACTTATCCGGGCCGCGGATAAATGCTTCAAGATGGTGTTTCTGTGATAGCGGTGTCGCGTCATGGTCGTCTCTCTGACGTGCTTCGCAACGCCTTATCAGCTGCCATATTGGCGGATTTGCATGGCTGCGATTGGATACAATCTGCACAAATTCAAGTCCGGAATATCTCCGATATAGGGAGAATACGAGACCTGTATCCTCTTCTATTTAGCGTTATTTACCCAGCCTTATCCGCAAATTATCCCTTGTAGAGCACAATAGGGTTAATCAGGTGGTAATCCTAACATCGTCATTAGTTGGGTCCCGAATGTCGCAGCATAGGGAGGTACTCCGTGTTGCAATCTACTTCAACTCCACCTGAATCCTTTTATTATAAATCATAGCGTCCTGATTGATAAACCCCATGCTCTCTGTCATAGTGGACTCTCCATTTGGATTCCGGTCAAGGTCCGAAGGTAGGGATACTGCATGCCTAGCGAACTTTGAAAAGACTCACGTCGCGCTGTATAATTACTTATTGACTTAGATGTTGACTTCAATACGTTGGTAGAGATCATCACACCACACAGTTCACGCATCACGATCGCATTTCAAAATGTCAACAACAAGTGAACCTCTACGAATTCTGATTGCTGGTGCTGGTATTGCAGGATTAGCTACAGCTGTAGCACTTAGGCGCATCTCAGGCATCCCGGATCTGGATATCCGGCTATATGAGCAGGCCCCGGAACTGCGCGAAATCGGTGCCAGCATTGCGCTCAGCCCCAATGTTTGTTCCTGCGAAATCCACTTGATTTGTATGACTCATAGGTAACTGATTGTTCTTGGAAACAGGGCATGCGAACGCTCGAAAAGCTCGGTATACACTCTGCACTCACAGATAAACTTGGCTTCAGAGGCCCAAGTGGAATCCCCCAAATATATCGGTATGGCGAGCTTTTGGATGATCGAGATCCTTGAGCATGACTGATTAAGAGTGAAGCCACTGGAAAACCAACCAGGTCGTCTCGGTAGACACCCACCGTGATGTGCCTGACCCTCATCACTACACAACTCGTTTTCATCGAGGCCATATACACGCCGCACTGCTTGAGAACGTGCCACGGGATTCAATCCATCTCAATAAGAAAATCGTGCATACAGAGGCCAAAAACGACAAAGTAATCTTGTACTTTGAGGATGGCAGTAATGTTCATGGAGACATACTGATTGGAGCTGATGGAATCCGATCGGTGGGTCATTTGCGACAACGTCAATCGGTTCATGCTAACTGAAGAGTCGCAGAAAGTGAGACAGTCGTATTTCCCCGACTACAAGTTGAAGTTCAGCGGAAAGGTTTTCATAAGATCAACGTTCGATGCGACACTGGTTGAGGGCAAGGTACCTGATTTGCCAGCAGACGCAGTTCATTGGGTACGCATCGTCAGACCATGGTCAACTTGGTCGAACTTGGCTGATTAATTGATACAGTGGGGACCCAAAGACAATTTCTTTGCTTCAAGACTCGGTACGATCGATGTCCATGATCGCTTCAGGATTTAAGTGACTAATAGTGCAAAGGCAAGGGTCAATACACCACAGTGGGTTCCTACGAGGAGGAACGCAGTGCTGAAGAGTTGGAAAAGTCTGTCTCTTGGGATCAGCAAGGCAGTGTTCAATTCTTCAGAGAGAAGTACCAGGTATTTGAAATGCTATTCACATGCTTTGGAAACATGAAACTCAGGATTATACATTAGGACTGGCACCCTGTTGTCAAAACACTGGCCGATTTGACCCCGAGTGTACGACTCTATCCCAACTACGCCGGTGAACCCCTACCAACATGGATTCCCGCATCAAGAGTGGCCCTTGTGGGCGACGCAGCACATACTCATGGAGGAGCTTTTGCTGCAGGTGGATCATTAGCACTTAACGACTCTCTTGCTCTTGCACTGGCGCTGAACTATGTCGTCTCATCCGGAGCCTCAGCATCCTCACTGTCGTCCAGCGACATTCAGAAGGCCTTTGAGCTCTATGATAAGACACGAAGACCTCATACCACTCGTTTGTTGAACATTGTGCATCACCAAATTAATAAGAAGGCACCTGAGTCTGCGACATTGGAGGAAGAGAACGAAGCACTGATAACCAGAATGAAGAACAGACCAAATCTAGACTGGCTGTCGGAGCATGATGTGGAGAAGGCCTTGCTTAGTGCGATCGAGGATTCTGAGAAGCTGCCCAGAGAGAAGCTAGAAAGGCCGCAGCTTTATCACAGCAAGTTATAGGCATATCACGGATTTAGAGTCATCTGCTTTAAAGAGATAGTTTGTCTTGCGAAAGAGGAATTTAGGAGATAAATAGCATCTGCAGATTATGGCTGGCACAATTGCACCAATCCTCTCTTCAATTTAAGCTAAAGCTGTAGCAGAGATATGGCTTTATCATTGTGATGTTTTGGCGACCTGTAAGCCTCTGCGGCCTTTAGAACGCCGAGACGATCATCTAGAGCTTTATGGCGCTTACTGTAAGCCAATAGAGTTATTTATCTTAAATAGTGAAGGGGTTTACTGGATACTGGGGTTTAGTCGGCGTATAAGTAGTTGCCCTCGCTCTCCTTGTAATTGCTGTGCTGGCCATAACTGTTGTGGTTATTGCGAGTCTTGCTACTGCTAGATCTGTGGTATGAGATTGACTTATCTCTATTGCTGCTATTATTACTATAATCCAAGGTGTTAAAAATGTAAGGAATTAGAAGCGAGGGAGATTGTAGCCAGTGGTGCATGGACTATCTGTATGAATAGCAATACTTATAATAAAATCCCTGACTATATATCTTATTTCATTTCATTTGATATTTCGTGAATGCCACTTTGGTATATACTTATTTGATCCATTTAGTCGGGATATCACGCTGCCTTCAGTTGCTACTCGTAAGCACAACTGCTACCCTAAGGACCTGTGAATACTACATATTACTTCTTGTCGTAGTAAACGGCATACCATTTTCGAGAATCTTAAAGCACAGAGTTCCTAGATAGGAAGTTTGTTAGACCAATGTCCATATATTGAGCGTGGTAGGTTAGGTTGTCACGTCCTTCCTATAGGGGCATCGTACAGCCGTTCTCCTAACTCCCATGCTATATTTTTACCGACATGCCTATAGTAGCCCTAAAATAGCCCTTATATACACCTTTGGCTGGACTAGGCGTATATCACGGACAGAGGGTCGATCTGAGATCCAATGCCAGTACATTATATAATGACTATCGATGGGAAAACATAGCGAACAAACACTAAAGCAACATCGCCCTCATTGGCACACCGGCTCTATAAGAGTATAGCCTTTCTGAGAACAACCGAAGTGAACAAGAAACTAATCATCGCCAAATAGTGCCGTTAATATCTGATGCAGCCAACCTATTCATTCTAGACCTTCGATAGTGATAATACGTTTATGTCAGACCAAAGTCCAGCAAAATGCGAGCCCATACTATGCGTGCAGATAAGTAATCTTATATGTTGTACGGCAGTTCACATATAAACTAATCAGCATACGAATCACAAGTCTGTTGAAGCCAATGTTCATTGTCCGAAGTATTGCCTGTCCTTAGTATTGCAGGAGGGCGACCAAGAGAAATATTCATAAAGAGAAACAATATCCAGATACATTTCTACCAAACACGTAAACACTCCATTTCCTCAACAACCAGTGAGGAGATACGTGACAATAAGAGCGTGACATTGAGTGCTGGCAATGCTCGGACCGTCCATCAGGGTCAACAATATCACAAAAGCGGCTAAAATTAAATTGTCACTCAGTAATATCTTCATCTGACTTGGGACTTCACAACTGGGAGAAGTCGAACATTCTGTAGGACATAGTTTATCGCATGTTAGAACTACCCAGCCAATTATGTACCTACAGTTTTATAGGGGGATCCTTCCAACTGTTCAATATAAGACTGTAATTCCCTACTGGGTGACATATCAACCACGTCGTGACGTAAAGGACCGTTTATGAAAGCACAATTCGCCAATTATTTGAGAAGTGGTCCGGCGAATATTGCGAAGAAACTTAGGTTTACGGAATTTCCGATATACGCGAACGTCTCCTGGCCACCCTCGATCATACTTGACAGCCGAGGCAATAAGTCTGAGGCTGCACGCCTCGGCTAGTGGACACAGTAGCCTAAACTCGCCAGCGTCCGGCATCAGGAAGTTTAAGATTAGTGGTGGACAGAATCGGAGTCGTAGAGAGAGTCGGGCGACAACAGAGCGTGGAATCCGATCAAACTCGTTTATCGATGCAGTGTTGGCATAGCTAACGTCCGTCACAAAGATCGTTATGACACCTGCAACTGGGAAAAGGCTATTTCAGCTTTTACTCGGCATATAATATAATTACGAAAGGCTGTAAGTCAATGTAGTAAAAAATTCTCAACTCGCCTTTTTCTGAATAGGTTTAGCATAGGGTAGCTGAATAAAAACACTACCCATTAGTGGGGCCTTTAGCGACTAACTCTTTAGACTTCGCCAAACAGCTAGCCACAAAAGTCCTAATACACCACAAAGGCCAATACACTTATTTTGCACATCTTTACAGCTAAAGTTAAGGTATATTTCGTTATGCCAAAATCATTTACATTATATTCTAGCACTTCAGATTAGATTATTATGCCTCTATATATCTAGTTATCCTTTTTTAGCGTACCTGCTACTCAGCTATCTTATTTATTATAGTCTAATAGCGCTCCCTATTTAGTATTGTCAGCAGCAGCGGCGATGCCTATATCTCGATATCACTAAAAAACTGGCTAGCTGGTAGTTATAATAGGAGGCCAATAATGCCTTTATCTGGTTATTGTATAGGCTCTCGTTGTTATCGTTAAAGGGACCGAGTCGGATATAAACAGAGCCACTTCTATGACCCTAAGAGGAGGCCAGGCTCGCCAAAGGGCTCGCTAATAGACTCGCCCACGGACTTACTGATAGCATCGCCGACAAACTCGTTAACGGACTTATTGAAAGGCTTGTTGATGCTTTACCCAGTTGTTGTGTCGGCTTTCGTCACGCGCTTTTTTGTGTACTGTTGGCGTGCTGAGCTTGATATCTGTTCAACTGAATAGCAGCAGTATAGAAAAATATCATTTTAATGCTAGGACGAGGAACTCGATTATAGTCGCTTTGGATAGCTATCCCGGCTTTAAATGCAGCCATGTTGGTGGTTATTTCTATCGTGTTGGTCGTAAGAATTGAAAAGATATATATTATTGTTTAGGGTATATATAAATTTGCATATAACTAAAACAAATGCAGGTAGCGGCTAAGTGTATTAGACGTTTATAGTTCGCCAGGACTTTTATAAGTAAATAGACTAACTGACCCACCCTTATTATCCGACCCCTACAGGAGTCCAAGTACCTGACCCTAACCTAGTTAAACAAACTTTAATAGGTTAACTTAACTTAACGTAACCCCTATAAGTATATTAAACCCTTAGAAATACTAATATTACTTATTAAGTATATTAAGCTATTATTCTTTTATTATAGAATTTAACTTTAATTTATCATATATATTTATATATATATCCTATAATGAAAATAATATATAGAAAATTGTTTCATTTTTTAATATAAATAACATTTAATTTATTAGTTATATTTATAAATTTATAATTTAAAATATATTTTTAGTAAATAAATAAATAACTGTTTAAATCACTATATTAAAAAAATAATAAACTAGTTAAATATATATATTTATTACTAGGATTTACTGCCTTTATAATATACTTAATAATATTATATTAAACTGCAGTATATACTTTATATTAAACTTTTAAAAATAACTTTTAAAGCGATTAAAAATTATATTAAAATAGTTATTAGCCTTTTACTTTAAAATTAATAGCTAAACTAAAAGAATTAATATAAATATAAAATAATACCTATAAGCTTTTATTAACTTTTACTAAGATAACTAGGCCTACTAGCTTCTATTAATTAAATTCGCTATAAATAATATAGTATTTAAAACTATTAGTATATCGCTATTTTTTACTAATTATAGTTTTAACCTTTACTTAAAGACAGAGCCTTTATAGCCTTGCCCGCAAAACCTCTTTACAGTAAAGAAAAGAGAGTTTTTCTACACTAAAACTATTGCTAAGTAATTTAAATGTATTATTATATAGCTAAGAGCCTTTACTTAAGCTTTAAGAAAAAGATATAAGGAAAATGTAAACGCGTAAAGAAAGGTATTACTAGTCTATACTATTAGGCAAAAAGTCTTTATTAATATATAAAATATAAAGATTAACCGGCCAATAAAAAAGCTAGATAATAAATAGGTAAGGCCTTATATAATAATAAAAGTATACCTATAAGCCTATACTGTTACCCTGCTAGAAGGCATAAAGATTTTCCTAGTCTTATATAACTCCCTCCTATAACCTAAAACAGCTACTTTACTGCATTTTAGGTAAAAGATAATTAATAAAGCTAAGTTAAAAAATATTTAAAGTAGAATATTAAAAAGAGAAAATAGTATAAATAAAGTATAAAAGAAATAAGAGTTTAAAGCGCTTTTAAATTATTATAATAATAATAGATTTTATTACTTTATTAAATAGAAATACTATACTGCTATATAGTAACCAGCTAAAGACCTATGAGACTAAGAAAAGGTAATATAAGACTTTTATAAGGGAAACCTAGAAAAGCTAGGCCTACTGCAATAAATATTAAAAGGAATTACGAAAAAGGAAAAAAAGGAAATAGCTAGAAAGAAACTAATGCCTGCAAAGCGCTAACTAAAGACTATACTGCGTTAAAGCCTATAACTAAACTATATATTATTAACACTAAAAACTATACAATTCGCCCCATTTACCTTTATATTGGAAGTATTAAGATAGATTACCTGGAATTTCGATTTATATAAATAATATAGCTATTTGCGGCCGAATAGTGTAATAAAAAGGGGGGGTATTATTATGGCGTTAACCGTAACGCGATGTTGACGCCCTGTTATGTAAGCCCTGGTTACGTAACTAGGCCCTAATATATTCCTAGCTATAGCTTTCTGTAAAGCCTTAAGGCTTTCTCGCTCTCTACAGCACAACAACAATATTTGCCGTAACCTACCTTTCTATACTATAATAAATAAAAAGTTTTATTTTTAATAGTTTAAATTATTAATAACTATTAAATTAAAGATTAACAAAAGCTTCTATTATTGATTGCTTTATAAATATATTAAGTATTTATAAATATTTTTAAGGCTTTTTTATAAATAGCCTTTATAGACTTTAAAAAATTAAATAAAAACTTTTCTTTAATTTAATTAATAATTATATAATGAATTAATACAAAGCTTTACTTAAGTAATAACTATTAATAAATTAAAGTATATTGTTTAATTTAAATTATATAAAGTATTTTATAAGTAATAAGTAATTAAAAGTAAATTATATAAATTATAATTATAATGAAATATATAAATAGAAACTAATAAATAAAAGAAGAAAACTATTTTATTTTATAAAATAATAAAAGGTTAATTTTTATTATAGAATTTAAAGTTTAAAAATTAAATATATTAATTAAAAGAATATTTAATGATAAAGTTTCTTTAACTTTTATTAAATTATAATTAAAAGAAATCTTTACTATTAAAGTTAAATAAAAGCTTATAAAATTAAAAAGGTTAAATAAAGGGTTTTTTATTGTTTATTGTAAATGAAAATAATAAAATTAAAAAAAATACCTTTATTTTACATTTTATTAAAAAGGTTAAAAGGTTAAGAATTTGAAAAAGTATATATATAAAAAGCCTTTTTATATAAAATATTTTCATATATTACTTTAATACTTAAAATAACTTTTGTTAAGAAATAAGTTTAATTAAAGTTTAAATAACTATTAAATTTAAATAGCTTTCAATTTTATATTATAAGCACTTTTTTAAAAGATTTTTAATATTTATTACTATAATATATTTATGGAAGAAAATTAAAAAAAACTTTAAATCTTTTAATAGTTTAAGTTTAATAAAATTTTGAATTTAAAAGCTTGAAATAATTTTAAATAATATAAAAGTATATATTATTAATGAGTAATTTAAAAGTATCAAAGAATTTAAAAAGATTAAATTTTAAATAAAGAATTTCCTTTTTTTCCTTTTAAACTTAAATTTAATATATATTTAAAGAAAAAAGCTTTTGACCTTACTTTAACTTAATCCTGTACTGCTTTTAAAGCTTAAATTTAACAAAAACCTTTCTTTTAAATGAAACAAGATTTCTTACTTTTATAATAAACCTTTTTTAAAATAAAGTCCATTTAATAAATAATTTTAATAGTTTATTACAGGGACGTTTATGAATTCACTTTATAATAAAGGTTATTAATGTTAATAACTATATAAATAATACTTTAAAGCAATTCTTTAAAGGAAATAAACTTGATAAATTTAATTTATAAATTATATACTTTAGTAGAATTATTAAACTAATAAGCTTTACTGTTAAAATTGAAATTAATTATATATATATAAACTAAAGGTTTATAGTTATTTTATTATTAATATTTATTTTATAGCTTATCTTAATATTATAATAAAAACCTTTTAAACTAAAGTTTAACCTTTATTAGGTTTTATTATTATAAAAGAGTTAAATATATTATATTAAATATAATAGTTAAATTTGGTTTTAACTATTATAAGTTATAAAGTAGTTAAATAAAGAAAGAAATATAATTTAACGTTTACTTTTATAAATACTTTAATAATTGTTTATAAATTATATATAATTTATATATAAAGAAAGGTATTAAAGTAAATATTATATATTTTAAACTTAATAAATAAATATAAATATTAGAGATATTATATAGTATAATTGAATTAAGAAATATAATTGTTAAAATAAAGTTATAATTAGAATAAATATATATATAATTAAGATTAAGGAAAATATATATCAAAGTATTTAATCGGTAATTAAATAATATAAAATTATATATTATTTTCAATTCTTTTATTTATAAAAAATAATGAAGATATTTTAAACTTTAAAAAATACATATTTTTTTTTAAAAAAGTATTTATTTTAATTAAAAAAAGTTAAAAGAATTTTAAAACCTTTTAAAAGCTTTAAATATTAAAAGACCTTTAAATACTATAAAATAAAATAGTTATAAAAGAGAAGCAAAAAAAGCTATTATAAAAGTAACGAATATTATATTTAATATAAATTATATATTAATTACTTTTTTATATTATATATAATTTATTATAAAAGGATTTCTAATAAACCTTTTTAAAGGCTTCTTGAAATTGAAATATTACTTTACTATTTAAATTATATTAAATTTACTATTATATTTAAATTTAAAAACTTTAATTATAAAATCTTTAAAACTATAAAACTTATTTTATTATTATTTGATATAAAAAGGGTTTTAAAGGTTTTTTATTAATAAAGTATTATTCGTAATATTTAAAAATAAAATCTTTTTAAAATAATATTTTAAAGGTTTATTTAAAAGAATAGCTATTAATTGAATTATTTATGTAATTTATAATATTGAAGTTATTTTAAATAAACGAAAACTACAACTTTACTTATAATAAAGATTTTCAAAACCTTTAATATTATTATAAAAACTAAATTAATTATATAGTTTAAATAATTAAGTTAATTTATTTAATTTATAAAATAAATAAGCTTTTTTATAAGTAATAAGATTATTTTTATTTGTGAGAAATATATTTAATTTATTACACTTTCCTTCTAAATATACTATTTAATAAAACCTTTTTATTTCTTTACTATATTAATATTATATAGTTCTTAAACTATTTAATGTAAAAGTTTATTATATTACTTTAAATATATAAATAATATATTTCTATTTAATATAAAAAGATTTGTTTAAAAAAGAATTAGCTTTATATAATAACTATATAATAAAATATTTAAATAGAATCCTAAATATAATATATTTAAATTGTATTAAAGTTAGGTTATTATACCTTTATTATATAAAAGGCTTAATTAATAAAGACACTATTATAATAAAATGAAAAACTTAATACTTAAAGGTTTGTTTAGATTAAAAGCCTTTTTTTAAAAAGCTTTATGAAAAGTATTTATAAATAAAATCTATAATAGTTTTAACTGTTTTTAAATAATTTAAAAGAATTTAAAAACCTGTATCTTTTAAGACTATAATATAAATTGTAAAGGCTTCTATTCATTGAATGTTTTATATTAAGTAAAAATATAATAGTTAAAGTATTAATAATAATTGTAAATTAACTTTATTAAATAAATAAATATAAAGATATTTAACTTAATAATTAAATTAAAGAAAGCCTTTACAATTATATTAAATCGAATTTCTTTTAATTTAAAAAACTATTAATATATTTATTTCTTATAAGAAGTAAAAGGTTGTTATAATTAATATTATTTGAATTCAAATTTAATTTAAATATATAATAAACTTTATAAAATTCAATTAAAACTATTTAATTAAGCAATATATTCATAAAAAACCTTTTTTCAATTATAATAAATTAAACCTATATATGTTATTTATTTTACTAATAAAAGTAGTAAATTTACTTTTGTTACTTAATAACTCTTATATATATTCTTTGATTTAAATTCATTTTAATAGACTTAAATTTAAAGGAAATATACACTCTACAACAATTATTATTTTACAATAAAAGTAATTATAAATATGAAATATTCTAATAATATAACAATTTATAATATAAAAGTATAAATTACTTTAAGGGATATAAAGCTAATAGTTAAATATATAAAAGAAATTGTATAGTTTAAATAGCTTTTCTTTTAACTAAATAAACTAATTATTCATAAACTATTTAATAAACCTTTGTTATTTATATAAAATATATATATATACTTTTAAAAATTAATTTAAAATAATTTATCTTATAAAGTATTATACTTTATAAATATTTATTTTATAAATTGTAATATATAAAGATATTATAAGTAATAAATAAATTAATTATTTAATTAAAGAAAATATAGTTTTCTTTATTATATTATAAAATCAAGCTATAATTATATATATTAAAAAATCACTTAAAAGGATTATAAAAGTACAGGAATAAAATAAATTTAATTAAACTTTAAAAGGCTATAAATAATAAAGATTTAAAGCCTTAGCCTCTTTTTTAAAGCTTAAAGTCTTTTACTTTATTTCTTATAACCTTTTAATAAATAAGTTAAAATCAAGAAACTGTTAAAAGTATTATAAATATTTTAAATATAATAAAGAGTTTATTTATAAATATAATAAGTTAAAAAAGTAAACTTATTTCAGAAAATATAAAATAATTAAACTTTCTTTTTAAATTCTTTTTTAAAAAACTTTCTTTTTATTTATTTAACTTATAAAAAATAAAGCCTTTTAAAAATTACTAAAAGAAGTAAACTTTTATAGTTTCTTTTTAATAGAAATAAATTCATATTATTTAAATTAACCCTTTTGCCTTTATAAATTAACACTTACTAAACAGCAGTATAAGCCGCCAGTAATATATAAGAGGTGGAATAAGTGGAATCATGGATAAAAAGGGGATAGAACAGAAAGGAAAGGGACGGATACGCTTTTATGTGTATCAGCCAGCTCTTAATATCCTATTGCATATAAGGTATTTATATAACTAGTTTATTTAGTGGATATAATAAACAAATAAACAAATAAACTAAGTAGGTAAAATATAGTTGCATATAAACTAGGTAGGTTCACACCACAGGAAACCACTGTACAGATGAATGTAAAATACCCACTCTTCCACCTTGTTAGGAAGTGTTCTTCACGACTCTATACTATCCATGCATGGGGTTCACGTCACTGATAGGACAGACACCCCAAGTCAGCTGCTCAGCGATCCAGACCACCGGGTCGGCCCCCTAATCTGTGTATTACCGAAGCTCCCTACGACGAATCCTGATCGTCTCAGAGAGCGGTGGCAAAGGCGAGTCTCCGAGAACTCTCATCCTCGGTGCAGGTCCAGTTGCTTGTATATCGTAATTAATGGCCATATAGGCCATCATTACCTTTGTTAGATGAACGACCAACCAACGACCCGGACTACAAGTGGATTTAGTCAGCCACGTGGACAACAATTTTCCTTTGGGAAAGGATGATAGCAGTACTCACCAAGCGTGCCGTCCGTATCCCCAACCCAGATATCTGTCATTTATTTGACCAGCGTGAAGACCCTTGGACTGGCCACCTTTATTTAGATCGAGTTCCTCTTGCTCAGGGGTTTCAGGACCCTTGTCGGGGACCACAAAGCGGAAAGGATCGTAAACAGCCCCATTAGGATAATACCTACTATCTGTGTGAACGCTGTAGATCGGTACTCCAACCCATGTTCCTGTCGGGATCAGTATCCCGTTAGGTAATCTTAGTCCGTCCGGCTTTACCACCTCTCTGGTGAGACCGTTGATCAGGGGCGGATGGATCCGCAGACTTTCTCGTATCGCACTGTTCATGACTTCAAGACGCTTAATCATGGTGGCGTCCTCCCAATCTTTCGGGACTTGAAACAACGATTCGGCTTCTTCTCTCAGTCTCTCGTAAACTTGGACATCAGGGGAACAAGTTGTGATATCCATGGTGAAATGTGCCAAAAGAGACGATATTGGAAAGCTCGCACTAAATCCCTGATGGATAAAAATGAGTGAGCAATACAGAATATAGGTAGAAAGAATGAGACGATAATAAATACCAAGACTAGCGCTTGCTGAACAAGCATTGTCGGACTAACAACATCTCGGAGGTCTTTATGCTTTAGCGTTTCTCTGATGCATTGCGCAAGCACGTCGTCTTCATCTCTGATTCTATTCTCTTTCTTCTCAATATCAGACAACCGATGCTGAACAATCGGAACAAGGACTTTGAAGATCTGTCTCTGGTAGTACCACAAGGGTATGCTGAATAAAGGTCCGACTATAGCCCTAAGTGGCGCCGGCAGTTGGTTGATCACCATCGCACCGATGCCGATTGTTGTCGTAAACTTGCAATACAACCTTAGAAAGTGTGGATCATGGCACACTGGAGCCCCGAACATGATCCGAGCCACAACCCTACTGTTAATCTCCTGCATTGTGCTGTAAAGGTTGAGTGTCCGCCAGACGGCATCGCTTTTGCCCAATACATCGTCGACACTCGAGCGAACCTCGTGGTACATGGCCTTATGTAGCATGTCGAGCTTCCGCGTGAGACTGTCGTTGACGATCCTGGTCATAAACAATGTGGTGGACTGGTCATCTATGCCTATTCTCAAGTGTTTCAGAGGATGGCGAATATCTCGTACTCTGCTGGTTGAAACGTCCGACTCCTGCTGCGCGGCAAACCATTTAACGTGCTCCGGAGGCAACATTATTTCGTCTCGGAAATCAAGGTTGGGAACGAAGAAAGGTTTCCCGGTATGAGAGTACTGCGGGTGGACCCTCAGTCTTCTTTCTTTTTTGAGCTGAAAACATACTTACTGTAGTGTAGCCATAATTTTGTACGCTTACACCGTCTCGGAGCTGGCGAAGGGCAGCTCTGAATGGCTTGAACAGCTCTTTCCGAATTCCGACTGTAGGGATCAAATTGTGGAGGGTCGTCTCGACTTTGGAAGACATGAAAAACCCGGTGTATACTAACAGAGCCAGGAGAGAAAGAAGAAAGATGAGAAGAAGAGCCATACTGGATGGAGAGACAGAGTTACTCGCCGTGTTTACGTTGCGAGGACTAATAGTTGTGAATTGTGAAGTTTTATATACATGTAAGAAAAGTGGCAAAACGTAATCCAATATATCCTGGTTAGAATAAATACGTAAAACTAATATGTACAAGTCTTTAAATGCCTTATAGTGTGCTTTGTTCGGGCCTTTTGATCATTTAAGGATCTGGTACAAACTAGATCTATATAGGGACTAGAGGCGGCCACGGATGGATTTCAGAAATGAACCTTCTCCAATCTTCGGAAAAATATGCTATTGAATTAGAGTGCTGTTAGTGGCCAATTGTGTAGCAATTACATAAAGTCTTTCTCCGATAACCAGGCAGTCTCACCTTCTATCTCCTAGCGCCATGAGCCGTACCCACACGCCTAATACTACAGTTATCACGAGAACTGTTCTGTTATATTGTGATGTTGTTTCGTTTGTCGTTTCACCTCGATTTGAGCTGTCCAATCATTATATCAAAATACTAATCATTTGCTCTTAGAAGTCTATTACATATTTATCTTGACGCTTACTTATATCTGGGACGGCATAATTTGCCTAGTTATTTTGGTGGGGGAAGCGGTCTTTCTCCTATTTTGCTTCTCTTTTCCCTTTTAGGTCTTAGGCTTTCAAGGGCCTCTTCGTTAACGAGATTAAAAACTTGACTTTTCAAAGGATTAACATCGTGTTAAAGTAAGAAGACTGGATATATCACGCTAGTAAGCGCTAATGCGCACTAACTCGCACTATTTGCTGATATATATATTGCGTAAGCGATATATAAGGCGATATTGGTGCTTACAGTATTCCTTTTTCTCTTTTCTATATTTAGCTATATATACTTATACTATTTTATTAAGGGTAATTGGTATATCTAATACTCTTACATTTCTTTTATTAATTTACTAAAGAAACTTTAGTTATATCATAAGTTAACTATATTAAAGACTAGGTTATAGGGATATAAAGGAATATTACTTATATTAATTAAGTATTAGGAAATAAATACTATACTAAAAGTAAGTACTTAACTATTTACTACTTTAAAATATATGATTATTTACTTAATTAATCTACTATTATATTAATTATAATTATATATCCCTAATTATTAGTAATTTAGTATTTTGTCGAGAGGGAATTGGCACTCTAAACATACATACATACACACACACTAATAACCTAAATAAAGCGCGGGAACCGCGCTCTTAATAGAACCATAAAGCTGCAGTTGGGTAATATAGGGATTAAGAAATACTGCAAATTATTTAATTATAATATCTGCAGCCGAAAGCAATTAATGGTTACCTTTTTGCGCCTTAGCGGCTATAAAATTACAGGTAAAGTAATATATTTAAAGGGAATATAGGTTATTTATTATTAAACTAGGTCTATTTCTTTTATCTATATACTTTTATATTTTCCTAATCTAGTAATTATTTAAATAAATAATAACTTTTTGGAAGTAAGCTAGTAAAAAGGAGTATAAGTATACTAGGTATATTAATTATCTTAAATAAAATATATATAATTAAGTTATTATTTATTAATATTATTATTAAAATAATAATTACTAATAATATTTATTAAACTTATTTATTTTATAAAGTTAAAATAAATTAGTTTATTTAATATTTATTTTTAACCTTTTTATAAATATAAATTTATAAACTTTAATTTATCCTTTAAAGAGTAATTTAAATTATTATATATTAATAACTTTAATAAAAAAGGCTATTAAGAATTTTAAATAATATTATAAATATATTGATTAAAATAAGTTTTTTAATGAACTTTAATACTTTACTTTTTAATAGCCTTTTTATAAAAATTAAAACAATAATAAAAATAATAACATAAATAAAAGTAAAAGTAAAAATAAAGTAAAGTAAATAAAATAAGTTTATATTAATATAAAAAAAGCTTTTTAATATATTAAGGTTAATTATATAAAATAAAAATAATATTATTAATATTTAATTATAAAATATATTAAACTTTAATAAATAATTTAGTAATAATAAAGAATAATTATTAATTTTTAAAATTAACTTTTATTTACTTTAAGCTTTATATTAAACTTTAAAAGGAATTAAGCTTTCAAGGATTTTACAAGGTTACTTAAAATATAGCCTTTTAAAGCTTTTAATAAAAACATTATAATATTTTAATTAGTTTTTATTTATTATGGTATAGGAAGGCAGGTTAAGGTAAATATTGTTATTGTACTGTAGAGAGTATAAAAGCCCTAAGGCTTTATAGAAAGCTATAGCTAGGAACGCGTTAAGGCCTAGTTATATAACTGGAGCTTATATAATAGGGCGTTAATATTGCATTATAGTTAATGCTGTAACAGTACCCCCCCCCTTTATCTTACTATTTAGCTGCGAATAACTATATTACTTGCATAAATTAAAATTCTAGGTAGTCTATCCTAATACCTATTATATAAAAGTAAATACAGCAAATTATATAGCTTTTTAATATTAATAATATATAATTTAGTTATAGGCTTTAATGCAGTATAGTTTTTAGTTAATATTTTATAGGCTTTAATATCTTTTTAATTATTTCCTTTTTTCCCTTTTTTATAACTCTTTTTAATATTTAGTATAATAAGTTTAGCTTTTTTAAGCTTTTTATATAAAACTTTTATATTACCTTTTTTTAACTTTATAAATCTTTAGATAGCTATTATATAGGAGTATAGTATTTCTATTTAATAATGTAATAAAATTTATTATTACTATAATAATTTAAAAGCGCTTTAAACTCTTATTTCTTTTATACTTTATCTATATTATTTTCTTTTTTTAATACTTTACTTTAAATATTCCTTAATTTAAGCTTATTAATTATTTTTTATTTAAAGTACAGTAAAGTAGCTATTTTAAATTATAAAACAGAGTTATATAAAAAAAAAATATTTATACCTTTTAGTAAACTAATAGTATAAGCTTATAAATATACCTTTATTATTATATAAAGTCCTGCCTATTTATTATATAGTTTCTTTATTAGCTAGTTAATTTTTATATCTTATATATTAATAAAGACTTTTTACCTAATAGTATAAACTAATAATGCCTCCCATTATATATTTATATTTTCTTTATATCTTTATCTTAAAGGTTTCATAAAGGCTTTTAATTATATAATAATATATTTAAATCAATTAGCAATAATATAAATATAAAAGAACTTTCTTTCTTTTATTATAAAAAGGTTTAGCGGGTAAAGCTATAAAGGCTGTATGTTTAAGTAAGGGTTAAATCTATAGTTAATAGACAATAGTAATATACTAATAGTTTTAAATACTATATTATTTATAGTAAATATAACTAATAAATGCTAATAGATTTAATTATTTTAATAAAGGTTAAAAAAGCTTATAGATAGTATTTTATATTTATATTAATTGTTTTAATTTAGCTATTAATTTCTAAAGTAAAAGGCTAATAATTATTTTAATATAACCTTTTATTACTTTAAAAGTTATTTTTAAAACTGTAATATAATCTATACATTATAATATAATATAATATTATTAACTATACTATAAAGGCAGTAAATCTTATTAACAAATATATTGATTAACTTTTTTATTAATAGTAAAGTAATAAATATAAAATAATATATTTTTATAAAATAATAGACTATTGTTAATAAATACTTATAAATAATATTATACTAGTAGGATTTAAGTAGTAATATAATATAGTTAATAAAGATATTTAATTATATATAAAATAGAATTAATAGTAGTTAAAAGAAGCTTTATAATAAAGATTATAAAGCCTTTATTTTAATATATAGTTTATAGGCTTATATAAATACTTTAGTATTTTTTAAAATTTATACTTATTATTTCTTTTACTATAATATTTTATTTATATATTACTGCAATTAAATTATTACTTAATATATCTTTTATAGGTATTATTATAGCTATAAGGGCAGCTTTTATAGATATTTCTTAATTTAATAAAACCTTTTCTTAAAATATTATTTAAGTTTTAAAGCTAAAAAACTTTATAAAAAAGAGTATATTGCCTGTTTTTAATTTAGTTATTAAAAGGGTTTAGTCTTATAGGCCTATTTTCTGCTTTTTAATTTAAAGTATTACACTTTATAGCTTTAAAGCTAGGTTAATAGATAATATGGAAATTAAAGTTAAAAAGGAATTTAAACTATTAAACCTATTATTAATTTAAGGCTTTAATTAAAGTAAAGTATTTAAAGTTTTTATAGTTTATAATAATATTAAATTCTTATAAGCTTTATAATTCTAGGTACTACTCCTTTATTATCTTAATAATAACTAAAAGCTCTTTATTATATATTTTATAATTATATTTTTAAGTATTATTAATTGATTAATTCATTAATAAACTATTAACGTCCTATAGCAAAGGCCATTAATCCTAGTAAAGTAAAAGGATATCCTAGGCTAGTATTTAAATACTATCTAGGATTTTATAGCCTTAAGGGCAAAGTCGTTGAGCCCGATACCTGTTAATAGGTTAAAGGGCGCAGTTAAGGCTGTATAGGCTGGAGCCTGTATTAAATATCTTAAAATATACAGTTTATATACCTGGAAAAACCAGGACTTTTCTAGCCGATAATTTCTCTTATAACTTTACTTTAAATTATATACTCTATAACCCTTTTAAATCCCTTTATAACCAGAATCTATATAATAGCAGTTGCGGCTAGTAGGAAAAACCCTAGAAAAGAGGCTAACCCCTCTTTTAATAAAAGAAAAACCCTTGTGACTGGTGCTGTTTTTTAGATATTAATAGGAGCAGCAGGGCCCTAACCTGCTATAGATCCTATCAGTATCTAATATCTAAAGCGGCCTGGTCCTAAGGCTATTTAGTCTTTAGATCCAGCAGTTTAAAGCAGGCAATGCAGTATAAAGCCAACTCTCTAAATATGCCTTTACTGCATTTTTAAACTATTAGGCAGCCAATAACTTAACAGCTATTGCGCTATTTCTTATAGCCTATGAAGGCTCCTGCACTAATAAGCCACAAATAGCTGCTAATATAGAAAATCTTTTATAGGAAAAAGCTGTTTGTTAAAGTATTATACTTTATAGAAAAGAATATAATAGGGTATAAAACGCCCTCTTTATTATACTGCAATAAAATATTACTTAATGCTTAATTAGAAGTATTTTTTTTAAAGACTGTTTATTTCTTATAGTTAAAAAGGGCTAGGATTAAAGCTAATTTAAAAGTATATTTAATTAAATTAAAGGCTTCCTATTATTTCTCTCTTTAACTATATAGTTAATCTTTTTTTAAAAGTTTATTTAATAGTGCAGCTATTTTAAAGGATTTTTAAATAAAATAGTAATAAAAGTTTATAAAGTAAAAGAACTTTTATAAGTCTTTTACTCTTTTAAGTAATTATTAATTTAATATAACTTTAACTTTTTTATAATTTATCTTTTATCCTTTTAAAGTAATAATTAAATTAAAATATTTTTTATTATTATTTTAAACTTATATTTAATAATATTAACTTAAAGGCTAATATTTTAAAATTAAACTATTACTCTATAAATATACTTTTAATATTTTCTTTAACTTTAAAAGTATATAAAAGTATTATTAAAGTATACTATATAAATATTATTAAAAGGGTTATAGAGAGTATAATTAATATAATATTAAAATATAATAAATATATTATAAAGGCTAAAAGGTATAATTCATATTTTAAAAAGGCTAAACTTTATAATAAATATTATTTTTTATATATCCCTTTTAATAATATAAAGGTTATTAAATATAGCGATAATATTAAGCTTTATATATACTTTTATATAGTTTAAAGGATTAAAGGTTTTTTAAATTAATAGTAATAAATATTAATTTTTAATAGTCATATTATTTAACCTTTCATAGTTTTAATAGATATTAATACTGCCTTTTAATTTTATAGCTAAAAGGAGGGGAGTAGTATATTATACTTATAATTTACAGATAAGTCCTTTTATTAAATTATTATTTAATAATCTTTTTATTACCTGCAGTTTATAAAATAAAAGTAGTTTATTTCTTTAATATAAAAAGTCTTTTCCTAGCAATATTTTAATTTTATAGTTTTAAGCCTATTATAAAAGAAGTTTATTTATTATTTTTAGTAAAAAGGTATTATATAAGTTATATAGCTAAAATAATAGTTTCTTTAAAATATTTAATTTATTAAATTTAGGTTTCCCTACTATAAATTCCTTTATATTAGCAGCTATAATCTTTTTTAATTATATTAAGAAATAACCTTTATTAATAAAGTTATATATTTCGTTTAATAATATTATTTTTATATTAATATAATCTTTTTATCTTATAAGTATTTATTTAAAGAATTTACTTAAAAGTTTTAATAAACTAATAGGCGCTAGTTCTTTAATCTTAATAGTTTAGTTAATTTTTTCTTAGTTTACTTTTATTATATAGATATATAATTAATAATCAAAAGTTATAAAATTTATAGCTGCTATTATTTATATATCTACTATATTTAAATATTCTTTTTAATTTTAAAGTTTAGTTTAGTTTAATAAAAGTAGTATATTAAAAAGTAATAGTAATAGCTTTAACAAAGCCTTTCTTTTTTATTTTTAACTATAAATTATACAAGTAGGCAGCAGCTTTATATATATTTAATTTAAGATTATCTATACCTATATTTCTTTATTATTAAGTCTATTATATTTACAGGTTATATAATAATTTTAATTTAATATTATGGTTTATAAAATATAGAGTTTATACGCTCCCTTTTTAATTAAAATTAAAGTTATATTTCTTTAATTATAAAAGAGTAAAGATAATAAATATATTATTAAAGATATTTATAATAAAAAAGAGGTAAAGCTTTTTATAAAGTTTAATTATAGTCTATATAATAAAGGATTTTAAAATTATATTAACTATACTTTTATTAATAAAAGAAAAGTTTTTAATAAATAATAGTTATTAAATAGTAATATTCTATTATTTAATAAATATAAAGCTAATAAAAGCTTAAAGTATATAGCCATTATTTATTAAAGCTTTTATCTTAATATAAATATTATATATAAAGAATAGTATAATTTATATAAAAAAGAATTTATTACATATTAACTTAAATTTAAAGGGTTTTTAATTAAAAAGGCAGCTGTAAATGTATTTGAAAATAATAATACTAGTTATAATTAACTTTTATTTAAAACTTTTAATAAAGGTTAATTTTCTTTTAGTGTATAAATTAAGTTTAAGTTTTTAATAAATATAATTAATTAAATTAAAGTAAACTAAAAGTTAATAAAGTAGTATTATTATTATTATCTCTATTAATACTTAAAAAGGGTATATTATTTAAGGCCTAGACTTATAGGTTAATTAAATATTATAGGTAATATTACTATATTATTAAACCTTAGTTATTATACTTTACTAAATTATTTTACTATTAACTTTCCAGTATTATTAAGTTAAAGTATAGTTAATATAGTTAAATTTAATAATTTTAATTTTATATTTTATATAAATTTCTTTAATATATATTAAACTACTCTTTTTTATACTATTTATTAAAGTTATAGCCTACTTTTTTATAATAAATATAAAGGCTTTTAATAATATATTTTTATAAAGAATTTAAAAGTAAAGTAGTATAATATATATAGTATTTAGCTTTATTAAGTTATTAACTAGTATTAAAGTAATAGTTTAATTATTTATTTAATTATTCTATTAATAATATTACTATAGCTATTAATAACTTTATTAATATTAGCCTATTTAAGCAGTATAAAAGGCATTATTATAAATACTTCTTTAAAGCCTATAATAAATAATTTAATAAGGTTAATATTATTGAATAAAATTAAATTTATTTAGTTTAATTATTTAAATCTTTAAAGTATTAATAAACTTTTAAAAGACCTTTATCTTTAAAGCCTTTATTATTTATTTAGCAGTTTTACTATATTTACTGCTTAATATAAATAACTTTACTATAAAGTTTTAAAAAAGCTTAGTTAATATATATAGGTTATTAAAAGACTATAATACCTTTGAAAATAAGTTCATTATTTTATATTATTTATTAAAATTGATAAAAAGTATTATATTAATCTCTTAATACTATTAAATAAGGTTATTAAAACTTTTAATAATAATATTAAAATACTTTTATTATAATTAATATATACTTCCCTTTAAAGGACTTATAATATGTAAATATATTTAACATTTAATTGAAAAAATTAATTAATTATTTATAAATGTAATAGTAATTTAAAAGTATTAATTAAAACATTTTTATTAATATTTCATAATATTATTTTATTTACTATTAAATTACTTAAATTCTTTCATTTAATAATAGTTAAATAAATAATTATTTTTAAGGCTTAGCAGTAAAGCTATATTTAAAGCTTTAACTTAAACTTTAATTTATATTTTAAGATTTTAAATTTTCACTATATAGTTTAAAAAAGCATATTTAAAGGTTTACTTTGATTTTCTTTATTAAATTAAGCTTTTATTTATTATTTAATTAAAAAAATAAAATTAATAATGAAAGTTATTATCTTTAATAATTATATTCATTAAATATATATATAATTACTTTTAACATTAAACTTTTATAAAGTTTTAAAAAAGAAAAAGAAAAGTATTAGCTATATAGCTAAAATTATAATCTATTAAGCTAGGTTAGGCTATAAAGTAAGGTTTAAGGTATTTATATTTATTTTACTTATAATTGGCTTTTTATAGGTATAGGGTTTAAAGGGTAAAGGCTAAATTATAAAGGCCTTATTATAGGTTTAGGGGTAAAAGGGGATTTAAGGGAATTTATAGTTAATTAAATATATACCTTGCAATAGCGCAGTTAGGTTAAAGGATAGTATAAACTATTATATTATAAGAAAGTAGGTTAAAGTAAAGATTATTATTATACTATAAAGAGTATAAAAGCTTTAAGGCTTTATAAAAAGCTATAGCTAGGAATACATTAAGGCCTGGTTATATAATCAGAGTTTGTATAACAGGGCATTAATATTGCGTTATAGTTAATGCTATAACATTATTTAATAATATAGCTATTTTATTTATTTTAAAATTAAGTTTGATATAAAGATAAATAAAGGTTTTTGAATTATAAAATAATTGATAAGTGACATTATAAAGTAATGTAAATTTATTAAAAGGACGTTTTTAATAATAAAAGAGAAAATGATAAATAAATATAATTTATATTTTTTAACTATGATTAAGTTTAAAAGAATTAAAAAAGGTTATATAATAATATAAATAAGGGTATATTGTAAGAAATAAAGCTATAGATTTAATGTAAAGGAGAAAATATTTTAATTATATTATATATTTCAGAAATTATACTTTTAAAGTTAAATAACAAACCTTAAGCTGTATTAAATACTTTTATAATATAGTAAAAAAGATAAATAAAACAGAATGTTTATAAATTATTTTAAAATAAAAGTAGTATTGCATTTAGTATAATATATAGAAATATAAATAATTTATTTTATAGCGTTTATTTAAATATAAAAGAAGAAACATTTAAATAGGTTTAAAAGTCTTAAAAGTATATAAATTAAAGTAAAAGATAATATTAATATACTATTGAGTTCAATATTCAAAGATTTAGTTAAATAAATGAAAATAATATTTAAAAAAAAAGAAAAGTTATTTAAAAGAGTATAATAAATAAAAACATTTTTCAAAAAACAATAAAGTCTTATAAATATTGAAAATACATAGATTTTAAAACCTTATATTAAAATTAAAAGAAAAGGTTAAAATAATATTAATACCTATTCTCTATATATTATTTCATAAATATATATATAAATATCATAAATAATTTATTTATATATTTAATAAAATGAAATAAATATATATTTATAGAAATAGCTTTATATATATAGTCAAGTTACTAAAATAATAGGTATTAAAATTGTTTGAATTACTTTTACAATATAAATAAAGAATGTATATTTTTATATATCATAAAACTATATTATCAATAACTTTATTTATAAAAGGTATTGTAAAGTATTGTAAATTATATATATTATATATAAATTTATAATATACTTTTAAAGGAAACCCTATTTTATTTTACTTTACAAATATAGAATTATGGTACTTTTGAAAGTAAATAATAAATATAAAGTATAAGTATTTTGAAATTATAATTGTTTTATTAAATATTAAAATATTTAATAAATATTATAATTATTATAAAGTTTAAAAATATAAATTTAAAACATTTTTATATTTACTATTAAAAGAATTAATAAAGTAATATTTTTCATATAATAAAACGTTTATATTTAATAAACAGTTATATTTAAAGTATTATAGTTTAACTTATATTATATATAAATATAATAAATTATAAAGTTAATATTTATTATAAGTCTATTAAATGTCATATTTACTATAAAACTATATTTATTATTATAGAAATAAATATATTATTTACTTATAAAGGAAACATTTAAAATAAGTAATATAAAAGTATATAAAATATAAACTTACTTGAAAAAGTAAAAGGATTAATTTAATTACAAACCAATTATATTAAACTTAGTTTAAGTTCATTACTTATAAAAGAATTACGTATAATAAAAGAAATATTTACTTTAAAAAGCTTTTATTAATTATAAAGTTTATATAACAGAGAAATAACAAATAATTAATATTATTTATAAAAAGGCTATAAAGTAATAATTAATAGATTTTATATAAAAGATATTGAATAATAAAGGTTATAAAAAATACTTACTATATTTAAAGTTATAATTAATAGTTAAGGAATATTAAGAAAATATACAAATAAATAGTAAAATAATAAATAGTGTTATTAGGTTTATAACTAAAACTTCCTTATAATTATCTTAAACTGAAATTCAATTATATTACTTTTATAAAATAAAAAGAGCTTTTATATATTATAATAAATGAGAAAAATAAAATATTAAGTATTTAAAAGTTGAAATTACTAAATATAAAGAAATAACTTTTGGAAAATTAATAATATAAATATTAACTATAAAAGGTTAAATAAATTGATTATTAAAAATAAACGTCTATTATTATTAATTATATAACTATAAAATACATTATATAAAAAGATTATAGATAGGACTTTTAAAAAGTATTTTAAGATTTTAAAGTTATTTCTGTAAATAATATATTTATTTCTTTAAATAGTTTTAGAGAATATAAAATATATATATATATATAAAGTATAATAAATATTATAAAGTATGAGATTATTTATAATATTAAAGTAATATAGATTTTATATATAAAAAGTAAATTTGATATAAAATATTAATACTTTTAAAGAAATTTATATAAGTTTCTTAAAGATATAAATAACAAAGGACTAACTTCTGTTTAATATACTAAAGGTTTTAAGTTTTAGAAATATATTAACAATTATTAATATATTCTTTAAAACTATACAAGCATTATATAGTATTTTTATAACATTATTTAAAAAGTAAAAACCTTTTATAAATAGTAAATATATAAATAAATAAAATATATTTAATAGGTTTAAAAGGTTTACTTTATAAATATTAAGATTTATAATATTTTATTTATTAAAAGGGATATATAAAATAATAATATATATTAACTATAACAATATTATATATTTTAAAATAATAATATATATTAACTATAACAATATTATATATTTTAAAATAATTAAATAATCTTTGAAAAAATACATTTATTATATACAATAGTATTAAAATCTACTTATATTTTAAGTTGTTAAAAGGAATTCACAAATATATAAATAAATATATTTTTTAAATAACTTAGTTATAACTAAAAGGGATTAAGTATATAAAATATTATCTTTTATAATATAATTTATAAAATAGTTAAATATTAATAAAATAAATTATATAATAAACTTTAACTTTAATCTATATTAATATAATTATAAACCTTTGTTTCTAAAGCTTAATTATTCAATTATTAGTTTTAATACAATTAACAATATATTAGTAATTAAAACTAGTTTTCATTAAAAATTAACTTTTATATTAAAGCTTTAATAAACATTTCTAAATTTAATATAAAGTATAATTTTAGAATAAAAATATAAAAACTGTTTTTAGGGTATATAAATTTAATAAAAGACTTTAACCTTGAAGGAAAAGAAAAGAAACTAAAAAGTAATTATTTAAAAAAGGATAAATATTAATAGATAGATAACATTAATATATACCTTAATATATATTAAGGTTCTGAATAGGATCTTTTATTATATATATTATTATATACTATTACTTCAATTTAAATTCCTTTATTTAGCTATTTATTAAATAAAACTATACTTTTTTACTCATATATTAATTATACTAACTAGTAGCAATTACCTTAAAAGAGTTATAGTACTATATATAATATTTTCCTTTTTAATTTAAATATTCTATTTTATTTCTACTACTATTATACAGTATAAATTAATAGAAAAAGCAGTTAATGTAATTAAATAAACTAATATTAATAGAAAGTGAATAATATTAACTATATAATACTTGATATATTAATTCAATATATATTAACTAACTTAAATATATTATACTAATAAACCCTTTAAATATTTAATTGATTTAATAACCATACCTTAAAAGTTTACTTTAATTACGTTATTAATAATATTAAACCTTTTAATTAAAACAAAAGGTTAAAGGCAAGGTTTATAAACTATAATATTAATATCCCTTTATTATATTTACTTTACAACAGTTAAAAATTAATACCTTTAACCTTTATAATATTATTAATATAATAGCTAATAGTTTAGAAAGTTACTAAATATTACTTAACCTTTATTATATTAATATTCAATTTATAAATAACTAATTTCTTTATTTATTAAATTCACTTTACTTTTAGAAAAGTAATACCTTTATCTTTCAATATATTTTAAAGATAATTTAAAATATTTTAAATTAGTTAATAGTTATAACTATATAAAGTAATAGCGCCTATAATAATCAAAAAGTAATCAAGATTAAATTCTTTAATTTTAGTTTAAAGTATAAAGATAAAGTTATAATACTTAAGTAAATATAATAAGGTAAAAGTATATTAAAACTTCAATTTAAAGAAAAAAAAGAAAATGAATAGGCTTTACTTTATATATTATATTAATAATATACTTAAAGTAAACGTTACAGGATTTATATATAATGTAGCTTTAATTAAATATATACTTTTCAAACTTATATTAAAATCGTGATTATAAATCCTTTTTATTATAACTATCCCCTTTTATATAATAGCTATTTTAACTATTTATTAAGCTAGTTTTAGCCTTTTTTAATCAATTGCCTTAATTTTTTATATTTATATAATATTTGTATTCTTTTTTATTTATACCCTTTTACTATTAATAAATTATTACTTTATTATTGAATATCTTTTTTCCTTTTAATTGTAATTTTTAAATTTATTTTTACTGCTATATGTTCATTTATTAAGCCTTTTAGTTATATTTTACATTTATATTATAAAGACATTATATATTAGAAACAAGGGAAAAAATGCTATTAATATATTCAAATTCAAGTATATTTTAAGTAAATCCAAAAGGCAGTCTTAATTAAATCCTAATATCTTAATAATTTATATATCTTCATTATAATTAATCCAAGATTAATAAAGTCAAAAGGTTTAAGAAATTTATCAAACTTATATTAATTCCCTATATATATACTAACTTCATATTAATAAAGTTTTTAGCTTATTTAAATATATTTCTTTATTTTATTATTAACACTTTATTTATTTCTATTTTAAATTTAATAGTTTCATTTCTTTTAAAGTTATATTTATTAAATAAATAAAATCTCAATAATAATTTCAAAATATTATTATTTATTAAGAAATAATTATAATAATATTACAGATTAATAAATATTATTAAAAAACATACATTCAGAATTTATAAATATATTATTTAACCTTTATTAAAGTTTCAATTAATTAAATAAACGCTATTATTAAAACTATAATTTTATCGGCCTTGAAAATATTTTAATAGAGTATAGGCTTATAAAGAATTAATAATATAAAAGTATTTATAATTAATTAATTAATAGTTTTGTTCTTTATTTTATACTTTCTTTAATATAAGCTTTTTAAAATCCTTGGTTTTAAAATGTTTTTATAAGCTTTTTACTTTATTAAATCACTACTATTATTTAATAATAGGCTATAAATTAATTTATAATTAACCTTTATATTTAAGGAAAGATTTAATTTTAAATTTCTTTTTAATTAATAATAAATATACCTTTTAATTAATAACTATTAACTTTAACTCTTTTACTATTAATTATATTTAATAATATTAATAATAGTTTTATTAATAAAAGGTCTTATAAAATAATTAATAAACTTTTTATATAAAGCTTTAACTTTTAATATTATTTTTTCTTTTAGCCTTTTTACTTTTTATTTTATATATAATAGTTAATTCTTTTAAATAATTAAATAACTTAAATATTAATATTTTCTTTTCTCTAACTTTTAAACGTTCTATATCTATTTAGTTTTTTATAATCAAATAAAATAATTTTAAATAATTCTTTTTATAAAGTATTATTTCTTTAAAGATATTTCTTAATATCTTAAAATAATACTTTTTTATATTTTATATATTACTTTTTATAATTAATTAACTATATTATATAGGTAATCTGTTTATTTTATAAAGTCATATATTTTACTTTAAAGCTATATAGTATTTGAAATTTCTTTAATGTTTCATTTCTTTTATAATTTTAAAAGGTTTAATATTAAAGATAAATTATTAATATTCATTTACTTTTTTATTTAAAGCTTTAAAAGGATAATATAAAATATATTATATAATTATAAATACTCTTAAAAATATAAGGTAATATATTTATTTTTTAATCGCTTTAAGTATTCAAAATAGGTTAATAAATCTTAATATTAACTTTTCCTTTTACCTTTTAAATATTAATATTGTAAATGTTAAATTAAAATTAATATTATATATATATTAAATTGAACTTATTTTATTACTCTTAATAAAATAATACAGGTTATCTCTTTATCTTTCTTTTATTTATTTGTTAACTTATAAGTAAAATATTATTTATAATATTTATTTAATTTTAAAGGAGAAATATATATCTTTTTAATATTAATTAATAAACTTTAAACTTTATAAAAAAGAATTCCCTTCTAAAGTTTAAAGTTTAATCTAATTCTTTTATAAAATAGTTTAATTAATTTATTACTCACTATAATATTTAAGATTAAAAAGAATAATATATATTATATACACTAATTTATTAATATCAATATTATATTAAACTTTTATTCCTAATGTATTATAAATGGTAATTTTATAATAATACTTAATAAACTCTTTATATAAAAAGCTTTCTATTAATATATAAATAAAATATTTATATTATATTCAATCATTTTCTTTTATAGTTTAATATTCCTTTTTTTAATAACGTAATTAAAGCGCTGTAAAGGTATATTTATTAAATTACCTTTGTTTAAGTAGTATTCAGTTATAAAATTAAAAGGTATAAAATAGATATAGTATTACATTTATTATATTAATTACTTTGTTTATTATATAAATGTTTAAGGGTTTTGATATAGTAATAAAATGTTTAAAAGTTTTAAGTATTCTTTTAATATAATATTATTAATATTTGAATAATTCTATAATTATAAATATTTATTAACTTAAAGCACTATAATTGAATATTATATTATAAGATTTATTAAATTTAAAAGTATTAAAATAATATTTGCTTTATTTCTTTAATTATAATAAATAGTAATATATTTAAATATATATATATTAATATAGATCAATACCTTTAATTTAAAGTGTAAAAATAATAATCCTTTTTAATAAGTTTCTTTTATTTTTATAAGAAATATCTATTAAATCCTTTTTATATAACTGTCTTTTATAATACTATTTAAATATTAATTAAAGAGTATTTATATATTTAGTTAGAATTTAAGAAATATAAATATATTATTAAAATAAAATAATCAATATAATATTGAAATATAATAAAGCTTTTTTTAAGTTATAAAGTATAATTAAATATTTATAATAGATATAATATATAAAAATATAATTTTTATTTCTTTCTTTCTTTAATATATATTAAATAATATATATCTTTATATTAACTTTTATATAATATTAAATACTATAAATATCTAAATAGAGCGCGGTATAGCTGTATAGAGTATAAATAAAATAGGAATAAAGTTTAATTCTATTAGAGAATATACTATAATAGCCTTACTATATATATATATAGCTTATATAAAGGAAAAGGTAGAATATATATATTATAAGCGCCTATATAATCTGATATATTGCTTATATAATATATATATTAGTTTATATTTACTGTATAAACAGATAAAAGCTCTTTAATGCTAATAAGCGCTAATAAATAATAGGTCTTCAACCTATTTAACCTAATATACCCCCTAACTAATAAAGCTATTCTTAATACTTTATAAATTGCTATTTTAGTTCATTTTTAATATTATAACTATTTAGCTGTACTTTTAAAGCCTTTATTATTTAATTAAAAACTTTTTTATTATAAATATATATTAATATTCTATTATAAAGGTAAAAGGGATATAAATACTATAGCTATTATCAATTTATAACAATAAAAAGTTAAATAATAACGCTTTTTAAATAAATTAATTAATTTTAAATAGTTCAAATAAATATATTAACTGCCTTTTAACTTGATTTTTTACTTTCCTTTTTTAATTATTAATATTATTATTATAGTTAATAG
This sequence comes from Mycogone perniciosa, assembly GCA_025331125.1. Classification (NCBI taxonomy): domain Eukaryota; kingdom Fungi; phylum Ascomycota; class Sordariomycetes; order Hypocreales; family Hypocreaceae; genus Mycogone; species Mycogone perniciosa. Next base: position 380,449 of record JAOALB010000031.1, read on the forward strand.
TAATCATATTAATAATATTAATATAGCTTTAATAAATATTATATTTTCTATATATTCTTTTATAATATAATTTTATTAATTAAAAATAACATTATACAATAAAAATACTTTATTTATTAAATATAATTGCAATTGCCTTTTAAAGGTAGTTTATTATAGTAGTAATTATTTTTAAACAGCTATATTTACTACTCCTTTTATATTAACTTTTACTTTTATTTTTACATTAATTAGTTTAGCTTTTATTATTGCTTTTATGCCTGCATTAACTAGCTTCACTATTTAGCCTCTTTTTTATTTAAAATTAAAGTTTACTATAAATTATAAAAAAGCCTTTATTAAGCTATATACTATAACATCTTTATTAGCTCCTTTTCCTTTTAATTCTACTCCAGCTTTTACCTTTATCGCTACTATTACTGCTTTCATTACTGCTTTTACTGCAGCTACTTTTATAGTAGTCTTTACTTTTACTTTTACTTTTACTATTACCTTTACTATTATATTATTATCCCTTTTTCATAAAGGTTATTTAACGTTAATAATTATTAATGAAAGAGATTTCTTTTAATATATTATGATTATTTAGTTTTTTAAACTATAAATAATGAAAATAATTGAATAATTATATTATTTCTTAATTATATATTGACAAATTAATATACTTAAATCATCATTTAATATAAAAAGGTATTATACCTTTAATTTAATTTATTAAAAAAAGGATTTAATTTATATTAAAAAGGTAACTACTTTCAGCAGCTATAATAATAATATCTTTTATATATAAATATATAAAAAGTAAAAACCTTTAAATAATTGATTATTATAGTAATAGAATATACTTTGCATAGTAAATAGCTTATAAATTAAAATTCAATAGTTTTTTATATTTTTCTATTTTCTATTTTAATAAGTATATATTTATTGAATTTGATAATGGTTTAAAGTATTTAAGATACTATTAAAGCAAAGCTTTACTTAGCCTATTAGTAAATATAAAGTTAATAAAAAAGTTCAAAATTCAAAATATTCGTTTTTAATATTTTTATTAAAGCTATATGTTTTGTATATTAATATAATGTAAATAAATATTAAATTATATACTTTTTTAAATTTAAAATATATAGTTAATTAATTATTATAGTTAATATTGTAATTAATATTAAAGTTAAATGTTATTCTTTTAAAAACATAATATAAATTCATTACTTTTTTACTATTTAAATGAAAGTAAATAGTTAACTTTAATTATAAATATATTTATAGTATTTTAATGTATAACATTTTATAAAATAAAGCTTAAAGAATATAATAAAATACCTTTAAAATAATTTCTAAATATATATATTATTAATAACAAAAGTATTACTTTAAGTAATTAAAGTTTATATATTACTTTGCCCTTTATATTAAAAAGTTAAAAAGCTTTATATATCAACAGTAAATTAATTAATTAACTGCTTTAATCTACTTTTTATTACAGTTAATTAAAAACAATAATAAAATTACAATACTATATATTATATTTAAGTTTATTAAAATAGCTATATAAAATATAAATTTTACTCTCTTTTAATATATTTTAATAATTATTTTTATAGTTTATATTATAGCTTCTTTATACTTTATAATCAATATTAAGATTATAAAAAGGTATATTTATTATTAAAATTAAATTATTTTTTAACCTTTTTAAAAAGGCTTTTATAAAAAAACTATATTTTATACTTTTTATAGTTTTAAGCAATTTAAATTTTTAAAGATTATTATATATCTCTTTTATTATAAGGCTTATACTTTACTTTAAAAGTATTTAATAATTTAATATAAAAAACTTTATTATTATAATAATATATAATTAAAATATTATTTATATAAAATATAACAAAGATTCTTTTAACTTTATTATAAAAAGGATAATCCCTTTCAGAGCTTAAAATTAATCTTTATTATTTTAAAGTTAAAAATAATTTATTAAATTACAATTTTAATAAATCTTTTAGCCTATATAAAGCTTTCATAAGCTGTTAATATATATTTAATTATTTAAAACCTTTAAATAGTTTATATATAATTAATCTTAAGTTTTTATCTTTTTAAAGTATTAAAAAAGTATTTTTAATATTATATTACTTTAACTTGAAGTTAAATTTTACTATAAAAGTAATTACTATATAAAATAAATATACTATTAAAATAACTATATATATACTTTTTATTATAAAGTATTATTATAAATTCCTTTAAACTATAAATTAAACTTTATAGTATTTTAGATTTTTACTTTAATTAAGTTTATATATAAAAGCTTAATATATAAATAACAGTATTATTTTTGCCTTTAAATATAATACTTTTTATTAAATTTCTTTTATATATAAAAAGTTAATTTTATTATATATAGTTTATTTAAACTTATTTTTATATAAATATGTTATAAACCTTTTTTAATCTTTTAGTAATTTTACTAAATCCTTTTAATAAATATTTAATTTATTTAAAAAACTATCTTTTTAAAAAAGAGCTTTATAGTTTATTACTATATTAAAAATAATAACTATTATTATTATCCTTCTTAATTTATTATTTATTTAGTTTTATTAATTAAGTAATAATTAATATAATATTAAATTAAAAAGCTTTATAATTATTAAATATATATTAAATTTATTATTTTTCAAACTAATATTTAAAGTATATATTTTAATTTTATATATTAAAAAATATTCATTAATTTCTTTTATAAATTATTTCCCTTAAAGTTTTAAGCTTTTATAAATATCAACTATTACTTTACTATTTAAAGGATTTTTAATTAGCTTTTCTTTTAAAATTTCCTTTTTTATTATAAAAATAAATAAATCTTTATTATATTAATTTACTTTTCGCTTTTATAAATAATTACTTTATATAATTATTTTACCTTTAATATTAAAGACTATTACTTTACTTTCAAGGCTTTTATAAAAAGTTATTATCTACTTTTAAAAGTATTATTTTATTTACTTATAAGTGCGTTAATTTTATTTATAAAGATTAACCTTTTTAAAGTAGCTTTTAATATTTAAAGTATAAACTTTGATTCTATTTTTTTAACCTTTTGAAACAGTTTATATAATTAACTTATAATAAATGTATCTATAATTAATTTTTTACTATTAAAAGAAGTACTTTTATTAAATTATATATTCTTTACAATAATTACTTTTATTGAATAAAATAATTAAATATAATATATATTATTTATAATATATTTAATAAAATATTTAATCAAGCCTTTAAACTTAAGTTTAAATTCCTTTTCATTTTAATTAGCTTTATAGTCTTTTCTTAATATATAAACGTAATAGCTATAAATATAAATATTACTTTAATTTAGCTATAAGTCTATAAAAAGCCTTTTTATTAATAAAAAGGTCAAATTATAAAATTATTAATTTTATTTATTGATTCATAATATTATTTTAAATATATATAATACATTTATATTAATAAAATATACTACTGCTTTAATATTTCTAAACTATTAGTTATTTAAACAAATAATATAATTAAGTATTTTAATTAATTTAATAATAACCTTTTACCTTATTTATTTTAATATATTTTTTAGTTTATAAATATAAAAAAAATAAAAGCTTTAAAATCTTTTTTTTCTATCTATTTAAAGCTAATTGTATATTAAACCTTTAATTACTATTATAGCCTTTCTATTATTTTACTTAATATAATATATAAAAATATTATATTATAATTTAGCTATATTTATATAGTTAAAAAAAGCATTAAAGATAATATTATATTCTTTATTTAATAAAAAAAATATATATAACTATATATTATATGTATCTTAAAATATTCAACGCTAGTTATTTTTATTATATCTTTATAAATAATTTTAAAGGTTTTAATAAACTTTAAAGGAAGGTTTTAATATTTATTTATTAAATAGATTATATAAAATAACTTATAATATATATATTAAAGCATAATACTTATAGTTTATATATTTAATTCCTTTTATCTTTATATTTCTTTATATTCTTTATTAATACTTTTAGCGCTTTAAAGCTAAAATATTTAAAGTATACATAATAATGGTATTTTAAATTAAAGTATCTTAATAAGGGGTTATATATTAGTTTTTCCCTTTTTATTATAATATAAACTTTATTATATATATTTAAAAATAACAAAAGGTTCTTAAACTATTTATATTATAATAGTTAAGTATAGTAATAGTATAAAAAAATAAAGGTTTATATTAAAGAAATAAAATGTTTAATTTATACTTTACTATAGCTATAGTAGTATTTAAATTAACTAGATTAATATAAAGTATATTATTATATCCTATAAGCTAAACCTTTACATTATAAACCTTTGAAGTTAATATAATATTAATATAAAATCCTTTTACTATAATAATATTTATAAATTTAATAAAGTATACAATTCTTTTTAATAAATTATAGAAAGTGTTTTTAATTACATTATATCCTCTTTTAAAATTAAATATTTAATTATATTCATTTTAATATAATTATTTTTTATATTTAAAATCAAAAAGTTAAAAATAAAAAAGTTTTTACTATTTATTAAATAAATAATATTATTAGTATTAAAAAAAGTATTTTATAAAAGTCTATAAAATATATTTTTTATTTTTGTATATATTAAAATATTTATTATATATATAATAGAATTCTCCTTTTTTTTATAAAGTAGGTTTAAGGAAATTAAAGCTATTTAAAAATATAGGCCTTTTCCTTTTTTAATTCATAAAAATAAATCTATACCCCTTTATAAAAGCTTTTTATATAAAGTAAAAATTTAGACGGCTTGTTTGTATCCAGAAATTGTAGTCTTGGCCCACTATATTTGGCAATTGCCTTATTAGGGTATTTTCAGCCCCTCTATCCCTCGCTGCTTTTGTGTTAGCTATAAAAAGACTGGCCTTCCTCTCTCTTGCTATATACCTTTTATATTATTATTTCCTCCCCTTTATTCCCGCTTTTATATAATTAATCTTCCAACTACACATCTTGCAACTTTATTATAGGTTTTTACAACAGATAAGAACTATAATTACACCTGCATTTAATCCAGCGCCTTAACCGTATCCTCTTTACTATAATAATACCTTAAAATTGGTCTACGTCCTAGACACTTGCTTAATCTTATAAGACTAACTCTCCCCCACTAACCTCTATCTACGTTTTATTATAAGCGGAAAGATTAAAGCTAATATAAGTAGATAGCCCTCTATAACTTATTCAAAATTACCTAAAAAGGCAAAAGTTTACTATAAGGGATGCCTATATACAGAAAAAATAAATAAATATAAACGCTAGCATTATATAATAGCGTTAACGTTATATCTGCCTCCCTCTTATAATACTAGATGCTCTACTAAGTTCTCAGTAGGTCTCTATAGTATAGATTTAATTTATAGAAGGAATAAAGGCGAGGCAGTGCCTGTTTTAGGAAATTAATATTATTATAAATAAAGCAGCATTCTAGCTTACAGACACTCCGAGTATCTATCCTAGAAAGCGATCAACCACTTAATATAGACTTAATGCCCCTATGCCCAACAATTAGCCAGACCTAACTCACTAATTCCCTAATCGTCTTAAGGGAAATACAGAAACTGCCTTTTACGCTATTTTACTTAGGCCTATAGATCTTAGTCCGCGCTAATTCGACTAATAAATAGCGTAAACCTCTACCTGCCCGATATCGAATATATAACTACACTAAAGACAATTCCAATAAAGCAAAGAATAAAGCATTACTCCCACTATTATACAGCCTCTAGCTTAAGCCATTTATCTAGCATTATAAGATAATTAAGGATAGGGCGATAATAGGTGAAGTGCTGCCTGAACAGAGCATAAGCTTAGAGTAGCCGGCCTTAGGGCGTAAGGTTATAGTTATTAGCTCCGCCCTCTGCCTATTAATTCACAAGATATAGACTTAGCCTTGCAAAAATGGAAGGAGTATGGGGGCCGTATTAACTCCTGAATCCTGCTGGCTATAGCAACTTCACAGCACTTTACGCCTAAAATATAAGAATTATATAACGAGGGGGTTAGGGGGCAAAATAATACTATACCAATCTCCGTCGTTTATAGACTGGCAACTATTTACGCGATTATTTATTTTAATCTGTCTAGTACAGCTTATTAGTATAGGCGGATATATATCTTTAGACTGCTAACTTAATAGAAAGGAGGTGTAATGCTAATATAGACCCTTTAGTATAAAAATAGCTAAATTGGGCCTTTTATAGATAAGCCTACTATATATAATATTATATATTAGTCTATTATAAAGATACTGTAAGGTACTTAGTCTAGGGGTATTAGTCTAACAGTATAAATGTATATCTATACTTTAAGGGTTGGCTAATAATAATTTAAGCAACTTAGCATTTCTAAACGGGCCCGCTAAATTGCTTGGCTTAAAGCTTTCCTTTTGCTGGTCTGGCCTGGCTATATAGCTGCAAGCTCCACTACACTAAGACTAGGTTCTGCGTTTTAATCTATATATAAGATTAAATGGAATGCGTAAGTGGTTATAGCTGTAATAATATAAATAAAAAATTATTGCAGGTATTTCTATAGGAAGGAAAGGGGGAGGGGTAAACAGCTTTCTCTTTTCGGCCAGGGACTTTTAAAGGAGACTTAATAATGCTAATATCTATTTATAGCCCTATTAGCAACTTTAAAAAAAAAGGTTAACTTTTAAATAAATAGGAAAGGCTATTTTATATTTCTTTTTTCCTATTTTCAATTATAATATATTTAATATTCCTGCCTTTATTTATTATAGCTGCCCTTTTTAGATTTAAAATATATATTTTTAAATTATAAAGGCTATTAAAGCTAAAATAAATAGCTCCTGTATTAAAGATATATAAATAAGATTTTATATTATTAGAAACTTATAGTAAAAACCTGCCTTTTTAATTTATTATAAAAGACTTTAGTTTTAATTGCTTAGATAATATACTATTTGTCTTTTACTTTATAGATTAATGCTTTAATTTTAATATAGATAGTCAAGTAGCTTAAAACTTTATAGGCAATTTATTTAGTTTTATTAACTAGTTAACCTTTCCTATTAAACTAATCCTATACAGTAACTAGAATTAAAGTAGCTATTTTTTATTATATTTATATAATAAAGGAGACTAATAAAATTATAGATAAAAATAAAAAGGATAGAAAGGCTAAAGAAATATCTTTAATATTAATTGGCCTAACCCCTCCTGCAATAACTTCTAATTCTACTATAGGGCAGTAGGTTACCGATAATATTGCAGCGTAAATAGGATTTATTTAGTCTAGAGCTGGTACCACTATGCAATCGCTAGACCGATTAATTTACGGCATTGACTTATATAGAGTTTACTGTAATGCCTCTCTTTCCCCGCTAGTTTTCAGTATATCTGCCTCTGCTATTATAATTCTTAAAAGTCTTTCTTTAAAGTACTGTCTTAGTAATAATAAAGGTTTTTAGCGTTAAGGCCTTGCAATAATTTCTAAGCAGACAAAGCGACTACTAAGGGATAGCCAAGATAGTAATAACGTTAATAATTAAGCGGAGGTGAAACGATTAAGATTGTCCTCTACTGCTGGATATAGCGCTTTACTGCGCTAGCCAGGCGCCAGTAATGTTGCTTTAATACCAGTTGACAATATAGATATAGCTTACGATAAGTCTCGTCATCACCTATTATTAACCTGTTATAACTGTGACAGCAATAACAGCACTTATAATGAAAATTCGCTTGGCTATGGATATATATGCCCGCTATCCTAAATGTAATATTTATTTACTGATAGATTAAAATGGCGGTCCTGTTAGTCCTTTAGCGGTCTAAGCCGGCTAATATGGGTTATGCTTAATTTTTCGTTCAGCTCTCCTTAAAGCCCTGTATTTATTGCAAAGCCTACTGTCTGAGGACAATACATGTCACACCTAACCTGAAAGCAAAATCTTGAAACGGCGTTATAATCTGCGCAGACGACCTATAGCCCCTCAGGGTGGTTATACCGAGGCTTCAAACAAAGATTCCCTGAGCTGTATAGATGAGCAATTCAGTCAGACTAATAACAATAGTATCTCTAGCATCGATAGAAATGACGATTCCCTAAGCATTAATGGTGGAAGCGGGAATGTATTAGGCCAGCGCCGCCGATAGTCCCCGCTAGAAAAACGCCGGTTAAGAGTATGGAAGATGGAGGACAAGTCAGAATTATGGATTGCCTCGAGGCTCGATTGGACGGCGTCAGCAGTCAAGCAGTAATGGCGCAAAACAAACTAAGAGTAGTGGCTTGAATGAAGGCGATGAATAACATTACTAGTCAAAAAAGGACTACACGAGCGGTAATACGACCCCTTTGTTTAGACACTCGCAAAGGTGCCTTTAGATGTCATTAACGACCTTCAGCTATCAAGCATGGCGATGCTGTCGAAGGCAGAGCAAGGCGCATTTATCGTCTTCCATTTAGGGTGGCCATTGTGAAAAAGGGAGAGGGGTGGGGGGAAGGTGGATGATAATGGGGACGAAGGTGTTGCGGAATGCAAGCGCCGGAAGGTCGGGCCTCTCTCCCCTTTAGATATACAGGCATGCTGTCAGTTCGAGCTATGACGAATGACTATTTCCTAATGCAGTGCTCAAGTGCGTCCAAGAAGGCGGTATGGTGGCGTTCGTAGTTTACATGGGCGATTTGAGACGCTTAAGGATACAATGCAGAATAGTGAGGATAGCCGGATAACACGGGCGATGAGGGCGATATCTACGAGGTGGAATGCTTGCTTGCAAGTTGGGGAATGGGCCTGCTTCTCTTGAAGTGTTCTATTGATAGCACTACTAGCTAATGAAGAATATTCTGGATAAGCAGATGCTTGGTGAATTCGAGAAAGCGTATCGATTTTCTGAAGACGCGAACCAGCACCCGCAAACGGCTACATGTCTTGCGTTGGCATGACCGCTTGAGTTGCGAGAACTCTTGGGTAGATGAGGGCCTCATAAGCCCACACGTATAGAGACAATTACAGCATGTGCGATGGACGTTGCTTACGTTTGATACGCGAGCAAATGAGGTACAGTCTATTAGGTAATGGAGCTGCACTTGTCAATGAACGTTGCAGCGTGAGTACGGCAGCATATCACTCTCCGACTCATCCTAAAATAATTGTCGTCAAAACTCTTGGCGACTGTCCATGATGCTTCGCTTACCTGTTTCGTTTTCTTCGTCGCGATATTTAAAGCACCAAAAGATGACAGGTACCTCGTGTTCAAGGCAATGTGTGGATATCCGTCCACATTCTAATTGCCTTCCTCCAGAACCGTTCTTGTACGGGGGCGATATGAGCCTCCGCCTCCGCCACGCTCGTCGCTACCGTGAGGAACGTCCCGGTAATTGCCTGTGCTCCTACCCTTTGGACCCGGTTAATAGGCCCCGCGACTTTGTCCTTGACCGCATGCATCCATACATTGGAAGCGTAGTCCACTACCGGGGCCACAGTGGCCGTAAACAACTGCCGTGCTGTGGATGGGGATATATTTTTTAGTCGTTTCAACTCCATCGCTGCCTGAAGGCCCTTGGAGGCTGCCCTCGCAATATGCTCCTTGTACTTGAGTCCGGAGTCCATGATCACTCCTAGACCCTTGACGCTGTCTTTAGGCTGGACGCTTTGCCCTCTAATGGCGAAGGGTTCTGAGTCGCTTTTGTACGCTTTTCGAGTAAAGTGTATGATTGCTGTCTTGTCTGCTTCGAAAGTCGCGCCGTAAGAGTCTCCGGACCGAGCGCGGGACCCAAAAGGGGGAGGGGGGGATCACCACAAATGGTCCCGTTGATGTCCAGTTCTGGGTCTTTACATAGAACGAAATTAGATTAAGAGAATGCGCGTCCGAATCTCTGGCACTACAACATGTAAACGGACTTGGAGCTACGATTCTATAATGAAAAACCTCAATCTCAGGGACTGTATCTCGCGCTATCTGGATAAGGACAGGCTGCTGTCTGTAAGCCCGATTGATTTTGAGATTAGCGCCCTGGGAGGCGGCGATATAAGTATGATCCAGCTCAGGCAGCTACCTCCCAAGACCGTGACGGTCTCACTACAGGAGCGCATTGCAGAGCTCAACGCTGAAATTCGACAATTGACATGCGAGCTGGACTACTACAAAAACCTGATGGACGATGTGCTATTGCAGATAATGCCCATAGTTCTGTTCCATTCACGTGGGCTATATTCAACAGTTCAGAAGTGCAGCGCGATTATTGAGCAAGCAAATACTTAGCGGGAGCAGTTCTGGGAGAGCTAGTCCATTCAAGCTATGTTAGTTAATTTAGTGACATTTTGGGATCTATTGTGGGGTTCTATATTTATTTAGCACTAGGCATTCTCTGTGTCCTGCTTGTAAACGGTTATTAGAGAAAAAAAGGCTTGTGAATGATTGGCGATCGATCATTAGTCCGGCCGCGAGGGTATGAGGGATATCGACCTTACTACAAAAAGGCAGCCGTTTATCCAGAAACCTAGGGTTATCATACGGGCTTCCCCTTGGCTCTGCGATGGAGGTTCTTGCTACTGTGTTAAGGTTCGGTTGTTTGCGGTGTGCGATGTGGATGGAGTTGATGTCGATCGACGATGTAACTCTTTGTGGATTTGTGAGAATCGGTTATAACTTGTGGTATTGCACCGACTGTGCAAAGACGACAGGTTACAGAGAGGACACAGAGATGCATTGATACCATATAAGCCAATTGAACCGTGTTATAAGTATCCCATTAGTATGCGATATTAATGTAGCTACGTGAAGTCGCACGCTTATAGAGGCATGCTTGTATGCGTATCGGCTAAAGGTGGAGGGGCAGACTTGATTGACCTATACTTTGTAGGTTAATCTGGCTCGCCTATGTCTCCGATCTCTGGACGTAACTACTCTGTATATCCAGCTATGTTTCTGGGAGCTATCAGTGTATAGGTGGGGTATATTCCTCCCCTCAGCTATAATATTTGAATAGAAGAATCCCGAAGTGCATCTGTTGGATATCTCTTGCGCGTTCCGGATCGGACGGACATTGGCTATCGGATTGGTGAGGCTTTTAGGCCTACTGACTTGATAAAATCGACTCGGTGATAAACGCTAATGATGTTTTCAGCGTGGGCAGAGAGTGGACGGGGAATTGACTTGAACGTGGCGATAAAGATCCATTACTAAAAGTGTCCGCTTATCCACTTGTCCATTTCTCGCCTTACGTGGCACGTGCTCCAAAAGCCAAGAAACAGATAAGAAGGTAGGTAAGTAGAAAACATGACAGTCGAGAAATGAGAATTACTCATTTGTTAGCTATGGCCCTCCACGGTGATTAGTCCGAGAAAGAAATAGACAATAACCTGCGGTCGGAGGTTGGGTAGCAACTGCCGCTTTCTCGTGACACTCGACTGCGATTTTGTAGACGAAGTGATTCCACTCTCAGCAGAATCCCTATCTCGAATCTAGACGTCTAATCAGCGTTGGCAATAAGTCACGATGTCGGACATGGATTCGACGCGGGGGACAATGCCTATTGGTGATGAAGTACCGTGGAGATGAGATTCGTGGGAAGATTACAAGGATGGAACGGCGACAAGCAGTGGGATGCTGATACCAAGTTTGGGCCAGACTTGACGGTCGTATATCCAAGCGGCGCAACGCAGCTGCTGCCACAAGATTTGGAGGCTAGCCGACATTTGATAAAGGCCTCGGCATATGCGGGTAGCCAGCTAAAGTCTCCTTGTGTGGGCGTTCTAAGGGGATCACTATGGGAGCCTTGCGAGTCCTCGCCACTACATTCCTATTGAAGCTGGCCTTTCCCTACCGTCGGAGACGGCTACATGCGTGGTAAATGCTGGCACATATCAACTAGGCAGAACCCCTTAGCCCGACAAAGCAAGGAGGTGCTCACTGCGTTTATTCAGCTTTTCGTCTCTGACGTCGCACAACTGCCAGGCAGCAATGCGGGGGCGCAAGAGAGCTCTAAAGGTCATCATAGCTTGCGGTTGCAATCGACACACAAGCCAAGGGAGGGACTACTGTTGTCGAGGAAGGTATCGGTCCGTTGGTACGAAGATTGTGGCATCGTCTGACGCAAAGATTTGAGTTGTCCATAACGGAACAAATCAGAATAAGCTTGTTGTTATGGAAGAGGCAATGGGGAGCAAACATGCAGCGAGCAGGTGCATATAGGAAGCCGATAAACGGCGGCTGGAAGGCGTGGTTTGGGTTGCCGGCCGTAAATTTGAGAGGGCAAACTTCATCAAGAGCCTGGGTTAACTGCTGGCTCAATGGCTGGCGACCTGGTGTCACGCTTGGCGAGGCGATTTTGTAGCTATGAGGAAACGAGAGATGGGCTGCTTTCCAAGATAGAAGTCCATGCGAGTTTTAGTGTAAAAAAGCCTGACATTTGGCCTTAAGATCTGACTAACACTACCGCGTTGTAATATTTATCTTGTGGCTTTCCCATAAGGAAACATAACCTGGCATATAGAATAGGATGAATATTGCCGTAAATTAAATCTCGCCACCAAGACCAAATTTCAACCCCAGGCCACCAACTAACAGTATACCCTGAGAGACTGGCAGTCCAATCTGATATTTCACACTTACATGGACAAACCAGTTAATCTCAGGTGGTATCCGAGCACGGGGATATAAGTACCACGACGATATGAATATTATCCAGGTCCTGACCCTTGCTATATTTTACTTTTGGTATCAGTAAAGACTTGCGCTTAGGCCTAATTTGCTTTATCTTCAGTCCCTTAGAAACCTTCCCCAAAATGCTATGCTATTTTTCCATAACTCCAAGAGCCGCAGGAGGAGGTGGAACAAGAGTAGGAACAATATCGCCTCGCCTTATATCGATTAACAATTGATCCATTGGTTGCCCACCTTCGCCCTTAGGTGTATTAAGCCTGTCGGGACACGGATCAACTAGTAACCTGGCATCCTTAACTAATATCAGGAACAATGGGTAAGACATTATGATCACTTGTAGAACCACAATGACGATATAAGACAGCCGTATAGGCCCCCCAGTAACAATAATACCGTAGATAATAAAGAGAAGAAATGCAGGGCCCGAGCCGCCTATGGTTAGGAAGGCGGCAGCGCGCTTTGTCCTGCGGCCTTGACCGCGAAGACTAATTGCAAATATCAAAGGTTTGATAGGGCCCATAAAAAAGAAGAGTAAGCAAAGGGGTATAAGCAATAGGTTTACATTAGATAGGGGGAGAACAACGATAAAAAGAGAAAAGATAAAGCAGAGGGCGACATTAATAGCAAGGAGAGTTCGAGGCTGTGGCATTCGGGGGCATGGGACTGACACGTAGGTGAAGTAGGCAGCGACAAATCGCCCGATACCGAGGGCGCTATGCGCTATGGCTCTATAGTAACCAATAGAGACGGCGAACCCGGGTGGCTTGTCCGTGTACTCTCTGGGCAAAATGCGGGTGCCACCGGCTGCCATCTGACCAGTCTTTGTATGCCCAGGAATCTCAGAAGTGAGAAAGGCTTTGAAGAAGGTATCGGAACACTCATGGCCGCCGACGTATAAGTATAGAGCCAATACAGCCAGTGTAAGGCTGACTGTTCGCAGTTGCAGACCGCCAATGCTCTTCTTGCATGGATCTACTGCTAGACGCTCGGTCGACTCTTCAAGCTCACTATCACTGACCTCAGGCAGAGGCATATAGTAGAAGAATAGTGCTAGAATGACGCATAACAAAGTGATGCCGAGGTATGTCCATTGCACATTGATAAGCCTCTTGCTATTAGACGGCTTATGTGCACAGAGTGTTGTGAAGAAGACGTTGCCCGCAAGGAGACCGCTCACCACGGAACCGATAGCTTGGACGCCTTGCGCTAGGAGAAGGCGAGTCTCTCTGTATTGCGGAGGTCCGCATAGGGTGATAAAGGAGTTAGCACCGACCTCGAGAACTGAAAGCCCGAGGCCAATGACGACGTTGCTAAGCATAAACCCACTGAACGAGCCAGTAACAGCTGAAGGCCAGAAGATGATAGTACCGACGCCATAAATGCATAGGCCAATAATGAAGGTTGCTTTATAGCCTCCGATGTCCTTATTGCTTGTCCAGTAGCGTGTAGACCTGATCCGCTCGTCTCGCTGTAAGATCCATTCGCTAACAAGAAGAGGGCCAAAGAAATAGCCAATCCCAAAATATGCGCTCATCAAGCCAATGGTCTGGGCCGTGGTCATGTGATTTATATTGGAAACCTGGAGATTAAGCAAGTTCAATAGGCCGTATGAAATGCCCCATAATAGGAAGAGGGTGGAGATAATAATGCAATACTTGAAGGACTCTGCTGCATTAGCTTTAAGCATGCTCTTAGGTTTCGTCATATTGACAAAGCCAAAGTACATGCTGGCTTGGTTTGAAAAATTCGTCGAGAGAGTGTTGCTAGTTCTGGCCCGCCTAAGGCGATGGCTGACAGGATGGGAGCGTTCGCTGAGCGAGTGCATATCAGGGTTCATCGAGAATTCGATAGTGCCTGGTTGCGCTATGCCACTCAGGGCGCTATTTGGTGAAGGCGTATCGGAGTCCTGATGGCTTGTTGAGACGGCACTGTTATCTCTAGTCCCAGAGCCACTATGGACGTAAAGCATGGCTGGTAGGAACTTGAGGATAAGAGGCTTAAGGGTGGGAATGCAAGCGCAAGTTATGATGATATTGACTTCGACAGCACTCCACATTAGAGAAGGTGCGGCGTTATAGGCAAAGTCAGGCTCGCCGCCAAACCACGACTTAGGATCTCTAGTTGCTCCGGTGGGGATATCGGTAATAGCTTGCTGCAAATAGTAGATTCGGACGACATCGACAATGGTAACGAAGATACCGAGCGCAAAAGTTAAAATAAGAATAATCTTCTGCCGCGAGGGGAGGCGCATGCCGGTAAGTACAGGGATCGGGAGCGCAAGGATAGCGAGATCGGTAACGATATTAACGGGAGCGGCGCAGATAAACTCAGTAAGAAGATGAATGCACGTTGTCGGACCACGATAAGAGGGTTTCCAAGCGGCCTGGGTAGGCCTGCATTGAAAGATGTTCATAAAAGTAAGAATGACACCGGTAATGTTAATAACGGCTAGAGTGGCCCAGGAAGTGGCGCGCAGGACAGTTTGGGTGTATTTCGCTAGACCCAAATAGAAGATCAAGACGCTCGTCTTGCTAGCCATTAAGGCGGGGTTCTAGAGAAGAGTTAGTATATACATGCGATTAAGTGAGGATCAGAAACTTACATAGAGAATAGAAAAAATATATTCACAGCGACGCAAAACATCCATTTGCTCCAGGAGAATATCTGCATCGTACTTGCCGAGGCCATTACTAACGCCGAGACAAATCGTGAAAGATAGGAAGAAGGCGATCAGCCATGCCAGCAGCATGACCTTATCATCGCAGGTAATTTTCTTGACGATGAAGTAACGAGAAACCATGCGACAGAAGACGAATACCGAGGCGAGTGCTAGAGTGGCAGTGGTAACGGCGAAGACGGCAGGCCCGCGATTTAAGGCCGAACTGCCTGATTCGGATCTGGAGGAGCTCATGGCGACGTTGTGGATATAGGAAAGTGGACGAGGAGATAGAGCGATGAGAAGGACGATTGAAGTCAAAGCCGTTGCAAGAGGGTCGAGAGCACGGTGGTGCTAATTATACGCGGAGAGGCCGTCTAATAAATGGTGAGAGGGACTGCAATATGATAGTTGCCGCAAAGGCGCAAGGCGAAAACTACGGTTTTTGTGCAGTTGTCTACCCTGAGTCAGGAGTGCGGCATCAGGGTCGGCGATTGGCATAATGCCTTTGCCATGCAGCAGAAAATATGCACGGCTGATTGTCCGGCAAGACGCCCTTTGGCGCCTTCGTACTTGTACAAGGCCCTAACGACTTTAGCGCACAAGTATTTAAGTATTATCAATCCAGCGCCTTGAAGCCATCGTAAACTTGGGCGCCATGGGACATAATATCTCGTAGGGGAAAGGGCATAAAGCATTATCAGCATTAACAAAGACATAATGATTGATACCTACTTATACAGTAGTTGCATGCTACCGCAGGGTCCCGCATCAGGTCCCGCATCAGAACTTCGCCTACCGCAGTTTGAAAGTGGCGTTGATGATAGCTGGCCGCTGAAACCCTCCGCCATTTAGCCAAGGCATAGAGTTTAACAATGGAGACCTCCATCATTTAGTCAAAGTGTAGAGTTTGACGGTAGTATGTAGTCTACGTCCTTGTGGTTGAAACGGCTTTTGGAGCAGGCCTGCTGCGGAAACGAAATGTCTGAGAAAGGATGCGCCGATCTATGTTTTGTTTGTTTGTTTGTTTGTTTTACTATTAACGACCACTAAGTATCTAGATACACGAAGTCACGTCTGGGCAATAGGTCGGTAGGAGCCAGCCAAGGTCTTTATCGCATCCATGGATGAGATATTGGGTCACCTCCACGTGGTCCTGTCAGTTTAAGACCGGCCTAGCTGGCCAGCAAGCTGCCAGAAAATAGCCGGAGGTGTTGAGCTTATAGCCGTTCGCTACGTTTCGCTGGACAAAGGAAATAATCGCCGATCTATGTATCTGACGTCGCTGTCAATGCGTAGTTATACCCTTGCCTGGATGCCGTGACGCTAGAAAGACGAGGTGAGCGACCTGAAACAGGCTCTTTCTTGCCATAGTTCTAGTTCCTTTCAGCCCTTGCGTGAGGGGGTGTACTGTGTACAGTATATATGACCTATCGGTGAAGGCATGAATGGCAGCCAGACAGAGACCATGAGCGCCAAGCAAATATTATGCCACGCCCGCGTGCAGCAAGTTGTGGACAAAAGAACAACTAGCCTATTTATTCCACCTTTTTGGTTTATAGTGAATATTAAAGACTGCTATTTGCGGACGAGGCGTGGCTGGTACAGTGCGAAAATAATCCTTACACACTAACATAAAGTAACTGGTTAGTTGTCGTGCCATCAGTGTGGTTTACAACTGCCAGTCCTGATTGTATAAAGAATCCAGAAATCGCCTCATAAGAAAGCAGGAACAGGAACAATAAGCTGCTTGCCTGGGGGTGGCTGCGGCACCAAGCAGCCACTTCTTGCTTAATAAACACATATGGACCACAGCAGGCGCACGATAAAAGCCACATGTGGCGCACATAGTCCGTGCTCTGACTAATTTTCTGAACCAAAACAGGCAGACACTCGTTTCGGTCGGCCCTGTACTACAGTAGAGGCCGAAATTACTGTACTGTGCTCCCCTGACCAACTCAGTTCCTAGGCAAACGCCGTGGTGGATAGTTCCATCGGCTCTATACGGTCTTCGGGGCCGGGTGGGTCTCAGGTGGGTCATCGTGCTGGCGATAACGGTCCGTAGGTTCAACTGGTCCAAGCCTGTGGGCTGCTCGTTGCGTTGGTGATAGCTTCTAGTTGTTCCTGGACTTGTCTCAACTCTTCCTTTGTATCTCGGATCTCTTGCGTTTTTTTTTCAGCTGCTCTTGCAGCTCTCTCACTAGTTCTTGTTGTTTAAGGGATGCCTCCTTCAGCTCCTTCGTTTCGACGTATGACCGGTCCAACAACTCCAACAGATTTTGGAGTATTCCTTTCCCCGTTTCGCCATTGCTGCGGCTCTTCTTACCATCCTCTGGTCGTTCGATTTCGGTTTCGGCCGGTGAGGCTCTCGTCGCTTGCCCAGTAACTCTTTTTGTCATCGTTGCCGCCACGTTTTTGAATGATTGGAGTGTTTCTCGCACCTTAGTGGTGGGCTTCACCGTGCGGTTCGATCGCTTCATCGTAGAAATGGGGCTACTGCACCCCACCACGATTTCGGCCTCCGCTGGGTCCGCCATTTTGGTGGTTCACGACCACGCACCCCGATTCAGCAAGCGAAAGAACAATGGCTGGTGTTACAGTTAAGAGCGAAATAGGTGTCCTAGGTTACCTACCCCAGCATATGCAGTGAGGAGCGAAAATCTCCCCGAAACCTCCACGTTTTACTAGTATTCGCATATAGTCTGGCTTCCTCGGTCCTATAAACGCTTGGACCGCTTATCTCCGCCAGTATCATACTGAGCTGTTTACCACTCATCTCAGGGGCTTTTGCTGCACAGGTAGTAAAATCTCTATAGTAGAGAATTGATTTTCCACCTAATTATATCCTATTAAGAGGTCCATTATGGGTCAGCCTCTTCAGTTAAACCAGAGATCGAAGAAGCGCGGCTGTCCACGCAAATACGCTACTCCCAGGAGAAAGCAAATGCAGACCTTCAGCAGCAACGAGTGAAGCGACAAGACGTAGCCTCTACGCAGCGGGATCAACAGCATATCAACTTTTATAGCCTGGGCTTTCCCTCTGTCTTGCCTCCACTCCCTCATAGAGTCAGCGGCGAAAATTCCATCCAGGCCGGCAGCGGTGCTATAGGAGCAATGTATTAAGGGTCGATTCAGAGGGTGACCATGACCATAATTTGCAGATCAACGATCTGGAGATCAACTTCCTCCCCGCCAACTAGCCCTCCACTACAGCCAACGACAGAGAAAGAAAATCCCCTACCAGACGATGAATTTCCCCCAGAAACACTATCGCCACGTTTAAGTGCCGGACTCGATGATCTCGTTCCAACAACCATGGCCGACACAACAGACCACTTAATACCTGTGATCAATTCAGATTATAATGATGAAGTGGTATCTCTTGCACGTGAGCTAACGGACCAGTTGATTGCATTCCGAGGATGCTGTGTAGACTGCCACCACACGACGAATCTCCAGCATTATCAAGAACCCAAGGGGGCATATTGGTGTTGCAGGCTACCTTAACTCTATAGCTGGTCTTTGCACCTATGTTCTTGGCTCTAATAGCATGGCTTTTTCAGAGAATGATCATTTTGGGAAGAAGAGTACTGAAAGTCGGCGCAACTCTCCCCTGTAAAAATTCTCCCACGCTAGCAGCTGTTATGGCTTGTTAACATGCGGGGTAATTTTTGCAGGCCCACTGGCCTGTCGCTCCGCTTGGGCTTACTGGGCCCTAACAGCGCATAAAGAGGGAGGAATTCGGAGAGCTTCACCTCCCTCGAGAGTTGGCGACGACATCTATGCAGCTCTGCTGCTAGCATATTGCCTTGTAAGAGGCAATAGACGACACTCTGCCTCGCAAGAGGCACGGCTACCGCCTCGCAAGAGGTGTTGCCGACGATGACACACTGCCTCCTACGCGAGAGGCCTCGAAAACTACGTCGCCTCGCAAGAGGTCCCGACAGCTAGCACTCAGGTTTTTCCCCTCTATAAGGAGGGTTTTTCATCCTGGTGCCTGAGGCCCTGGGCCTTGGATGACCTTCTTTCCTTTGTAAATTGAAATGTAGCGAATAGCTATAGGGTCAACACCTCCGGTTATTCTCTAGCAGCTTGCTGGCTAGTTAGGCCGGTTCTGAGTTAACAGGACCACGTGGAGGTGGCCCAATATCTCATCTATGGATGCGATAAAGACCTTGGCCGGCTCCTAGCGACCTATTGCCCAGATGGGATTTGTGTAACTAGCTTACTTATGGTCGTTAATATTAAAACAAACAAACAAACAAACAAACAAACTGAAAGTCGGCGACAGATTACTGTGGCCTTGTATCTGACGACCAGGCCCCTCATATCTACCTAAATGACGATGAACAGGTAACAAACATCGTGGGGGTCAGTTTCGATATAGACAGCATTACAGGTTTCCCAAGCAATCTTGCTGTGGCTAAGAAAGGGATTCGATAGCTGCCTACCCAGATACCAGTTTCGGATCTTCAGTCTGATCTCCACCTACGGCCGAGACAAGTTCATTACTTGGATACGGCCGGGAAGGAGCATCAAGTTCACCGGCCTGTATACAAAATCCCACACTACACGCTCGGCCGTCTTATTGGCTTTGAAGAAATATCATTTTATTTCCTCTTTCCTCAACTATACCGCGTCTAGTCGTCTGCGGGATGAAGATTTCTAAGCGTGGATGGATGACACCTTGCTCCCCATTATGCACAAGCATTATAGCAGCTCCCATATCCAACACTATCTGTCCAGTTATGACCACACTCGCCAGCCGTATTTCACCATCCCCTCGCAGGACATGGCCGGGTCCCTCCGGGCATCGGTTAACAGGCATTGCTTCCTGTTCGAGTTCATCAGATCGGCTACATCGCTCAAGTTCTCGCTCCCTGAGACGGCAGTGCTGTTGGTGGCGCTTAGGGGCCTTCGGTTCCCGTATATGTCGGCCTTGATGTCCTTGGAAGGCGTGCTGTACAGGAACAGGTAGAAAATAACACAGCGCCACATCGCGCCGGCCGTATCGGATAGCGATGAGGCGGGCAATGAAGCTGGTGACGGAGACTCTGGGGTGGAAGGCGGCCCGGACTTGGTATGAGCAGCACCATACATGGGCGAAGTGAAGCGCTGCGGGAGGCGAGTCCTTGCTACTCCATTCCAATTGAAACCCCCCGAGTAGCCTGTACTTTGCGTGCGCAGTACTTCGTAAATGTTGGCGCATATCAGTCAGCTTCGTTTCTCTTCGTCATATAACTGTCAGGCAGCAATATAAGGACATGAGAGAGCTCCAAATATCATCTTGGCTCGAGCTTGCATATAGATAAGTCAGGACAGAGTTACTGATTCGCTGAGATAGACAAGGATTCTCATGCCATGGGACCCTATCAACGCCAGTTAACAACTTCCATTACAGTAAGAAGGGACACTTAGGAAGAGAACTCTGTAGGTTTCGCTGCGGTTTCTCGCCGCACTGTTGGCCCAGAGCTGGCCGAGCCCGAGGGTGCCCTATCTCTCGATTAGAACAATCAAAGAGTCGGGTGGTTTTCATAACCCAAATCCCTCTTTGTGGTAGAACAGCTGGTACGAGGCCGACTAAGGAGCGACGCGGTTGCGTTGTGGCGCGTGTTGTGATGCGGTCTCACGGTCACGCCAACACGAAATCGTCCGTATCGCAGCAGCGCCTGCTCCAGAACGTCACACATCTCTAGTATTGCTATTTAACCAGCTTATAATCGAATCGAGTGAACAGTTAGACTACCCGAATCTCAATAGTTCTCAGACTGTCCTATCGTTTGACCTATAAGCCAATACATTGCTTGATTCAAATGAAAAAGAAATTAACTGTGTCGTGCGTGAGATCCAAAAGACTCGCATCCCATGAGAATTCCCCCGTGTACGGCGGCAGGTCGGCGGCAGCGAAGACACACATCACGATAATCTTCCATCTCATATTCCGAAGCATTGCGCAGTTTTCCTCGAAGGTGCTGGGGAACCTGAGGTTCGGTGTCCCAACAGGGCTTATTGCACGAGAGCGAAAATTGTTGTGCGTCTGTAGTGGGTGTGTTCACACTCATTTAGCCCCGTCACGGTTCAGCCGTTTGGTAGGTAGTCATACCTTTTGAGAGTGGCACTAGGATGTCCCAGAAATCTAAAGCGGCTTGGGCAATATCCGCGAGGCTTTTGCTGTAATAGTCGACCAAGTCTCGTTGCCTTATAAATTCGTAAACTTTTGGTGGCATCATCTGCATGAAATGTTCGTTGATTGTATATTCCAGTAGGGCCGGTCTGTCCATAATCTTGGCCATTTCGTTGACTCTATCTGCTCGAAGTCTAAATCGCAGGATGAAGTCCTTTCCTTGTGCGCCTTCCATTCGGAGCGCTTTCAACTGTCTGATTTGGTCATCCAAAAGACTTGGCGTGAAGAATATAGCATCGAGACGAGCAATTAGCTCCGCGACGGTTGCTTCCCAGGTTGCTTTAACAAGACTTTGAGCATCCCAGTAGTGACCAATTGACACGATTTCCCCGGTGAACCGCAACAGAACTCTGTTGATGGCAGGCAAGATTTGCCATGGTTGTACAATTACCGATTGGGAGAAGCGGAGGAATGCTGCTCTCCAGTTCAAGTAGTTGCTTGGGTCGTCAAACTTGGGAACATCTGTGGTTTTAAAGAGGTATTCATATGTCCTTCCGTTCCCCTTGACTTCAATCTGGATAAGCTGTCTGACGTGTTGAATAGACTTGTTCCACGATTGGGTTTTCTCGTCTCCCAGACCCAGAGCTAGCTCCACTGGGTGTTCGCAGCTAGTCGCTTGTGGCTTACTATTTAGTGCCTGAAAGGAGGTCTGGAGCTGACTGATGACCGTTTGGAAGTCGACTGGGCCAGCCAGCGGCGTCCGGAGTTCTGCTGGGATAGTGTTGAGAATCTCCAGCAGTTGGGTCTGGTCGATATGGGCGGTGAACTTTACACCTGCCATGATTGACAAACGATTTGGACTCTTGAGGTTATATATTTGCACGTTGTACTTATCGTTTGTTTCTTCTTACGTTATTGTGAAACCACCAAGAGATTGGACGTGGATGGCTGTATTGCCTGCGTTGGCTGCCGTCAATTAGTGAAATGGAAGGAAAAGAGTTCAAATGCGGGGGTGGTAGTAATCGTGCCACGCCCCACTTATTTGCAGGTTCGGTTTCCTCCCAGCTCATAAGTTGGTGCTCCCTGGCCACCTGTCGGATAACATCGGTCTAGTTGTTGGAATAAGCAAAAATGTGTATGCAAGGGAACCTGTGATCTGACGTGAGGTGAAACAGAACGCGCGGCGTTCTGTTTCTAGGATAAAATGGCTGGCAGAGAATCCAATGGAGATGGAGGAGGACAGAGAACAATTGATTGCAATTCTAGGCCCCAATTTTCTGCTGTGATCAAGCTGACTACATGACTAGGTTTTCCAACAATGTACATATACACCTTATCAAGAAATGAAACTAGCTCAGTACGTCCCTCGCCCCGACGGAGGATTGGTATTGCTTGCGAGCCGTCCGGGCTCAATGCTGCAAAAGGACGTAGTCCTGAGCAAGAGCGCTATACCCTGTGAGGAGGTCAGTCTCTGTCAATTCTGGCTGTCTAGAGTACTGGAAATAAGCTTTAAAGGCTTCTCTGAGAATTATGACGGCTATAGAAGAATCAGAAAAATTAGTAAAATTAGTAAATAAAAAAATCTGTCCATGTGTAGTTTGTATGTATGACGGCGCAACCGCTGTGGCAAATCAATAACAATTATGTCTTTATCGCCTTTATTCTCCGGCTAATATACGATATCGGTATCTAAGATATCGTCAGCGTAGATACATATAAAATTGATCCTAATTCGCTTACTGTTTATATTCTATGGTTTATTAAACTTATAGAGGTCTAACCTCTTATTCTTAATGTTTTTAAGTAAAGAATAGTATATCTAGGCAGCAATTGCCTAGCTAGTATAGCTAGTACCCCAGACCTTATACTAAAGCCGAGCAGCAGGGGTCTACACTATTATCTTATTATCCCTTACCTTAAGCTATCTATAGTACTAATATAAGGGATCTTTATTAAGCGGCCAGGTAAAATTGTCTGGTCTATTATAGAAGGGGTAATAAAAGGGTTTCTATAATTTCGTAACAATATTAGGCTTTTTAATCTCCAGTAAATACAGATAAAGTGCGCCTATATAGTAATGCAAAAAGCCTAAAGGAGGATTATTAATAATGTTTGCAGAGATAATAAAATTAGCTGGATAGTGGATTTTTCGAGTAATAAATTAAGGAATAGTATTATTATTAATCCATACCTTAGTTTTAATAACATCTATATAAGTATAGGACTGCACTAATACAATATATATCTTATTGATATAAGGTTTGTGCGATAGGTTCTGGAATATATATAATATTGTTATTAATTTTAATATAGTATTTTCTATATTTAAAATATTGCTAAGCTTTAAAGTAGGTATATATTTTTAGCTGTCTGTTAGGGATAAGTTTCTTATATTAGGTAGGGTTATTAAATATAATCTTATCCAGGTAGCGAAAGTCTTTTATATTATCGGTATTAGCGATCTAGAGGACCTTATCCAACTACCCACCATTATCAGCTATATTTTGCTATTAAAGGATATACTGGTTAGGCTATATATAATACTGCAATATATTCGTTTAACTATAACTATTTACTTTTATATAATAGTATATATATAAGACTTAGTCTTTGCGGCTGTCACGACCCGACCAGGCCAAGGCCCGGGTCCGGAAGAATATCGGAACGACGGGCCAATAAGAACATGATCACTAG